>CM077649.1:28275000-28875000 GCA_039707465.1 Rhabdophis nuchalis | reverse complement strand
TGGCTTTTTTTTTGGTTTTAGGAGGTGACTTAATAGTAGATAATAATAACTGCATCTTAAAATGTGGAAAGAAGAAAGAAGTTCTATTGTACATTGACAACTCACATAAGGGAAATATAACGGAAGAGCATAGTGAGTTGGAGATAAAAAGTTGATAGGGCAGTAATATAAGTGAAATAAAACGACTAACCAATTTCAACTGGTCCTTTACTATTACAGAGAGAAAATTTCCAAGATCTCATATTGTTTCTTTTATAAACTAAACTGGCAGTTGATAGAATAGCTACTAGTTAATGTCGGAATTATAGAACCAAAAATAGAAAAACCATTGAGTTTTTTTAATTAATCAAATTAACATGGCTGCTCATCTCATAGGAAGTGCCTCTGGATGACATAAAATGATCAAATAAAAACAACACATGCATAAAACAATAATGATAAGGTTGTAAAAAATGTATTAAAGTTAAAAAATAATATTAAAATATACAAACTCAGGCCTAGAAAGACTATCTAGTGCAGGGATGTCCAAACTTGGGAACTTTAAGACTTGTGGACTTCAACTCCCAGCTATGCTGGCTGGGGAATTCTGGGAGTTGAAGTCCACAAGTTTTAAAGTTCCCAAGTTTGGACATCCCTGATCTAGTGCCTAAATAATAACCCTTCTGATTTTCAAATTTATTAGTAATTGTTTTTTTAAATGGAATGCTAAAAATTTCATAAGTGGAAAATCAACATAGCAAATATGAACTCTGAGGCTGGTGTTTCTGGCCCCTGGAGGGATGCTTTATCAATCAAATGCTAAAGCATCATAGTACCTACTCATGATCAAGAGATTCATTATGAAAAAGTTTTCATAAAACAGTTAAATAACCTTAGATGCCTAAAGCTGAGACCCTGAGAACTTGATTTGAGGAATGTAGCTAAGGAATCTACAAAACTAGAAATTTTTTTTTGCTTTCTTTTCTATTTTTCTCCTTTCTGAAAAATATTTTTTTAATTATTCATTTCACACACACACACGTATATCTATATAAATTAAAAGTTAACTATGAGTTTCTTCAAAACCGCTAATCTCCGAAACTATTTCACCAATCGCCACCAAATTTTACACAATGTTCCTTACAAGTGCAGCACCAATGATATGTACAGATTGTATGGATATGGCACCTGTGCCAGGTGCATGCCACACAAATGTAAAACTGCAGCTCTTCTCACTCGCTCACTTGTCCCCCTCCCCTTCATGGCCCCTCCGACCTGGCCGCATTTTAGCTCATGTCACTTGCACACGCAGTCTGCCGCCACCCCCTGCAGTTACTGCCCCCCCATCGCTACTCCCCCCGCTGCCGCTGCTGACCCCGATAATGCAGAGGTGGGTTGCTCCTCATTTGGCCCAGTTTGGCCGAACTGGTAGTGGCAGCAGCAGGAGGCTCTACCCACCCACCCAGATACTTCTGCACATGTGCAGAAGCATTGCATGCAAACATAAATGAACCGGTAGTAAACCAGTTAGCAACCCACCACTCTTACGATGTCCAGGATGGGAGAAGTCTGCAGACATCTCAGCCTTCCTTCTGAACTACGCAATATACAGATCTTCTATGGAAGGCACCTGGTGGCAATTGTTCTTTCTGCAGTATTAACTATCCATTGAAAGAAGGACTAGGGGTGACATGATAGCAGTCTTCCAATATCTCAGGTTACACAAAGAAGAAGGAGTCAAGCTATTCTCCAAAGCACCTGAGGATAAGAAGTAATGGGTGGAAAATAACCAAGGACAGAAGCAACCTAGAACTAAGGAGAAATTTCCTGACAACTAGAACAATTAATCAGTGGAACAACTTGTCCCCAGGAGTTTTAAATGCTCCAACAATGGAGGTTTTTAAAGAAGAGTTGGATAATCATTTGTCTGAAATGGTATAGGGTTTCCTGCTTAAGCAGGGGGTTGGACTAAAATACCTCAAAGGTCTCTTCCAACTCTGTTATTCTATTATTCTTTTCAGTGGAATGTCTACCTGTCCTATATGATTGCTGTATACAACCAGACAGTTTTAGAAGTACAAATTCCTCTGTAAAAGTGTGTCAACATATTATAGTTGATACTGACTCATTTCAAAAATCACCAAATGGCTGAAGTTACTTGCGTTTTGCACTTAATCTCCTAATCTAATTAAATCTTTACAATGGACATAGACCAGCAAATAATTATCTAAGACCTGAATCTTTTAGCCATCTAGTGTCCCTACTTTAATTGGATTGAGCCCATTTATCACAAGCAAAAACATTCTTTCCAGATTTTAGCTGGGGAGATTTAAACATCAGAGTCCTGAAACTTTAAATGCTGATTATAGGCTACCACTAGAAGCATCCTGGGAACAGTTGTCTCTTGCTTTTCTCTCTTCAAAGAGATGAAGTTAGAGAAATTTAGAAATATTGACACCAACTATTAAACTGTCATAACATTTCAACAGAAAGCCAAATAAACGTACCTAAGATATAACTTTCCCCTGATAGCTATTTTTCCTACTTATTGATCCACATTGTTTTGACTAGAAACATTGCAGAGTAACACAAATCCTTCATTTGCTGCATCTTTGAATTTGAAAGCGATGCAAGAATGAATCTCATTTTATGTTTAACTAAAAGAAATCTTGGAAAGGACACAATATCAAATGTCCATCAATGTTTTGATTAGAATTTATTGGACATTCTGAAATCGGCTGATTAGATGATACAGTATGGAAAAATTGTTTCCCTAAAGAATCTTATGCATGCTTCAATTTGTAGAGGAACAAAAAAGATGCAAGCCTTTCCTTTCCTTTATTTTATTCCGATTCCAGCCCAAATCAGATAGCCTGTTCTTTATGCTTTTTTCAGGGACTTTGGTTTGGCAAAAATTTTAAGGATGGGTAAAAGCTCAATTTATTTATCATTCTGTGTTCTCTATGTGTGTCTCTGTGTCTCTGTCTCTCTCTGTCTCTCTCTCTCTCTCACACACACAATATTCATACCCAGCTCTACTCCTGCATTTTTAACTTGCTTCAGAATTGTCCATTAGAGTTTAATCATAATTGGAAGAGAATTCTGGATTATTGAAGCATCTATCTGAACCAGGCTACTCTTTCAACATTCCTGAGATTTCCCTTATTACCACCTAGTAATAAACCTTTACTAAAACTGTAGTTCACAGATTAATGCATTTATTTTCTGAAGGACAAGAAGAATAGATATCGGGCTCTCCATTTATACATTTTCTGAGTCCATGCATTATTTACAACTGCCTTTAAATTATGTAAGTGCTAACACCTTATTTTCCCATATCCTATTTGTATAAAAATTTGTAAAACTCAATAAAACTTTTTCAAAAGTAAATTATGTAAATGCCAGATTATTTGGGATCTTTTAAGTAGAGATTAACAACGTGTACGAATATTGCTTTTAAAATGGATACAAAAGTGTAGTTTGCCTTTTTTTTAATTGTTGGTTGAGCTTAACCTGACATGCTTTTAAAATCCTGGATTAAGAAATAAATTGAAAAAAAGTTTTGTGGAGTGTTTTTCAGATTATAGAATGATATGCAGCCTGTAGATTAATTTTATAGTGTATTATGAATATTTTTATTATGCTTCTTGTTTTATAGGAGTTAACGAATATAATGCAATGTCTGAGCAATAAGCAACATGACTTACTGATCATGTATGCCAATTTTATATGTAACTTCTCCATATCTCCACATCTTCACATATATGCATGTTGCTTCATCCATGCACTGGAAAGGGATGGAGGCCAGGCAGCATACTTTTTTTCTTTGACTATACCTATTTTCACCAGTCACTTTGCCAGTTATGTACTTCAAGAGCCTATGTTTTAACTTTCATACCGTGATAAGTTATACTATTTACCGAATCCTGCAAGGACGTCATATCTTGAGCTTTTAATGAATTCTAACACATCTGTCTGTGTTATTAACCACTGCAGGACACCTTTTGATGTATTATTATTGAGCTCACAGAGTAGTAATATGATTTCTTCTCCCTGTGTGAATCCTTTTAAAAATGAGTTATTCCATTGCGTCTTTTACTTACTGGTATAAATCGCTTCTAATGTCCCCTGTCTTATGAACATAATATTCCCTTATTGCCTGCTGTTCTTTTTATGATGAAACACTCATTTATGTGTCAGTTTATAAATTGATCCAGTGTCTTTATCAGAAAGCAGGAGTCAGAAGATATTAATTTCCATTAAGTATTCTAATTAATGCAATGAAAATTTCAATATATTATTTTATATATGTTAGATAGTAAGGGCAGTGGAAGAAAATGGTACTTTCCTAAAATTAGATTACCACCATTTAGTACTGTAAGTGATGAGGATGCTAGGAAAGGTAGGTTGAGAGTTATGAGCATTTTTGAACCCAGATCCATTCATTGAAACGGGATTTTCTAAAATCAGTCGACCAGAATTAGCTACTAATGGATACTGCTGGGTCGAAAGAGGTGTTTAATTGCTTATTCCATTATCTGATTAAATGATGTTTAAATATATTTTTTTCTGCCTTTAGCAAGAAGCATTTCACTGTTGATGAAACCATTTCCTTAATATCCATTTAAACACAAAGAGCTTTCTCTAAAGCTTTTTAATGTTTTTAAGTAAATGTGAAATTTTCAAAGACAATCACACTGAGTTTCAAGAAAAGTTGAAAACTTTAATTTCTTTGAGCTGTGATTTTGAATAGAAATATGCCAGCAGCAAATCAGGACTGTCAAGCAGACAAAATATAAACTTCCCGTATTATTTTTGAGCAATTAATACCATCACTCTGGTAGAAAAATGTTATGATTAATCATAACATTCTATCTGAACCTTTCTATTTCTTTTTTGCACCTAATTCTTTGTTTTTCTGTTTATAATATTCATAGAAATGTCAGCTTTAAAGATACTTATAAGAATAGCTTAATTGTTTTATTACTGTGGCTTTGTGCTGTCCCTGTGCAAAGATGTTTAGGAATGTGTCTAACCAACTGATTTTATCTCTGGTTCATCAACTGGATGCTGATAAATGAAATTGTTCTTATAGGGCAATCCCATTCTTCCATCCATAACATTAGTCATTAGATGGCTCTAACATGTTTAATGTCCTAATAATGCCAGGCTCGAAGGCCAGAATTGTCAACTGGAAAAGATTCTATTTTTCTGATTCTCCTAGATTTTTCTCCACCTCCATTTCCTTTTTGAATGATTTTATCATATATTTCAAGCTTTTATTGTATACATTTAAGCACGGATATACATACAGTTGTCATCTCAAGAGATACTGATAGCTGTAAACTTCCCAGAATTTTTGATTTGGGCATGATGCAAGTTTTGTGAACGCAAACATACCTATTGAGTGTTTCATGCTGACTATGCTAATCAGAAATACAGGGTAATGATATTCCAGAGAAGTAAATGCACTTCAGAAAAGAAAAAATCAAACTGAACTATTTTTACACATTTTTTTTATCACAGACATATTGATTCTTCCGTATGTATTGTTAACAACTGGGATAGAGATGGAGAAGTGTTTTTTATGGAATTCGCTGAAACATTCTGTGTCTCATGGAAAATTCAGTTTAAATACTTTATCTTACCAAATGCAATAACTTGTGTGGCATTTAATCACTCTCCCCGGTTTATAGAAAGCAACCGTATCTGTGTGTGTGTGTGTGTGTTGAATTCGACATTCCATTTTAAAGCAGGCATATCTTAAAAGAGGCAATATCTTAAAAGAGAACTACATAGGTTGCTACTGTCAGTGAAATATAATGCAAGGGATTTCACTACCAAAAAAAATATTAAAAAATCCCATTGCCTTCAGTTTGGTTTACTACAATATTTGGTTTATTATATTCTAAGTTATACATTTTAGCTGAGAACGTTCTTCAAAATACATAGAATATATGCATGGAGTCGAATTTCCAGGTACTTGGAAAAATAACAATAGTCAAGTTAGTCTTGTGTGTGGATTGCATTTAACGTAGGCTTTCAATTTTTAAAATATTACTTGTGGAAATAATTGATTGATGACATAGTTTTGTAATTTTAATTTAAATAAAATACTTATTGATCACTTCTTATTACAAATAATCTCAAAATAGCTTGCAATGTTTAACAGTATTATGTTTAACAGTATTAAGCATAAAAATACTTCATAAAAGCAATCCATTGAACATCAAGTCATTTAGCAAGTTGCATCATCTGATGTCTTGATTAAAAGTAGCACAGAAGAGGCATTTAAACCATCACAATAAACAGCAGTAGTTTATAAAATAAAACTGCTTTATATTTTTTGTCATATTTCTTTTCATGTAGATTTTTGAAAGTATAGGTAAAACACAAAATGTGAGCTTAGATAACAATGCTATTATTATACAGAATTGAATACAAAATGTGAGCTTAGATAACAATGCTATTATTTCCCCCCCATTTAGCTTCAAATGACAAATTGTATTACTTTTGAACCTAGAGCCTATACAGACCTGTGTGATTCTAGGGGTGTACGTTTGTGTCAAACTCCTGCCAAACATCAAGTCATTTTTTTCTAGAGATGAACTCTTCTTAAATAACTAAGTTTAATCAGTCTATAATACCTGAAGTCTCCATCACACACATACACATGCAAACAAATAAACAGATGCCAATGTTTATGAAGGAAAAACCTCAGAAACTAATTATAGATGTCATCTGCCTTAAAGAACAACACTTAGACCAAAGGTTTAATTCCACAACCTCTTTGGCATGTTGTGAACATGGCTTACTGTTTCTGAAAACACAGTGCACAATCTAGTTCTTAGTCAATTCTCCCCACTATGAAGGCAATGTCCACTTATCTTTTTTTGCTCTGTGTAAAGAGTAAAGTTGTTTATCTTCATCAAATAGTGCTCTGTAATATGCACAGTCACTGGACTCTGCTCTCCAGAGGGATTTCATTTCAGAGGCAGCTGAAGTGTCTATCTTTCTGTATAGGCTTTTCTATTGTGAACAGGGGGGAATTATTATGTTAATGCACATATTAGTATTTCTACATACCTGGGACAACCCACCCATGGTGCTCTCTAAGCATTCCCCACAGGTTCCTGCTTGCACATGCTAATAGTATGTCAATAGTTGGGGAAATTATAAATGGTCAGAATCAAGTAGTGCATTCCAGACATTGACCACTCTCTTGCTGAAGTCCTATTTTATGCAATTGAGTTTGTAGAGGTCTATCTATTGTGTGCTCATGTATCATTGTGGTTGAAACTGAAGTAGTCATTGAAATGTACAGTAGGACATTGTAGCAGATAATTTTATGTACTACGCTTAGGTCAGACCGAAGGCGGCATAGTTCTAAGTTGTCTAAGCCCAAAATTTCAAGTCTGGTGGCATAAGGTATTCTGTTGCAAGCAGAAGCGTGGAGGACTCTTCTTGTGAAATATCTGTGGACTTGCTCGATTGTATTAATGTCCAATATGCAGTGTGGGTTTCAGACAGATGAGCTGTATTTGAAAACCGGTCTAGTAAATGTTTTGTATGCTCTGGTTAGCAGTACAATATTACTAGAAAAGAAGCTACACAAGATTAAGTTAACAACTCTTAATGCCTTTTTGGCAATGTTATTACAGTAGGCTCTGGCACTTAGATCATTAGATATGAATTCTCCAAGGTCCTTGACAGAGTGAGGGTTGTCTACAAGGTCATGCCCACTCAGCTTGTATTTTGTGTTCTGATTTTTTTGCCAATGTGTAAGACAGAGCATTTGATGTTTGAGATTTGAGGTTGCCAATTGTTTGACCACTCTGACACAAAGTGAAGGTCTTTTTGAAGGATAGCAATATTGTTGGTGGTGTTAAATTGTTTTACATCTTCAGGGAAGAGAATGCAATTGCTTGTAATATGACCGCAAAGGTCATTTATGTAAAATATAAAGAGTGTTGATCCTAAAATCTACATGAAATTGACAAGAATTCTAAAAGTTTCCGCCACTGTTGAAAGTGATAGGAAAAATGCTACATCTGTGGGATTTTTTGGAGGTAGGGGGAATCTAGTGAAGGCGAATTGTAATTGCCATGCAGAAATGACATCGAAGCAGCATTGTTGCCAAAATGGGAGACTAGATTGAAAACTGAACAGTATCTTTTAAACTGGTTTCATTTCCAACCAGTTTCAGCATGGGAATTAAGTACTTAAGAACTACTTAATTCTAGTACTTCTAGTAATTCAAGTACTTAAGTACTGCCATGTCAAAAAAACCCAAGACAACATTAGGTTCGACTTATCTTTTTGAATGCAAATTGAAATAAAGTAGGAAAGAAATAAAGTAGGTAAAAAACAAAGTATATAAAAGTAATTGGATGACAAAATTATTTCCCTCCCACTCCTTGAGAAATTCAATAAGAAATAAAACCTTTTACATTGTATTGTGAACAATATCAGTATTAGCACACTAAGCAACAATAATGCAGCTATATGAATTATTAAAACAATGTCACAGAGATATAGTTGCTTCAAACAATGCTCTACTAATGAATTTAATGGTATGAATCCCAAAATGTTATAGAGAGATTACATTGTTCTTTTTCTCTTTTTCTTACAGATGTGCATACTTTGAATTGTTTCTTCCCAAAACTGCTTTGTTGCTCTTGGCTTGTTGCATATTTCCTTGTTTCTGATCCTGGCAACCATTACATCCCCCCCAGCAACACTTGGTGGATCGATAATGGATAGATTATTGCATTATCTAATCAGAACTCCTTAAGCCCTTGCTGTTCCTTTATTTTTTTTTGCCTCTGAACAGATGATTATGAAGAGGAAAGTCATCTGTTCCATCCCTTCTATCCTTTCCTTTAGAGAAAGCACTGATGCAATGGAGAACACTCAACTGTTAATATAAAATGGCTGCAATATTTCCTACAATCCATTTGTTCCATATCACCTGGTGTAAGCCAACATTATTTTGGGTAGCACTAAATCTCCATTAAAATAATAGAGAACATAATGGTAGAATCAACACTGAGGTGCCACAGCTATATAGCATTTCAATATGTTAATTGAGATTCTCAGTCATCCAGGTGTTTGTTCAAGAGGTAACTGGACTTTCTTGTTTTTCTTTGACAAAGTTTCCTTCTCATCCAAGAAGTTTGTTCAGCTCCCTGAAGAAGCTCCTCTGAAGAAGCTTCTTGGATGAAAAGTGATATGTCTTCAAAGAAGAACAAGAAAGTCCAGTTGCCTCTTGAAAAAGCATCTTTGGCATATGTCCAGTGTGGTTATTGGTTGCATTGCTCATTCCATGAGATTACCAGGGTTATATGATAGACCCTTAAGGCAACTGGTGTTATCTGGGGACCTGGGAACATGTTGTGAATTGCTAATTATATTTTATATAAATATGATTCAGTCCCATGGTTTTAATTAATAATTTGGTGTTTCTTTGGAGCATTTTAAATGAAGGGATGGTGCTGGTTGGAGAGCACATATTATGTTTATTAAAAATGCATATTGGAGTGAAATGGTCTGGTGGAATATACCCAGGATACCAAACTTATTTGACCTTGATTGCTTATTTTTAATGCAATCAAAAATAACGTTTCCTGTACACATTAAACAAAAGACAAAGAATCAGTGATACTGAATATGATTTATCTTCCCATTTGCAATGCTTAATGGTTTTATAAATTGTAATTGGTATGGGATAATTTGTATCAACATCAATTCACATCAATTTTGAGAAAAGCCCGAGTACTGTCATTTAGCAAATTAATCTAAAATTCACAGACACACATATTAATCATGGACTTGTTATGAGGACAATGACTTACTAGCATACATGGAGGATAAAGTAAATACTAATTACCTCAGTGCTGCAGTTATAAAATGGTTATCTACACGACAATAAGTGCAGCTTCTATGGAACCTTGTGTTTGTTTAGCTGATAATATTCAGTGAAAGATCAGTCTTCATTAGAGTTTCCAAAGAAACTCTGGTTTATGAGAAAAGAAGAAAAGAAGTTTCAGTACTTTTAAAATAAAGTACCCTCAAATATGTTTTCTGCTTCTTTTGATAAAACTTTGACTCATCCATTTTGGCGACAATTGAATTCATTTCATTTTTAATCATGTGTTGAATCATAGAATTCTATGGACTGGGAAAAGCTTTCAAGCTACACTTTTTTCAAATGTGTTGATGTTGTGTTTCTTTATATTGCTACTTTAACATGTTTATTAATGAAAACAAAGATAAGCATTGTTCAAAAATATAAATAACAAAAACAAACAAATAAATAAACAAGCCCTTTGTCACTTATATCAGCTAATATTTTGGAAGATCCTATTGTTACTTATTCCCAGGCAGATTTGGAACTACGGTAGATGTGGTGGTTCTGAAATAAAATTAAACAGTTCAAAACAATGTGCAGTTTCTGGGGTTATTTGTTTCATTTTTTTGAAATGAATAACTAACATTGATTTTCCCCTGGTGCCATTAAACCTATCTTTAGTTTGACATAGAACAGCATTCATAGATCTACATTTGTAATTTCAAGCACTGTTCCATTAGCTGGGATCTTTGGGCACAACCCTATTAAATAATCATTTGGGGAATAACAGAATTGAAAGGGACTTTGGAGGTCTTCTAATCCAAGCAGGAGACCTAATACCATTTTGGACAAATATATATATCCAATCTCTTCTTAAGAACTTCCAGTGATGAAGCATCCTTAACTTCTGAAGACAACCCGTTCCATTGGTTAAATGTTCTCACTGTCAGGAAATTTCTCCTTCGTTGCAGACTGACTGTCTCCTTCATTAATTTCCACCCATTGATTCTTGTCTTTCCTTCTGCTGCTTTGGAAAATAGATTGACCCCTTCTTCTCTGTGGCCACCCTTCAAACATTGGTGGAACACTGGAACACGGCTATCATGTTACTCCTTGTCCTTCTTTTCATTAGATTAGACACACCCAATTCCTGCAACTGTTCTTCATAATCTCCAACTTCCTAAACAACTTTGTTGCTATTTTCTAGACCCTTTCCAGAGTCTCAATATCTTTTTTATATTGTGGTGACCAAAACTGAATGTGCTATTTTAAGCATGGTCTTACCAAGGCATTACAAAGCGGTAATAACGCATCATGTGATCTTGATTCTATCCTTCTGTTAATACAGCCAAGGATTGTGTTGGCTTTTTTGCTGCCAAAGAGCACACATTGCTGGCTCAATTGACACAATTGATATTTATTTTTAAGGATTTACTTGTGCATATAGACTAAGAACATGACATATTTATTAAAAATTTGTGGACAGATTTAAATAGTTTCACAGATACTGAACCTGATGCATGCTTATTTTTTGTGGTATAGCTTAAAAAAATAAATCAAAGCAGCCCACCTACCGATCTGGAACTGAGCAGACATATATAAATAGCATGTTCTCCATATTGGCACCATTGAGCATCTGAGATCATGTAAATAATGCTACTCAGTGCCATATTTTTCTTACTGTCAATCACTACTGTAAAAGGTACCATCAGAGGCTTTTTTGCTCCATGATGTGCTTTTGTAACATTGTATGTTCCGAGTGTTTAATTTACTCCCTGGGATGTAACCTTCTGAAACCTTCAATAGAAAAATGTTTCCATCATTTTATTTGCACACTCTGCATTGCTTTGAAGGAGTCCTGCAGTTTTGAGTTCAGCTGAAGGCTTCAATTTGAATAAAAGCCATTATATTGTAGATGAATGTTTTTCAAATCCGGTGTCTATTAACTCTGTCAGTCTACTTCCCCCAATCTTAACTTCAACAGATGGTATTTTTGGTCCAATTGGGTGAAAAATGTTAATTCTCTCTCTCTCTCTCTCTCTCTCTCTCTCTCTCTCTCTCTCTCTCTCTCTCTCTCTCTCTCTCTCTCTCTCTCTCTCTCTCGGGGGGGGCGGGGGGGAATTGGCATAAATGGTGGATAATGAAAAACTGTATTTCCACATGACACTGAAGAAAACATGAAGCTATTTATAAGCATTCTGTTATATTTTTTCCATTGTGATTTGGCTTGCTTGTCACAGTATTTAGATCTATGATTTTTCCTGCTTGTATATGTAAATCTATGAGGCCTTCCTTTATTAAGTTTATGAATGCGATTGATTGTTTCAGTGTTTTTAGACTGTATTGTCTGATATTTCTTATTGTCTGATACAAATTATTCTGCATGTTTCAATATTCATGTTAATTGATATTTTGCTATGCATTACACTTCCTCTTATTTGCTATTTTTCCAACTTCTATAAACTATCTAGGATGCAATGTTTTGTGAAAAAGAAAAAAATAAATAAATTGATCAAAAGATTGATTGACCTAGTAATGAATCTAGAGACTGACTCACATAAGTGCCTGAAGTTACTGCTAGACAGAAGGGGGAAAATCAGATTTTATAAAAGTTACGATGTTAACCCAGTAATTTCAATAGAAGAATTTATTTTAATTCTCTTGTTTATGAGTCATTATACTGTTTTTTCAGGATGTTCCTCATTTTATATAATGCTTCTATTTTATAGGCATAAGACTGAAGTTAATGTGTAAAGTACTTAAAGTTCATAGCTAGTTCTGTATGTTTAAGAGAGAGAGAGAGAATTAATTAACAGTGGTTATGACGTGGCTAGATTAAAGGCTTTGGGGCATCTAATTGTTGATATTATTATTTTTTATTTTTCGAATTTATACCCCGCCCTTCTCCTTGTTAGGACTCGGGGCCTATATTGCCCTATAGGAAAGGAAAAATCCAAAACTGTAAATATCAAATTATAGTATGAGTATGGAATGTAAGGAGCATGAACATAGGGGAACTGGGGTGGATTGTACTGGTCTGGATTCCCAGGAAGAAGGGCAGTCCAGAAGAAAAAGAAAGCTGATTTCAGATAGTTTATGTGAAAGAGGGTGAAGACAAGCACTACTTAACAGCTCTCCAATATAGGCTTCTGAAGATAGCAGAGTGATTTAGGTTAGCAAGATTCTGTCTATAGGTAGGGAACAGTAAAGAATTATACTATTTAAAGAACAAAACCTTTCTTTTGGGAGCTTGACACAATTCAACATAGTAAAAAACTGTATTAAACAACCACAAATTGACATCTTGGGCATCATCTCAGCTGTCACTTCATACTTGCCTTTTGCTATCAGTCCATGCCAGACTTCTATGAACTCTAGGGGTACTGGATGGGAGGGGGAAGGATTCAAGGAATACAAGTCCACTGTATCTTCCTGAAACTTAGTTCCAAAGTTGACTGGAACGGAATACTACTGCATATCAAGTCACACTTGGAAACATTCTGAAAACATTTTCTATTAATTTGGTTGAACATGGGAGAGGAACAACATGGGGAAGTACGTAAGGAAAGGAAAGTTAGATTTGGGCATTTTGGCATGCAATTTACAGTTCTGGCTTTGCATTATTGTATTTTATTTGATCTCTAGTAAACTATATCTTTCTCAAAATAATGGAGTTGAAGATTAGTCTTTCTTTGAGGCTCAAGATGAAGCCGATCTGACATATCAGCAAACTGAGCTGAATTGAGATGGTACAGCCTCTGTGAAAAGATTGCATTGTACATTGGTCATGAAAAACAAATAAATAGTGTTATTTTCATAGTTTAAAAAGGTAGAAAAAGAACACTATTTGGGAAAAATACATTAAATGACCAAAAAATATCAATTAGATTAATTGTAATCTGGATTACCAAAGTTGGAAACACAAAAGAAGAAAAGATAGTTGGATGTATGGTTTAAGAAACTAAAATGCATTTATTATTTTTTAAAATAATTCTAGGCAGTGAACATATGTAATAATACTCTTTCCTTTTTTTATTTTCCCCGCAACAATAATCCTGTGAGGTAAATTGGCTTGATATCGAATATTTCCAATATTTCCAAGATGGTTTTCATATCTAAGGTGGAACTCACAAGCCTTTGGTTTCTAACCTGGTGCCTTAACCACTAAACCAAACTGGCTTTCCCCCCTATATCATGAATCTTTGTTCCAAAATAATATCAGGACTTTTTCATCAACTAAATCAGAGATAGTTAGCCTTGTCTGGGAGTTCAGACCTGTGATGTCATGAAGTGAACTTCCAAAAATGACTTGCCAGGATAAAGGAGGGGGAAAATAAAATTAATTAATTGTATTTTACATGCAATCATATTTACATATAATGCATTTAACATTAGAGTTATACAAAGACCATCTGATTAAGTTCAGAGTCTAAAATCAAAGTTATAAATACAGTATGGACTGTTAAAATCTCATATGAGAGAAATGAAAATAACTGTAATATGTGAAAGATAAGGGTGTTGACTCCAACAGGTTTTAAAGCAATATAATTTTCTTCTTGTTGTTTTATTTTATTTATTTATTTTGTCAAGCATGAATTAGATACCAGATATAAGTTTAAACATGTTAATGAATACATGAAATGAATACGAATATAAGGGAATATTAGGACAGGGATGGTAGGCATCCTGGTGCGCTTATGCACGCCTTTTCCAACTTTATAATAACATTAAATTGAAACAGAAATTTGTTGAGTAAAGGGTAAAATTAAGGATCCATTTTGAGTCTTGTGATTGCTCATGTGACTATGTGAAGTAATAGATGTTGATCTAATTCCACAGTTAAATCTGATGGTGGATATCTTGTCAATATATCAAGTTATTTCCTTATCCACCATAACATTTTATGTATATGAATACAGATCTTCATATACAATACAATACAATACAATAGCAGAGTTGGAAGGGACCTTGTAGGTCTTCTAGTCCAACCCCCTGCATGGGCAGGAATCTTATACCATTTCAGACAAATGGCTGTCTAACATCTTTTTAAAGACTTCCAGGGTTGGGGCATTCACAACTGCTGGAGGCAAGCTGTTCCAGAGGTTAATTGTTCTTACTGTTAGGAAATTTCTCCTTAGTTCTAAGTTGCTTCTCTCCTTGGTTAGTTTCCACCCATTGCTCCTTGTCCTGCCCCCAGGTGTCTTGGAGAAAAGTTTGACTCCCTCTTCTTTGTGGCACCCTCTGAGATATCGGAACACTGCTATCATGTCTCCCCTGGTCCTTCTCTTCATCAAACTAGACATACCCAGTTCCTGCAGCCGTTCTTCATATGTCTTAGTCTCCAGTCCTCTAATCATCTTGGTTGCTCTTCTTTGCACTCTTTCCAGAGTCTCCACGTCTTTTCTACATCGTGGCGACCAAAACTGTATGCAGTATTCCAAGTGTGGCCTTACCAAGGCACTATACAGTGGCATTAACACTTCACGCGATCTAGATTCTATCCCTCTGTTGATGCAGCCTAGAACTGTGTTGGCTTTTTTGGCAGCTGCTGCACACTGCTGGCTCATATTTAAATGGTTGTCCACTAGGATTCCGAGATCCCTCTCACAGTTGCTACTATTGAGCAAGGTACCACCTATACTGTACTTGTGCATTTGGTTTTTCTTGCCTATATGTAGGACCTTACTTTTTTCACAATTGAATTTCATTTTATTAGACAGTGCCCAATGTTCAAGTTTGTCTAGATCCTTCTGTATCTTAAGCCTATCTTCTGGAGTGTTGGCTATTCCTGCCAGCTTGGTGTCGTCTGCGAATTTGATGAGTTCCCCATTTATCCCCTCATCCTGAGCCATATGTGAGCCATGTTGCCATCATTTCACTTGTGATGCTTCTAACAAGCAAGTTCATACTTATCTTTTTGGTCTGGTGAAATAAAATTTTGTTTTAAATTAACCAATTCCATATCAGTATATAGAATTCAGCTGAATTCAATTCATACAGGTTTGGGGTTCATAAGAAGGTACTTTTTCTGGATCTGTTGAAAATAATTTCCACAGTATTGAAAAATATGGATTGTAGCTTTCAAACAAACATTAACTAATATTAATTGACTTACATGAACTTTCCCAGATCTGCAACTGCTAAAATATTTTATTAAGCAATCTATAAGAGTTGTATTACTAAACTAGAGTACAATCCAAGAATGAATTTTCCAGCACAAGTAATAGAAGTTGTATAATACCAGCTAGGTTCTGTCAGCATCATTGAAGTCAGCCTTTTGGAACGTAAGGATGACTGCATTTCCCATGCTTCACTTGACAAAATACATTTTGCATTTAATTTGAAACTCGGTTCCAGTAATATAAAAGGCCCTTAATATTACATTAGTGAGCAAGTAGTGAGCATCAAGTTCAATAAAATGGATTTTTGTCTGCTTTATAAATAAAAGAAAGTAGATAATGTGCCATTTACAACTTTTGTTATGTGAATAGAAAATCTAATCTGGCAAGTATCTGGAATGAAATGGAAAATATCTAGGACTTTCTATTGCTCTAATAGATCTATTTGTATATTTTCACTATCAGTTCGTATTTGACACAAATATTCTTAAATATTCTTTTATTTGTACAATGTTCCGGGAATGAAAGACGTCATATATACATGCATAATCCTTTTGATTAAATTACATGTATATTAGGTTTGCTGAATTTTTATCAGCAAGTTTGCTCTTTTGCTGCCTTGTCCAATAGCCTGGTAAAGAAGAGAAGGCTTTGAAACAGTTTCCCTCCATTCCTTTGCTCCACTCCACTACCTACTCAAAATTATTATTGATTAAATTTTAAATAGCTTTTGTAGTTACATATGCACATGAAGTATATGGTGCAAATTGTCTGTTCATGAACAGGGAATATGCTTAGAATGTAAAATAACTACCTCTGCTAGTAAAATGCAGAGCTTGCAAGGCATTCTAAAAATAAATTGGTGCCATATTTAGAAATTTGAAGATAATGTTGGTTTCACTAATAGATATTATTCAAAATTGTTTGATTGTGCAATGTGGAGAGAGAGAAGGCTGTATCTAAGCTAGTCTGTCTAATTGGCCAAGTTCTTGAATAGAAAGTTCTTGAATGAAGCTTCTTCTCCGGCAACGAAGTACTGCTAACAAGGACATACAAAACCTTTGCCAGACCAATTCTCGAATACAGCTTATCTGCCTGGAATCCACACTGTATATCTGCCACAAAGAAGAGGAGGCCAATTTATATGCCAAAGCACCAGAGGGCAGGACAAGAAACAATGGATGGAAACTAATCAAAGAGAAAAGCAACTTGGAATTAAGGAGAAACTTCCTAACAGTGAGAACAAATAACCAGTACAATAGCTTGTCATCAGAAGTTTTAGATGCATCATCATTTTTAAGAAAGGACTGAACCATGTATCTGAAATAATATAATGTCCCCTGTTTGAGCAGTGGGTTGGATTTTAAAGACCTCCAAGATTCTTTCCAGCTCTCTTCTGAATGATTGATTGATTAAATATATATTCTATAGTGTCCTGGGAGGATGAATTGCTTTCATATGAATTACTATGTCCTTGTTTTGAGTTCTGATGTCAAATTTAAATCTATTAATTATTTTATGCAAAGTTGTCCTGTTTATTCTATATAGCATCTATAGCAGTATTTCTCAACTTTGGCAACTTTAAGGTATATTCTCATTCCCCAGACGACATCATCATCATCATCATCATCATCATCATCATCATCATCATCATCATCATCATCATCATCATTATCATTATTATTATTATTATTATTATTATTTTGATTTGTATACTACCCTCTCTCCCGTAGGGACTCAGGGCGGTGCACAGGAATAATAAAGGATAAAATACATATAAATACAGTCAATAGATAAATTTAAAATTAAATTAAATAAATTTAACCTGTGTTAAAATAATAAGAAACCCTATTAAAATGATAGTAAAAACACATTATGAGAAACACTGACCTACAGGAATATTGTTGGCAGGTGATGGCATCTATCACATTAGATAAAATACATATTTGTGTGTGTGTGTGTTTGCTTGGGGCTTTAAATATTCTGATAGTGTGGATGTGGTGGCAAACTAGACATCTTGCTTTGTTACATAGATTTGGTTTCCATGTTAGCAGTTGTTATCCTATTGTTTCTTGCTGCTTGTGGGATTGCTTCAGGATTTACAGTTGTCTATCATCTTTCAAACAGTGGTGCTTAGTTGCTCTGTTTCTGTAGCTTGTCTTTTTTCAATTGAAGGAAATTTTATTTTATCTCAGCCATCTACTGCAAAAAGATTTTGAGATGTTTCTATCAGAGGTGGGTTGCAAATCTCAGTGCTACCGGTTCGACTGTGTTCACGCATGCTTGTGCACGTGGTGGTGTGTGCAATGCTTTTGCCCATGCACAGAAGAGTCCGGGTAGATAGGCAGAGCCTCCTGCCGCCACCACTACTGGTTTGCTAAATCTAGGCCAAACTGGGAGCAACCCACCTCTGGTTTCTAGGATAACTATGGTGTGGTCATATCATTGGCTGAAGGAATGACCGATTTCTGGAAGTGAGCCTTCAAATTTCAGGCCATTACAAATGAATGCACATGCACACATACCCCATAAACTTTTTAGTGTTTTGTTGGCCTATAATTTATAACAATTTTGTCAAGACCCAAGCATTTTCAGTATAAAGTTTTCAACTGGCAATACACATGTGAAAGATCGATGTGCCCACTCTGTCTACTTACAACCAATACTTTCCAAACAACTCAATAGCTGATATATTCATGATCAAAATTGATTATTGCTGTATATTGAAAGTAGTGCTTCTAACCAAACTAGCTAAAGAAAAGTTACTTTAACAGTATAGATTGGATTCTGATAAAATTAATAATATATTGACTCAGGAACAGCTTAAAACTCATTATAGGTATTAATAAATACACAAAAGGTCACTTCAAATTTATTATATAGTAAATTATAGTGATTGAATTGCAGACTTGCCTGCCATATTTCTGTTCAATGCAAATTGACCTGTAGGAATGCTACATTTTTATTCAAAATTAGATGCTCAGTTCACAACAGCCATGGAACTTGTCGGAATCCAGAAAGAGAACACTTGGCTGCTGGAGATATGCCAAAGTAATTCTCTTTAACTTTGTTAAATTTAGAATCCCAATCTGTTGACTGAAAACCAATCTGGCAAGATTCATAGTAGCTGAAACTTATTAAATTTATAGTTGTATTAGATCACAAGACATGAGCTTGGTTTTTTGGAGTAATATGAATGGCAGCATTCCTTCAAAATGTGGGCTACAAAATAAAAGTGGAAGTGATATTGAGTCCCACACTTTATCATTAAGAGAAAACACATTGGACAAGCACTGCTGATGAGTATAATGGTGACCAGTTATGAAGCCACTTTTAGTTACCCTGAGCATTGGAAGAATCAGGATTTATTATAATGGTAGATCAATCATCCATGGGACAGAAATACCTTCTTTGCTTTCAGAAAAGTGTATGCATATTTAATATAAATTTTAATAATTTAAAGTTCATTGGCAAAGCTTTAAATATTAAATACTTATTTTGGGAGGGTCACAGAGAGGGGGACAGACAGAGAAATAGAACTTTAGGTCCCTTATCACATAAGTGCCTCTAATTAAATAATGCTAGGATTTAAAAGACAATTCAAAAAGAAACACTAGTAGTAGTTGACATTTTAATTAAATAAATTAGTGCATATAACGTATTTTAATAAATATCATTACTACTTTTTATTGGTTTTGATGGAGAGCAGAAATTGAAAATCCTATTACTTTTAGAGATAGATCATGAATAAATGATTTCCATGATTTTGGTTACTAATATATATTTAAATCCATTCTGCATTTTTCTAAAATAATATTTATAGTTTCTAAAGATGCTACAATTAAAAATAATTTTATAGAAAAATTATTCTTGTGCCCTTTCATATTTAAAAACTATTGTGCTTGGCATCTTACAAAAAATAGTACTGCCAGAAGTATGTTACAAACATTTAACAGGCTACTTTTGAATATTTGCATACTTCCCAATAAACATGGGAACAGATCTTGCCACAACAAACCCAGAAAGATCTAATATAGTCGTAATTTTATTTCCTATAATGACCAGTCAGATAGCTATCAAAATTCACAAATAGAGTACAAGTTCACATGTCTTCTCTCTGTGCTTTTCAGCAAAATCAATTGCTACTCCCTTCAATACAGAATTAGAATACATAATTGTCATAACAAGAAACAATTGACATTTAAATTCCATTGCTGTAAGTAATGCTTCTTTTAAAATCCATTTAATCTGTCATCTACTGAAATATCTAGTGGAGTTGAGTTTCACAATTTACGATCACTCAATCAATTCATTTATTGGTTTGGCCACCAGTCATAACTAATAAGATAAAAGCTACATAAAAGTGACCAAACATTAATAAAATACATTTAAATGTGCAAAAATCAGTAAGAACATTAAAACTTTTTCTCCATTTAAAAACAGCTTGTGCAGGCTTGCAAATCTCCATAATAGAGTCTCCTTGTCTAAATTCATTAAATGTTTAATTTTATGTGAATCAAGCCACAATGATTTTCTGCCAAGAAGGGCTTTAAAAAATGTCTATGTCCTCTCAAGAGAAAATATCATAAATAATGTGCAAAATGTATTATAATTTCCATAGCACATATTCAAAAATTGACCCTTTCTAGCTGCTAACGCCATTTGCTAGACTTGTAAGTGTCTGTGGGATGAAGACAATGTAAGATATCTCAGATAATGTTCACATTCCATTTTGGTCTTTTTAAGTGCATACCAAGAATTGTATTCTGTGACAGTTAAAAAAAATCTTTGGACCAAGATATCCAACCCCTTGTTTTTAAGTAATAAAGGTAAAGGTTCCCCTCACACATATATGCTAGCCATTCCCGACTCTAGGAGGTGGTGCTCATCTCCGTTTCAAAGCCAAAGAGCCAGCACTGTCCAAAGGCGTCTCCGTGGTCATGTGGGTGGCATGACTAAATGCTGAAGGTGCACGGAACACTGTTACCTTCCCACCAAAGGTGGTTCCTATTTTTCTACTTGCATTTGTATATGCTTTCAAACTGCTAGGTTGGCAGAAGCTGGGACACGTAATGGGAGCTTACCCCGTTACATAGCACTAGGGATTCAAACCACCAAACTGCTGACCTTTCTGATCGACAAACTCAGCATGTTAGCCACTGAGCCACCATGTCCCTTTTTAAAAAAATAGTGTTGTCTAAATTATTTAAAATTTAAAAAGAAATATGGAGAAAACCAAAGGTATAAATAAGATTGGATAAAAATATAAACAACTGGTGGGAAGACGAGTGGAAAAATACATTTCCGTTAGGAGATACCTCTTCATAAGTCATGGAGCAGATGGTTGGAGGAGTTTAACCCAATAATTAAATATCAGACAGTTTCTGCCAAGGGAAACAGAATAGAAGCACAATTGGATGCATCTAAAATAATTCTGAGGAGCTTATTTTGAAATAATACATATAATAAAGGGGTAGAAATTATGCATAACTCTACTGTGTGAGAATAGTAAGGGACTAACTTTATTTGGCGGAGAATTAGAATTGGTGGAATTTGTTGGCCACCATTTTTATGCCATAAATTTATTATTACTGCCAAATCTTTTCAGTTATTTTTTTTATTGTTCCTGATAACGAGAATGGCAATTACTGGCATGATCAAAAGGATGCTCAAGTATCTGTAAGAGAGAACACACTGTATATCCATGATGGTGAACCTATGGCATGTGTGCCACATGTGGTCCATGGAGCCTTCTCTGCTAACACGAACTGTCGCACAGCTCAGCTTCACCAAGCATATGCACATATGCACATGTCTCCCACCGGCCAGCAGATTTTCAGGAGGCACATGCAAGTGTGCATGGCAGAGGTAGGGGGCTCGCGCATGCATGCATGAGGGCAGGGGGAACACAGGGGGAAAGCAGTCCCCCGTACCCTATTTTGGTCCTAGAGGCTTCAGGGAGGACTGCTATCCCAAAACGGGGCATGGGAGATCGCTTGTGCATGTGTGGGGGAGCATGGGGATGTTGTGCATGCATTGCATTATGGGTGTGGGCCTGCACGTGCACGCTGTCATGTGTGCACAAGTTTTCAGCATGTGAGGACAAAAAGGTTAGCCATCACTGCTATATATTATAGCTTCCAACTCTCCATTTGTACCTTTTCCTTTTCTCCCCAAATATAGTACCACCACCTTTGTTTCAAAGCATTCAGGATTAGAAAATTCAAGGAACAATAGCTATACAATTATGGGTTGAACAAAGTACTTCCTTTTGTTTCTCTTGATGCCTTTATTGTTCAGTTTCATCAATTGATTTCAGGTTCTGTTATTATGACAGAGGATAGAAACACCTCTATGCTTTTATCACATCTTGTCATATAGCCTCCTACTCACCAACTTCACCAGAATTGCAGGTTTATTTTAAAAGGTAATTGTTTTAACATCTTGATCATTTTCAAATGTTATTCAATACTATTTTTGAAATATATACAATATTGCAAATATAATTTCGCACCTTTTTGAACAGTTATTCTGATAGAAATAGTTTGATCTTAACTTTCTTCCTAGTGATTTTCAACATGGACTTTGCCTTTTTCCGCAGCAGCTTACATCTATAAAACCAGGACCCATTCCTTGATCAGTTGCTGTCATATATTAAATTAGAATCTATTTACATTTAATCACTTTTATAGCTTGCTAAATAGTCTTCTCGGAAAGAAAAGGCAAAGAGAGCCCAAAGAGTGCAAAGAAAGAGAAAGGATAAAAAAGAAAAACGAAAGACTGAGATAAAGAAAAACACACACAAAGAAGCGACTTCCAATCTTCATCAAAACAAGTATAAATAAGTTTGGTAGTTTTTCATCCACTATCAGGTTACAAACAGATATCTCTTCTTCCCATAACCCATCCCTTATCTATAAGCAAATCCATAAGATATCAACTTTTCAATCTTAATGTCAGCAAAAATCCATAAAGGGTTGCCAGAATTTCATAAAAACATGTCTTATTTAACTTTTATCAAATAAGCCAACTGAGTGTTCTGACATCTTAATGGGATTCACAGACTTGGGCTGAAAGATCATGAAGAATGATCTTGACACCTGAGTATGAGGAATATGAAAATAATGACAAAGGAAACAAACTGTACTTCTGAAAATAAAAGTATGTTTTTTTTTAGCCCTTAGAAATCTGTCACGTCTTTTTGTTATATATATATTTGGAACCACAATAACTCCTCTTAATGGGAGTGGTGGGGGTGGTAGATGGACACAGGAAATTTATGTCAGATGTGTCACAATGTCATTTCAATAATGCAAATTGTATAGTTCCGAGTGTCTATGTGATGATATCATGGCATATATGACAATAACATAGCTTCTATGTGATGCCTTACTCTAATGCCAAGGAAATAACTATTCATTATATTTCTACCTTTATCTTCTGTACCAAAATAGGCAACGTATAACTCCCAGATTTTTTTAAAATTGTAACTCTCATTATTTCCTAATACTGTGCTACTGGTAGGTGGAGTTCAATGACATCTAGAAGTTTCCATTGACAGTACCTCCCTTTTTAGTTATATATTTTTGTTAAAATGTCTGAGCTTCGGTCCAACCATTCTTTATTCCAGGATAGCTTATGTAGACAAATTGTCTCATTATATGTGATTTTCCTAGCCCATAAATAGTGCTGAGAAAATTGAGCTAAACATAGTCTAATTGGAAGAGAGTTTCTTTCTTACCCCTTTAATCTTATGTATCTCCAAATTTATTACTTTAAATGAAGGATATTTATCTATTGCATATGAATAATGTAGTGTCATCCTTGTAGATGTTAGTAATAAACAAATATCACATGAAGGCCAATGAAAGACTTTGTAATGGTAATTTTACTGTCTCAGCAAATTTATGATTCCAGCCACAGCTTCCATTCCATTTTAGACTTTGATTTACGAGTGGGTTGACCTGGGCCTAACCCTGTCAGCTTTAGTTCTGAGACAGTCTTTAGGATTATGGGCCTCTGATCTGGTAAATTCCTGAGAGGAAAAATTTAACTGAGGAACGCTCTCTCTGACAAGTGATAAAGCCCTGTTCTTTTCAGGTTACACCAGAGACTGAGCTGCAGGAAGAATTAATTGAGAGAGACATGGGGACAAAGTATAGAAAAGAAGAAAGAAGGGACTTATGGAGACTTATTGCTCTGAAAAAGAGATGGGCTGGAGGAAAGCAATCAATTCCCATTTATAAGAAAAAGAGTCTAGGACAATAATTAGCATCAGGAAAGAATCAATTTTCTTAGGCAAAGCATTCTATTAGATTGTTACATGACAGGATGCTAATTAAAACTGATTGGCCTAATTAGAATGGCATTAATAACATGGCAGACACTGGCATTGTATTACTTGTTCACCATGTTCTCAGAAGACACAAATGTCATTGTGTGTGCTGTTTCTTTAACCAACAAACACAGTGGTAATTATTTGAATGTGCATATGGCCTATTTTGGAATGGGATAGGAAAGCAAAAAAGAAAAATGTCAGGTTAACTAGGAACAAACAATTTGAAAACAATGTTAAGCAGGAAAAAGTGCTACTATATACAAACCTAGTAAACAAGGTGTGTGTCTGAGATTTCTTTTCTGTATGTTCCAATTTCTGATAGGGTTGTAATATTTAACCAATTTCATTGTATTTAAGTACAATGACAATAAAGATTATTTATATCATATATATCTCACAAAATATTTATTCACTTTACTCTCTTGAAAGAAAAAGTAGCATTCAGCATATACTGAAGAATCACACTATTCATTTACATCAGGGGTCTCCAACCTTTGCAACTTTAAGTCTGAAGGACTTCAGCTCCCAGAATTCTCCCGCCAGCTTTGCTGGCTGGAGAATTCTGGGAGCTGAAGTCCTTCAGACTTAAAGTTGCAAAGGTTGGAGACCCCTGATTTACATGATCTGTCCAGAAGTGCCATAAAGAAGAAGTAGCCTTTAAGAATCTCACATGATTAGGAGCACAAGCAGAAGCAGGCAGGCAGTCAAGAAAGAAGGCAGTCTTCAAACATTTTTAAAAGTAATTTCAGTCTTTCACTGAAAGGAGCAGTGAATTTAGGTCTAATTTAGGTCTAATTTTTAAACTGAAACTCCAGAACTATCATTGTAAGTAAAATAAATCACATTTTACATATCCTACATCTTATTCAACATTGTCTACAACAATTTTCCCTTATCTAGTTCCTACATTCCCGGTCATTTGTATCTCAACGCATGTAGATTACATCTTAGGGGAAGAGTGATCTCTTCAATACAGGATCTTTCCCAGTCCATTCTGAAACTATAATAGATGTATAAATTCACTTATGCAACCTTAGTATAGTTGCTACTAAGGTACAGTCTTTCTAAAACTTTTAAAGTTTTCATCTGAAATCCTTAAAGAAAATATATGAACTTTCCAAGAACAGAAATTTGTAGTGTAGCAATGAACTTGTTTGAATCATCTGTGTTTTTCCTCTTCTTCCTTACCAAACAGGCAATTAAAGCTTCATTGTCAAGATAATTGGTCTTATAATGTATTCATTATTAAGAAGAATATTTTTAATTGCTTGGCATCATTCATATAGAGTTGAAAGGAGATTGTCTTCTATGTATAGGAACTCTCAACTTTTCTTTTTGGTGTTATTATTGAGGTAGACCAAAATGTTACTACAAGTAGTAATTTATCTTTTACTTTCATTCTATCAATCATATTATGCTGGAATTCAAAATAATCTGAGTAAGAAAAATTGAAAGATGTCAAATTATATACTTGGAACTCTTAAGATTCAACTTTTAACAGGATTCTAAGGAATTCAGATGGAAAAAATGTATGAATTGAAGATGAATGGGAGATCCTGAAGAGAAAACACAGCACAAATGATCTATATGAGATGGAAAAATGGGGAGATATTTAAGACGTCTGTGTAGATAAATGGAATGCAGGAAGAAATTGAGAACCAAAATGAATAAAGTGGAAACTGTTACTCCATTGTAGGGAGAAAGTAGAGTTCTAATCATGGTAAACAGGAAAAAAAGCAGAATTGTTTAACCGCTGTACATTTTTTTAATCTAAAAGAAAGAAAACAACTTTGAGAAAAGGTGTGGGAATGCTTTTGAAGATTGATTAAATTTCAGTAAGAATTACCTTTGCTACCTTAAGTGAATTCAACTCTCCAGGCTTAGACAAATTAATCCAGGTTGTTGAAGAAACTGACAGAATTGATGTCAGAACTGCTGGCTGCAATTGATGAAAGACTGGGGAAGAGAAAACATAACTCCCATATTCAAAAAGGAGATTTAGAACTTCCTAGGAAATTATAGGTTACTCAGGGTAATGCCTATACTTACTAGAGATGACCAAGTTTTTGCTTTAGAGTATTTAGAAAAAAATTACTTGTAACTCCTTCTATTCATATGAAAATGACTAAATAATAATTTTGCGGAAACATATACCGTTTCCCTGAAAATAAGACCTCCCTGGAGAATAAGCCCAATTGGGCTTTTGAGAGCATGCACTAAAATAAGCCCTCCCCTGAAAATAAGTCATCCCTGAAAATATTGCCGTGCAACAGCAGCAGCCATGAAGTGACCATGCTCACTGCCTCCTGCACCTCAAAAATAATAAGACCTCCCTGAAATTATTTGTGGGGAAATGTGGTAGTTGAAAATGTAGTAAAAAATTAACAGGTTAAAACAGGGGTCCCTAACCTCCTGTGGTCCAGTGCAGGGCTGCAGCCCTTTGGGAACCAGGCAATGCAAGTGGTGGGCCAGTGCATGTATGTGCAGCTGCATTTGCACAAGTGGCATATCAGTGCATATAAAACCAGCCCCTCTCCCTCTTTGCCACCACTAGTCCATTGAGCGGGAAATATTGGAAACCGCTAGGTTAAAATATTGTGGCATTTTTAAATAAAAACTGATAAGCTCATAACATACTAGATTTAACTGTGGGTGAAAAGAAGGACGTGTGAATTATTGATATGTCTGTACCAGGTGATAATAGAATAGAAGAGAAATAATTGGAGAAATATCAAGATCTGCACGCTGAAGTTGAAAGATTATGGCATAAACTGGCCATGGTAGTTGGAGTGGTTATTGGCAGACTGGGTGCCATACCAAAAATTTTGGAATGTACTTAGAAAATCTGGCATTGACAAAATCTCCATGTATCAATGATAAAAGACCAAACTTCTTGAATCTGCTTATGTACTATAGCGAAGGATGCTTATGAGTGATTTTGCAGCATCTTTGAAAGAAGTAATAACTGGAACTCCAAATTGCTCTATGTTGATCCCAATGCTATTTACCATCTTTAAAATTATTTAAAGGATAGAATGAATAGGATGCTTTACACATTGCACCAACAAATCACATGAAAATGGACTCACCTAACATCCTGGCCCAATGCCTAGGGGAGTAACTATATCTTTGATAACTCATAAAAGGCTGGCAGGGTCAGGCCGTCCTGATCTCAGATGTATCACCATTCATAAAGCTGGTACAAGAAGACACAACCCTTGGGTCCCATTGTTGGAATATTACTGCAGGTAATTTCCAATTTAGTTTGTATCTAGAACACCCCTGTTAGAGGTCTCTATCTAGATCACAGCAAGCACATCAGCAACTTGGCTGAGCTAGCAAATTATCATACTAGCATGATAATTAAACAACAGCTAAGATTTTAAAAAAAACTCCAGCTAAATGGCAAAATGGGACAAAACGCAAGCAAGAATACAGAAAGGAGAGGTCATGTACGAAAGGGATAGTTTAGCAATAGTTATATCAATTGAAAGGAACAGAACTTTCCAGAGTCACTGTTACCATGGATGGCCCCAAAGAGAATAACCTTTGCTTATTCTAGCCTTAACCATGTTACATATGTAATGGCAGCAGAATAGAGATAGAAAGTAGGACATTAGTGATATATTTATTCTGCAACACAAAGCAATTGGTGGATGGGAGATATCAGATAATATTATTAATAGAGGGGATCCAATCTACTGTCAATATTTGTGTTAGACTAAACATTAGAAACAATTTCCTGACCGGATTTGCTATCACATAGCAGAACAATCTGCATAAAAAGTGATGAGTCCTCCTTTGCTGTAAATTTTAAAGCAGATTAGATGACAGAGATGGATTAGTGGATCCCTGCACTTAGAAGGAGGTGGGACTAAATAACATCTGACCTTTTTTCTAACACTTCTACACTATATACTGTTATGTATAGTGTGATTGCACAATTCACTTTAATATTCCATGTTTAAAATCTGCATAGTTAATTTTTAAACCATATTGTGTGGGATAGATCTAGCAGGCTCAGGAGAACACGTCTTACAATAACAATATATAGCAATACAATATATATCCATTTCTTCCCCACTCCTTTAAACATAAGATTGTCAGTCTGTTGTGTCACATGACTGGCAGAAAAAGGTAGAAAGAATGAGCCTTGCTTTCACTATAAATAGGGATTGAATATTAACACTTACAGCTGTTAGATTGCCTATTTGGCTTGTTTTAGTAACTATTGAAAGTAGATGCCTCTCAGATAGTTTCAAGGTTATATCTCCTTAAAAAAATATGTGTATTGAAAAAATTAGATAAAGGTAAAGGTTCCCCTCGCACATATGTGCTAGTCGTTCCCAACTCTAGGGGGCAGTGCTCATTTCTGTTTCAAAAGCTGAAGAGCCAGCGCTCTGAATATGTCTCCATGGTTATGTGTCAGGAATGGAATTGTTACCTTCCATCAAAAGTGGTCCCTATTTTTCTACTTGCATTTTTACATGCTTTTGAACTGCTGGGTTGGCAAAAGCTGGGACAGATAATGGGAGCTCACACCATTATGCGGCCCTAGGGATTCGAACCGCTGAACTGTCAACCTTCTGATTGACAAACTCAGTGTCTTAGCCACTGAACCACTGTGTCCCTGATTGAAAAAACTAGAAAAGCCATTAAAATCTAGCAAAAAACAAGTATTTCATACCATATTTATAGAAGACACAAGATTCATTTCTTTTTCTCAGTCGTGCAGTGGAATGATCTAAGAACAGTGGATATTAATGAACTGATACTGTGATAATATTATGTGTTTTCAGGATGTTTGTGACTAAGCTTCCCAGGTCTCTCACTGCTGTTTGTAAAGTCAAAGTGGAAAATCACAGAAAAGAGTAGAACATTTTCAGAATCTCTCACAAAAAAATCAGGAACTACCTAGAACAGTGATGGCGAACATTTTTGGCATCAAGTGCCCAAAGCAGAACTGATGCATGTGTGTGCATCAGAAAACCGGAAATCTGAAGACCAGCTGGCCAGCACGTACATGCCTGGTTTTGGCCATTTTGGGGCTGTTTCTAGACCATTTTCTGGGCCATTTTCAGACCATTTTTCAGGACATTTTCAGACTGTTTTGGGGCCAAAAATGACCTCAAAACAGCCTGTTTTTTGGGCCGTTTTCAGGCAGTTTTCCTGTGCTCCAGCACTCACAAAGACCAGCTGGCTGGCATGCATGTGTGCACTGGAAACTAGAAGAGCAGCTGGTGTTATATCCTGCGACCGGTCTCGAGTTACGACCGGCTGCAGGTCTTCCAGGCTGCCTCCGGGAAGCCATGGTTAGCAAGTAGGCTAACCGACAGACGCGCCTGATTGGCTGAGGCGCGCCTGGCGGGAAGCCGGCTCTTGCCGCAGCCTGATTGGCTCCCCCTTTGACAGCTCCAAATATAAAGAGCTGTCAAAGCGCGGGAGCCCCTGTCTACCGCCTATTTTCTGTACTTGTTCTTGCTGTTCGTTTTAATCTGCCTAAAATAAAAGGCTGTTGTTATTGAGCAAACCTGGCTGGACTCCCTCTATTCTCAACCCCTCTGAGAATCTAACAGCTGGCAACAGCACACATGCCCAAAAAGAGGGCTCTGCGTGCCACTTCTAGCACACGTGCCATAGGTTCGCCATCACAGACCTAAAATATTCTGAGATATTTAAAATGTTTGCCCCTTGTCTTCTATTGTTTTGCTAGTCTTACATCATTCTTCTTCCTGCTATCACCAGAAGCCTTCATAGTGGACAGAAAAGATTTTTAAAATACTTGCAAAAATGTTCAGACAGAGTTCTCAGAGAAATTAGAGAGCCCACCATGACCAAATCCAGAAACTTATCCATCATTCATTGTTGCTCTGCTGAGTACTTTTTTAGAAAGGGACTGTTATATCCAACATGATTTTTTACACTTTTTTATACTATAGTCTTGTAAGTGTGATATATATCTGAGAGTTTAGAAATTCAGAAGTGCCGTGTCTGATTCTGAAATGTAGACATGGAAATCTGAACTTTAAAAAAACTATGCATATTTACAAACAAACAAAAATAACCCTTACTCTCTCATTGTTCAAGAAAAATGTTTTCAGTGAAACTCTCAAATTCAATTTCCTGCAGTGAACCTTGGAGCAAATTTACAGTGGTCAAGTTAACAAATCATATTATATGTATTGGGGAACAAGTAATATTAAATTAATTTTCAAATTATTTGCCAATGTTTCTGGGAGCAATATATAGGAAAAAGCTATATTATGAAACCCATCCAATTTGGATGTATTACATAGAGCAGAGGTCCCCAACCTTTGCGACTTTAAGTCTGAAGGACTTCAGCTCCCAGAATTCTCCAGCCAGCAAAGCTGGCTGGAGAATTCTGGAAGCTGAAGTCCTTCAGACTTAAAGTCGCAAAGGTTGGGCACCTCTGACATAGAGTGCAGGACTTGTAGCACTGCAATAAGACCTACTGAGTTTAATAGGACTTATTTCTAGCCTGTATATACATGAGTTGTTCTGTCTTGGAACACTGTACTGTAAGTGTACAGGTAGTCCTCGACTTGCGAAAGTTCATTTAGTGACTGTTCAAAGTTACAATGGTACTGAAAAAGTGACTTATGACTGCTTTTCACACGTATGGTTGTAAGTGTAACCATTACAGCCCTCCCCCCACCCATGGTTACCTGATCAAAAATTAGATGTGATAAAAAGCTGACTCTTATTTATGATGATTACAGTGTCCAGACGTCCTGTGATCAATTTTTGTGACCTTCTGACAAGCAAAGTCAATGTGAAAATCAGATTCACTTAACAAATGTGATGCTGATTTCTACTAATTACTAATATGCTGCAGTTGATTCACTTAACAAGTGAAAAGAAATCTTATAAAATGGGGAAAAATTCACTGAACTCACTTATCTTGCTCAGCAATAGAAATTTTGGCCTCAAAGTTGTCATAAACTGAGGACTACCTGTAAAATATCAGCTTGGATCTTAGATAATGTCTTTGTTAACTATAGCAACAATAATATTCTTTACTGCTTCCTTGAGATTAAAGGAAAGTCTGTCAATAAACAGAATAATCTGTCAATCAACAGCCTACCCTTGCTATTATTAACCAAGAGGCTAGTCCTGTATACAGTTGACTTGTGGGTTCCTTTCACCTCAATTCTTTTTCTACTTCTCACTTGTTCCCTTGAAAGTGGTCAATCCCTGCCATGTGAGTCTGATTTGATCATCTGCTTTGAAAAAAGTGGTAAGCATAGGAAGTTCTATGATTAGAAACATCATTCAATGATTTCAAGCTTCCTTGTAGGCTCCTTGGTCCTACTGCAGAAGGCGGGGCATGACAGTAGAGTGCCTCTGCTTTTCAATCTGAGGAAACCTGGTCCATGTCCCCATCTCTCTTCCATCTCACTCCTCTCTCACTTTTAGGGCACTTGCAAAAAGGGTAAGAGGATGTGAGGTAAAATTGCTTAACCATTATGGAGGTTGTAGCACATGAGGAATCATGGAGGCTGAAGTGATCAAAAACAAAATGATTCATCTTAACTTTTCTGCCTGTTTGCTGGCACTATATAGCATTATATGTACAGATATAGCAGTTTTCTTTCTCCCCCAAGTTGATGTTTAGCAATATCAGTGTTCCTAGAGTAATATAGTGAATATCTCCTCTGAGATTCCTCTGAATATAAACTTTGCTTCCGAAAACTACAAAACAATCAGCTTCAAAATAATCTAGGGGTATCCTACACATGAAGTGCTCTCTTTATTTCCAGAATGTTCAATAGCATTTGGTATGTAACCTCTCCAGCACATTTCTAATCTTTTCATCTAATAATTGCTTTGAAAATATACTTCAAGATGGCAAAATTGCCCCATCTGAATGATCTGCTATCATTAATACTGCAATACTGCATTTCAAAGTGAGATTCAAGGATAGAATAACATGGCTTCAATTCTGTTGTAAAATTATAATGATTGAAACACCGTGAGGCACCTACTGTAAGTGATGGTTAGAAAGGTTATTCAGTCAATCTGATTTTCTGTTTGCTTTTAGGAAGATTCAGAGATAGTGACATTACTGCAAAACATAAGTAGTTGCTTCAGGTAGCAGATGCCACTTGGTGGCAACAAGATGCTAAAAATATGAGAATGGGGCTGCTATGTACTTTCATATTCTTGGCACCTTAATATACAATAGAAGAAGTAATGTCATTACTAGTTTTCCATGTATGCAATCTTACCTGACTTCTGTGAATGAAGGAGGAATGATTTATAGCAATATGTGTCAGGCCAACAACAGAAGACAAATAAATAATAAGGATGTGTGGACACTTCTTGTTCATATGAGAGTTTTAGTCTTATTTATTTGGATTTGCAGTCTACAGTAGTCTCCAACAAAGTTGATAGGTTTAAACAATAGCATCCAATGAAAAGGCTTATATCATCAAGTATGTATACACCAGGCACGCATCACCAAGATCTGCTGGGTCCAGAAGGGGAGGCCCCTTTCAAGACATACCCAGATATGGCTCATCAGCTGAGATCCTGAAGCAAAGATGAAGGTTTTGCAACTGTCAACTGAAAGTTGTTATCTGAAAGTTTTTTATGGCTTTCAAAGGTGCTGCACCCTTGAAACATACTGTTTCCTTTTCTGCCTTTTGGCTCATCACCAGAGACCATCTAGACAGAAAGCCATGAGTTCCGTTGATCAGCTCAAAAATATAACACACATACTAAAAAATTACACAATGGAACTCATGGCTTTCTGTCTAGATGGTCTCTGGTGATGAGCCGAAAGGCAGAAAAGGAAATAGTATGTCTCCTCCCTTAATTGGGGCCCTAACATGGTGTTGTGGAACAATTATATATATATATATTGGTTTGATAAGAGATAATTGGATATGAATAGTAAATGGTGACTATGAAAGGAATAGTAAATGGTGACTATGAAAGGAAGATTATAAATTTTGATATGTATAAAAGCTAATAATAAAAAATTAAGTTAAATTTAGTTAAACTTTGAGTGTTAGGTTAAATATGATAATGGATATAGTCAAATAAATGATTGATAATGATAACGTATATATATATGTATTGGCTTAATAAAAGGAAATTGGACATAAATTGTAAACAGTGATTAAGAAAGGAGGACTAGAAACCTTGTTACTAAATATTATTGACTTTTATCTAGAACAGGCCATAAGGATCTAATGTTATTGGATGATATTGGAAATAGCTAATGAAATGCCATTATGTGGTTATGCTTTAAACTTTGGAATATTTTATGAATAATGATGTTAAAACAATTATAGTCAAATGAAAATTGAGGTATGTTGATAGTAATATGTATAAATATATTGGATTTAAAATATATGATTTGATATGAATTATAGATGATGACTTTGGAAAAGATGCACAAAAGCTTTTTGTAACCAATTGACACACTTTCTATAGTATGTAAAGAAAGGATTTTTTGTGTTGTGTTTGTTTATGTTTACTCAAAAAAAAGAAGAAGGCCAGGATCCAGCCATCAGTCAGCTGACCAGTGGTGGGTGCAACGGAGAGGAACCCCTACAAGCCATGTCCTGGCACTGCGATAATGTGCTGAAGCTGACCAGGCTGTTTGCTGTTTGCTGCAAGCAGGCTAGCCAGATAAATACTGGATGGTGGTTGAACTGCAAGAGGAATGGCCAGGCAGAAGGGCATAGACCTTTCCCCGCTACAAAATACCCTGGGAGACAGAGGCAGATTTTTTTTTCTTGTTTTCGTCTTCTAAGCTTAGGTGCATCTTATGGTCAAGATCATTTTATGGAGCGAAAAATATGGTAATTAACAAATAGAACCGATATATAGCATATCCCAGATTGAATTATATGCTTTCAATCTGAAAATCCAAAAATTGTTTTTGTAATGAAGGAGAAGGTTCTGGAGGTTGCTCTGTGCTATGACTAGGAAGTACACCAATGATCAGCATTCTTCCTTTGACAATTTTTTATTTAAATGAATTAATTTTCTCCCTACATATGATTATTAATAAAAAATACATCCATACCTGCAAATTGCTGTAAAAATCAGAGAAAGAGACTAATACATGAAAAAAATTAAATGTGTACTTCAAGATTTCTAGTTATAAAAACATAATAATTTACATAGATTTCACTTAATTTTAATACATTAGATCTGTAACATTCTAGTTAGGATTATACTTGGTTTTCATTTTGAGATAGTACTTTGGCAACACATTTCTTCCTGTATTAGAAGTTGTTAGGGAGATGTAGGGATTTATTTTATTTCTAATATATGTTTGCTTTTTTATAAATAATATTCTCAATCTTTCCCCCCTGCTGTTTCAAGAAGAAAGGAAAATGGATATAATAGACTCCTGGATATTTGTACTGCTGCTGGTGTTGGACAGAAGGTTGTGTTAGTACTACCTCTGATATCAATAAATGAATGGCTACAATATTTAGTGACAACTTAGTTGTGATCAGAAACCCTCTTTCATAAGAGTATGAATGTCTGGATGTGGCAGTGGGCTGTAGGCTGGAGTTCCCTTTCTGTTAGTTTGGGACAACTTTCCTTGGAGACAAGTTTCATCAATGTTCAGGATTTCATTGTCTTGGTGATGACCGCAATCCTGTTCCCGGTAATCTCATGCCTGATCTACATAGGCTGGCATTCCTTGGGCCTCATCAGTATTCAGGAGTAGGTGCTGATTAATATGGAGAAAGAGGCATGTGTGTGATAAGATAATTTTCTTAGGATGGGAAGATTGATTAGGATGGCTCTTCCTGGTTATTTTATGGAGCCAAGGGGTTCCAGAGTAACCTGGAGGACTTTTCCAAAAATCTGACAGGCTATTTTTTCTGGGATTGTCTACTCTATACAATAGAATCAAAGAAAATTAAAATACTAAATGGGCTCTCTATCTGCAGATAGAGGGGTTTTAGGAGATGAAATGTTAGAAACAACAGCTGGAATATAAATGGGAAAAGACTATAAATAAATTTGAACAAGCATGAACAATATGCTTATTTCTTTAACTTTACTTCAGAAACTGATTATCATATAGCACTCCCATTAAAATTCTATGTTTGTTAGGGAAATATTTTATTAACATAAACATGACATTGCTGAGAAAGGTTACCCTTTGTTAGCATAACAATGCTATGCTAATGCTAATGTTGTGTTATTCCTCTGAATCCTTTAAGTCAGAGGTTGAAAAGAGAGACCACACAGACTGAGCACCCAGCAATCAGATTCTTAAGGCAGTTCTGAAAGACAATGTATCTGAGCTGGTGGAGATTTACTCAGATAATGAAGGGACAGATTCTAGCAGAGCACTTACACGGTTATGTAAGGTAAAGCAAAGATAATCAATCTCCTTGACAGAGATATAACATGTCTAATTAAACCATACCAGAATCTGGTTCTATGTAAAAACTGCTTTCTGGCCCTTTTCTTTCCTTGGGATTTAGATTATAGTCTTGACATTTGGACCAGGACATTTCTTAATCTTTGACTATAAAACCTTAGATTATTACGGATAACTCTTCTATCTCTGCCTCTGCCTTTCTGCTTCTATTATATCTCCAATTGCAAGCACCCAAACTATTTAATAGTTGTACAGCTTCTAATTTATACTGTATGCATGTATCTTTGTACATATCAATCAATCAATCAATCAACAAGTGACAATGAGAGTGAGAAGTGCTGCCTGGCTAATTACCCAATTTCCAGCTACTGGGAAGAACTTTCTATTTGGCTAGAGTTCTGTGGTTGACAACAACTATAACCCCAATCAGATAATTATTCTCTTTTTAAGAGGTGCCCAAGGCCTGATAGACACTTAATCCTCATTAATATCTAATGTTCCTTTGCTGATGCCTAAACTGATTAGCTCTCGAGTAGAGGAGGTAAGAAAAGTTGCAGCATGATTAAAAATGCCCTGTAAGCCTTGTGTGAGTTGTCTTCTGGAAACCCCAAACTATTTGGGCTCATCTGAGTGTTTGGGGTTGCATCCTTCTGATGTTCTAAATATGTTCAGAGACAATTTCTTAATAAAAAAAATGGAAGAGTTGTTATTGTTATGGCGTCTTCCTTAGTGTTGCTGTTTTTTGATAAGTGCCCTGAAAATTCTAAATGAATAATTTACACAGATAATAGTTTCTGTTTAGTTGACTGGCAGGAGTCAGATACCCAGTTACATATTGCTACTTCAACACAGGCTAGAAATGCAATAGAAGTCTTGACTTAGTGCTTAGAAGATATTGGAGCATGGATGGATGGAAATATACAGGCTGAAACTAAACTCAAGAAGGAATAAATTGCTGCTCAACCAGAGACTATCTCGTTCTCTATATGCTGCAGTTTTAGTTTTAGAAAATGGTGGGGCTGCAACTGGTTTAACAACCAATTAACAGCCTAACATGTTTGCACACAGCATTCAAAATACAACAATTTGAAGCTCAGGTGCTTACCTTCTAAGGCAGCCACAGTAAGTAGAACAGCAGACGCAGGGAAATCAGTTTTGCTGCATGAATCAGCTGAGCCAGAAAGAAGGAAATATAGGACAAGTTAGAGTGGGGCCAGCTGGGCAGGGCCAGCTGATTGTCAGAATTACCTGAACCGGTCCAAACTGGCAGAAGCCCACCACTGGTTTTAGGTTGAGTAGCATGCCCTGCAATGTAGGGTCCATGACAGATGTCTTAGTCTAATGACTATAGTTTCTTTCACAGGTGGAGACTCTGACCAGGGTCTTTTTCTCTAATCTAGTACTATCAAGAACCAGGCCTGCTGGTGACAATGGTTCATGATTAAGGTGATGAGGACTCTAACAATGTGTTCAGAATGCTGCTGCTTTTGAACACTGCTGAGAAGCTGCAGTTGGTTTCAGTTTTATTTTCCAATGTACCTTTGAATGCCTGCACTAGTCTCACAGAAGAATCAGGATAGAAATAACTTCAGATCAAATCCATCCTTATCTAGTGCTATGGATACACATATTAACTTCTGCATTCCCACTTACTTAGGTGGTAATTCAGTCATAGAAGCAGATATGAAAACTGGGCAATAAATTTATTATTGAATCTCACTGTGAATAATATTATTCACAAACCTGGAGAGGTGAGGATCTGCTTACAGACCTAACATATCAAATCCCTCATATTACCGAATTTTTGGAGTATAAGACGCACCTCTTTTCCTCTAAAAAGAGGATGAAAATCTGGGTGTGTCTTATACATCGAATACAGCATTTTTGTGCCTCCCGAAATCCCGCCCCTTCACCAAAATGGCTGTGCGCATACCCTTATGGAGGCTTCCAGAAAGCTCCTCGGGGCTTTCTGGAAGCCCCGAGGGCAGAAATGAACAAAACAATGGACATTTTTGCCCCCCCCCAGCCCCCAGCAGCACTCTATAAGCCTCCATAAGGCTATGCATGCTATTTTTTGACAAAAAATGGGCTGTTTTCACAAAAGAAAATGGGCTGTTTTTCATCGTTTTGGGCGCCCCACCCCCCAGGAGCACTCTGCAAGTGCTATTCATGCCTTTTATTTGAAGAAAATGGGCCCATTTTTGTGAAAAATGGGCTGTTTGGGGGAGGTTTGCACAGTGCAAAAAGGTTTTTTCCCCCCTTTCGGAAAGCTGTTTGGTTAGAGTGATTGATGAGAATTATGTTGGTCAAGTACTGTGCCTGCAGAAACAAAGATTTGTTCCAAAGGTGGTCAGTGATTTCCTTCTCCAGCACATGGGTAAATACACCTGGAAATATCTATCTACCTACCTACTCTCTGTCTACCTATCTATCTACTGTATTTCTCTCTATTTCTCTCTCTATTTTTCTCTATCTTTCCCTCTACTTACCTACCTATCTACACTCTCTCTCTCCCTACCTACCTATTGTATTTCTCTCTCTACCTATCTACCTCTATCTACCTATCTACCTACTCTCTCCCCCTACCTATCTACTGTATTTCTCTCCCTCTATTTCTCTTTTTCTATCCCTCTACCTACTTATCTATCTACACACACACTCTCTCCCTACTTACCTACCTACTGTATTTCTCTCTCTCTCTCTCCCTATCCCTTTATCTACCTTCCTACCTAACTACACACTCTGTCTTCCTTCCTACCTACCTACCTACCGTATTTCTCTCTCTCTCTCTTTCTCTCCCCCCTCTACCTATCTACCTACCTACCTACCTACCTACCTACCTACCTACCTACCAACTCTCTCTCCCCCCTACCTACCTACTGTATTTCTCTCTCTTTCTCTCCCTCTCTATCCCTCTATCTACCTACCTACTTTAAAAAAAAATTGCCTCTTCAAAACCTGGGTGCGTCTTATACTCCGGTGCATCTTATACTCTGAAAAATACGATACTTCATAAGTTGCAATGCTCAACTCTCCATATAAGGAAAGTGTTTATATTGATTAAATGTAAATAAATAATGATTTAACAGTAGGGTAGGTTTTAGAAGATTATATCCTGTAAACAGATCATATATGAGGCTTAGCAGAAACTGATGGATTGTGTTGTATTCAGAGGCCATGTGGAAGATAAGTCAAAATCATTCAATGGACTTGACACTAATTGGGCCCTTGGTACACTAGTGACTATAGTGAAAAATTGACAAAATTCATAACACTACAGGATTTCCCCCCAATGTCTAAATACTAATAAAAGAGATTTTTTGCACAGATGGTATGCATATCAATGACCTTTTACATTTTCCCCATAGGATCATACATCTTCCTTTGATGCCAGGTTAAAAATACAGTTCAATTTATTTAGTTTGATTAATTTTATTTATTATAATATTATATCAATATATAATTATATACAGGTAGCACGTGGAGCTATTACTTAGGGCATGCGAGGCGCTGCCTGTCAGCTCCATCATGCATATGCACACTGATCAGCTGATATTGGCCTTCATTTTGGCTATTTTTCACCCTCTGGAGACTTCCCTGAAGTCAGTTCCCAAACTTCCAGTTTGCATGTTGGGCCATTTTTCTTCCTTTGGAGGCTTCATGGAAACCTCCTGAAGCCTCTGGAGGGAGAAAAATGACCCTATGAGTAAACTAGAAGTCTGTTCCCGAACTTCCGGTTTGCACATTGGACCGTTTTTCTCCCTCCAGAGGCTTCAGGAGGCTTCCCTGAAGCCTCCAGAGGATGGAAAATGGCCTTAAGAGCAACCCAGAAGCCAGAAAATGCCATTCTAGAAAATGCCGTTTTCAGCCTCTAGAAGACCTGGGGGGTGGGGAAGCCATTTTTGATATTCCAGGCAACTAGAAAACCTCTGGCGCCTGGGGAGGGTGAAAAATGGGTCCACCATGCCATCATGTGCAAAAGTGGGAGGAGGGCAGTGGTGGGTTTCAAATTTTTTAGAACCTACTCTGTAGGTGTGGCCTGTTTTGTGGGCGTGGCTTGGCAGTCATGTGACAGGGTGGGAGTGGCCACCTTCTAAAATGTGGTGAAACTCATTTAACAACGCTCTTGCTTAGCAACCAAAATTTTGGACTCTTGTGATGATAAATTCTTTCTTTCTTTCTTTCTTTCTTTCTTTCTTTCTTTCTTTCTTTCTTTCTTTCTTTCTTTCTTTCTTTCTTTCTTTCTTTCTTTCTCTCTCTCTTTCTTTCTTTCTTTCTTTCTTTTTATCCTTTTTTCCTTGCTTTCCTTTCCTTTCCTTCCCGTTGGGTCACTGGCAGTGGCGGGCCAGATTTACTTCCAGGTACGCCAGTGGAACCCCCTGTCACCGGTTCTCTAAATTTCACCAACCGGCTCTCATGAGTAGGTGCGAGCCTGCAGAAACCCACCACTGGCGCACATGCACGTGGGGGAGGTTTCATACATGCAAAGGGAAGGCAAGTGCATGCACGGCTCCCCCACACTCCCCTGGCTTTTGGCATGCAATGGCTAAAAGGTTAGCCCTCACTACCATATATTATTCTGGACATATGGCTATCCAATCTCTTCTTGAAAACCTCCATTGAAGAATCACTTACAACCTCTGGAGGTAAGTCCTTCCACTGATTAATTGGTCTCACTTTTAGCAAATTTCTCCTTAGTTTTAGATTGGATCTTTCTTAATATCTTCCACCTATTATTTCTTGTCCAGGGCTCACATGCTTTGGAGAACCCCTGCAACCCCTTCTTCTCTGTGACAGCCCTTCAAGTATTGGAATACTGCTATCATATTACTTACTACTTACCCTCTTTATTAGACTAGACACACCCACTCCCCTTTATTGTTCATCATATGGTTTAGCTTACAGATCTTCATTATTTTTGTTTCTCTTCTTACTTTTTGTAGAGTATCAACATCTTTTTGTATTGTGGTGACAAATTGTGAAAACATTGTAGTACACATTGAATAGAGTTGAAAACTTGAGATTTTTTTGGGTATTTTTAAAAAAGATTTTGAATAAATTTTATGAAAGTTGTCTTAAATGTTCTTTGCAATTTCTCTTAAGGGGCACCTATCACTTTTCCTGCGGAATGTCCTCAAAAGAATGGACCATTCCTACGAATGTTGTGGTTTTAAAATATTTTTAGGTTATTCTATGCAACTGATAAATTTAAGTTGTTTCTAAAAGGGGAAACAACAAGTAAAAGAAAAATACTAAATTATTAATTATCACTCATCAATCATTAGTAATTAGCAATTGTCTATTTATTCCATTTCTACATCTGGAAAATAATATGTAACTGCAATCTTGAATATTTCATATTGGCCAAAGAAACATTCCATCAGAAATATTGCAAAAGCAACTTGGCAATCCATACACTTGTCCATATTTTTCTCTTCACAACCTTTCTTCTGATATAGCTAGATAAACATAAGAACAAGAAAATATAAAGTAATTACTGTGAAGAAAGTGCTCAGAACAACTTATTTTACTTATTTTTACTTTAAGCTGTTCATTATTTTTGTTGTTGCTTCCACAACTTTTTGTTATTTCCATGCTTAAATTATTTTATTCAGTTTTGGGCCTTTATTTCATCGAAAATTAATCCAAGGAAATTTTTCTTTCCTTATCTAAATTACATGAGTCAGATTGCAATGAAAACGTTGTGGTTTTCTGCATAAAGCTACTTTAAAATCAGCTATAATTGGATAAATGCTTTAATGTTTTAGTACAAATGTAGACGTTACCTTTCTTAATTTAGAAAGAAATGGAAGTCTAGAGAAGAGTTAATGGAAAACACGTCTCTGTTTATAGTTTGCTTTAGGGAAGAAATAATAGTAGATTTTCAGGTTGTGTTTCCCCCATCATACTAGCCTGCAGTTATATTTAAATGTTAATGGTTCAGGCTTATAACTGCCAATTGCCTGTTAAATGACAAATGTCATTGGAAGCACAGGTGGCAATTATTAAGGATATCACATTTATGTGAACATATGCTTTGAATAGCATAATATATTATGTCTTCATAATAATTATTGGAAAAAGAGATTGTGTTCTATTTTTATATTAAAACAACAGCCTTATCTTAATATTCACTAGACAATCTGGCCTTTTGTTCTTTAATGAGATAGAGGGCTGAACTCAGTTTTATTATCAAAGGCTGAGCATATTTACAATTTGACTGATTGACATAAAGAACATCGATTTGCAGAATCCAAAATGGTAAAACAACTTAAAAGTGAGAAAAAAATGTTAAATTCACATAATTCAGATGCATACTTCTAGAATGTTTTTGGAGACAATAGTATAATAATTCTAATTATCTACATGAATTCAGCTAAGTTTATATATTCACGCAACCTGAAAAAGCAAGTAGGAGATAAATTGTCATGAAGAAAATCTATCAATGTGATTGCTTGGCGTTAAAATTGACTTAGTGGTACATAATCATCAATCAATCAATCAATTATTCAATCAACAAAATAGTATTAATTTTACTGGTCATTTTCCACTATTAACTCATCACAGAATACTAATGGAATGAACCATTTGACTTGTAAGCAAGTTAACAAGGTTCTCCAGGTAGTATTTGATTTAGAATAGTTCATTTAGTGACTGTTCAAAGTTACAAAGGCACTGAGAAAAAGTGACATGATCATTTTTCACAATTATGTCCATTTCAGCATCCTCATAATCACATGATCAAAATTCAGATGCTTGGCAACTGGCTCATTTATAACAATTGAAGTATCCTGGAGTTGCGTGATCCCCTTTTGCGATCTTCTGATGAGCAAAGTCAATGGGGAATCCAGATTCACTTAACAACCATGTTACTAACTTAACAATTGCAGTGATTCACTTAACACCTGTGCAAGAAAAGCTGTAAAATAGGGCAAAACTCACTTAACTACTGTCTTGGTTTGCTACAGAAATTTCGAGTTAAATTGCATCTTTCCCATGGCCTGCTGAGTCGGAGGGCGCCTGCAGTAGAACCACTCAGAAGGCAGCCGAAAATGACCGGCGGCTGGAGGCTTCCCATGAAAAGCGGCCGAGCCTTGCCGTGTCCCCCCCACCAAAGCAACTGGAATGGAAAGTAAATGAGCAAGGTGGAGGGTAAGCAGGTGGTGACTCTGGAGCAAGGCTGGAGCTGGAGAATGGTGCATTCTCCAACCTGGCTGAGGTGGGCGGTGGCTCTGGGGCAAGGTGGGAGCCAGGGAATGGTGCATTCAGCGACTTGGGGACTTTCTTGAGAGGAGACATATTGCAATGGTAATTTTTATATGTATCCGATTAGTTGCATAAATTGAATTACTGATAATTTGTTGACCATTTTAAAATGTGTATGCTGTATATTCAACAGTGGAAATGTTTTTTTTTTAACCTTTATTTTCTGTGAAACCCATTCAGTTTTATAGTTGAGAGTTTTTATTTTAATTCTTGAACTGTGTTTTTATTTCAGTAATATGAAGAGATCGTCCTTGTATTGAGAATCTAAAGTTACCAGAATCTTATTTATGTTATTAAGATATATTAAAGAGCCACGTAATTATTTTATGGTCGATATCTATGTTTGCACTAATTGTCATTTTCATTTACTTTTTAATTATAAGGGTATTATAGCTTTTTCAAAGAAGAAAATGTCTTGGTGGCAATCTGGTGCATAATTAGGCTAGTGAAATCCCACTGAAGCTTATGATGTTAAGCAGTCTAGCTATATTCAATACTTCATATTTTGCGTTTGGTCTCATAATAACTGCCACTCAGAAGAAACTGCTGAGTTCAAATTCTCAGTTGATTACATACTTGCCATAATTATGGCAAACTGCAACTTTTTGAAGTTATTATGCTAATGTTCACCAAGCTCTGTCCCCAACCTGTTATTGAATTGCTTCCTTATGTGGATGTGGTTCCCTTTGGGATGACTATTCCAGTATTTCTAATTGCACTGTATTTACTTTGTTCCAGAATTATCATTTTGCTTTCATCAGCACTTATGGGTAATCTAATTGTTCCTAAACAAATTACTTAGCATCACAACACTAATTAGGTCGCCTTGTCAGACTGTAAGTATTTTCAGCCTTCCGATCTGTTTGTGTTAAACCAATTCTTCAGATTTCCTTCGAAATAAAAGTACATTCATTATAGGAATATGCTAGATGGGAAGAGAATGATTTTCAGTTTCTTTGACCTTTACACAATTAAAAAACAAAAGATAAGTGGCACCATGCTATATAGGGAAATTATGGCTGAAAGTCATATATGAGATTAAACCAGGTTTTTTTTACAACAAACATATAGAAATATAAGAAAATTGATAACTAGTTAGATAGAACATTGCACCTCAATACTTCTGGCTTATGTTTTATGACAATTGCTATTTGGTAATTTATATTATCTTACTGAAAATGATACACCTCAATCTTAAATGTAACTATTTATAGCCATTTGTTTGTCTAACCTCTTTTTAAGCTGTCCATATTGGTGGTCATCTCATCTTTATTGCCGCTATTTCACAGGTTAATTTTAGTCTCCAGTGAAGAAGTGCCACTTCCAAAGCTGACGGACTTTGTTCTAGCCAAGTAGGGTGAGAAGAGATAGTATTCTAGAGGGAATGTCAGTGGAGATGCCCGTAGTATTGAACATTTTTTCATTTGGGGGTGTTGGTTTGTGCTGGTTGGGTAAATAAATGGTACATAAATATCTCAACTTTTTTTTATCACTTAGATTGCTTTTATGCCATCTTTCAAGATCTTGGAACAATTGACAATGTACCAATTAGCAAACATTGCTTATGGAACCAAAACTGGACACAACTGACACTGAAAACTCAATTTTTTGGAAATAAACTGGAAATGTTGAACTCTATGGAATGCTGAGCTGTGAACTGGTTGATTTTTAGTCTGGCTCCTCTGGTGAGATCCAGTGTGAACATTTGACCCAGATGCCAACAGCTTCTTTTGGAGGTAGCACTAGAAAATCACAATTAGAGATTATTCATCAGTGGAGGAGCGTGTGATAAGGAAGCACAGTAATGGTCATTACTGAAACAGGAACTTTGTTCCCCTTACTGGAAGAGTTTTCCCTTGAATGAAGTTACCAGTGATAGCAGAACACAGTCAGTTGAACATTTATTACTTATCCAGGCATTTGCTCCTTCAAAGTGTGGCCTATGTTGGCTCCCTCTAACCTAGACTCTATGACTGCTGATTGCCAGTAATAGGAGCACCTGAGATATTATGGAGGATTGAAGTAGATGTAGGTTGGATGACCTGATAGGGTGAGAGTGAATTTTCTGTGGGAATCTAGGACTAATGCTATTAAACTAATTGTGTCTGCTCACTGTGTACAGTTGGATTTCTTCCAGCTCAATTTCTTAAAGAATGTTACCTACAAGAAAACAGGAAGTAAGGATTCTCTGTTGCAGTGCCTGTTCTCTGGAAAAGCATTCCCTTATAGATTCATTTGTCCTCCATAATACCTTCTCTTATTAGAAAATCTCTAAAATATATCTTTTGACCTTGGTGTGGGATGTCGGACAGGCAGACCTCATCTGTTCCAGACATTGTGGGTGATTCAACGCTGGAGATTTTAAAGAAGATATTGGATAGCCACATGGCTGAAATGGTATAGGGTTTTCTGCCTATAGGAGGTTGGATTAGAAGACCTCCTATGTCCTTTCCAACTCTGTTATTCTGTTTCCTCATTACAATTGTAGCTAATATTTGAAGATATCTTTATGTGCATTTGTGGCCTATACATTTTGTGTGTGTGTGTATGTGTGTCTGTCTGTTTGTCTGTCTGTATCAGTGGTGGGTTTCCATTTTTTTTTTACTACCGGTTCACTTGTGTGCATGTGCAGAAGCATCCAGATGAGTGGGCGGAGCGTCCCACCACCTTGGAGATGATCCGGGCCAAACTGGGAGCAACCCACCTCTTATATGTATGTATGTGTGTATGTATGTATGTGTGTATGTATGTATGTATGTATACACATATATACACACATACACATGTATGCTACTTCACTGTACTCGTGGCAGTAGGAGAAGGTAAATCTACATCTATCACTGGAAGCAGAATAAGCAGGCACTTGACAGTGTAATTGTAAAGAGCCTAATGGTAAAGGCCTAGCTGAAATAATACCCAAACTAGTTCAAGCTAGTCTGTGACTGTAATAAAGATTTAATTTGACCACTGATTTGATTTGACAACTGATTCAAATCTAGTTATCCCCCTGTATGTATTAACCAGGAAAGGTTAGAGTTGGATCCACTATTATATTCAATGTGTCATAAATTAACACAAAGTTCAGTCTGACATTTTTCTGATAGCAGTGTGATAATTGATAAAATTGGTCTTTTGGTTATACTTTTGATTCATCATGAAATAGCTTTGTACAAGGCTTTTTACTTATCAAAATGACATAACCTTAACAATTTTTAGATTGTACTGTCCCCTTGGAGATGACCATAACAGAGAAACAAGTCGCTCAATTACTTGAAAAGCACACATACTGTAAGTAAGTGATTTACAAAGTTTAATTTTAATTGTATGAGATGAATGCACAGGTATTTGTCATGCACCTGAACTGTAGCAATTATTAAAAATATTAAAAAAGAACAAGCTACTTGATCCAATATGGTCATAATAAAATTAATGGATGAATAAAGGGTCGATTCTTCATAAATTGAGAATGAACAATAGCTCTTTGAAAAAAAAAAGAATTGGTTTTGAATGCAAAGAACACAATAAGGGGCTATATTGCAGGGAATGAGGGTGGGTGGAGGATGGTGGAAAAAAATACAATAAAATAAAAAAGGGAAAACAGCATTTTGTATTCAGATAGCATAGCAGAAGAAAGAAAGAGATTTATAATTGTGTATAAAGAAAACAAAATTAACAAAAATGCAGGCTGCCAGATAAGGAAAACAGCTGCCAAGACAATCATGTAAGATACCCAAATGGCTGTCCACAGAGGCTTTCTTTCCATGGAGCCTAAAAAACATATTATAAGTGGCATGACATAGAAGTCCTTTCAGTGAGCACATTAGCATGGTATTTATTGGAAAGGGCATCTGAATGCTATCCACACCTACCAGATGTGTGATGAAGGGAGACTTGCCATTTCCTTTATATAAGGCTAACCAATGCCCGCTTGCATTCATTTGTTAGCAAAACAGTGCTCTTGTGTTACTAAATAAAAAAAATCTCATCAGCTTAGAAGAAAAATGAATTTGCTTGCAAATGTGAGAATGTTTAACATTCATTTTCATACTACTGCACATTGTGGACCTTTCGTTCTTTTTCTTTCTTTGTTGGCTTGTAGACTTATTCTGGGAACATATTTGGTAAAGGTTAAAAAATAAAACTTTCAAGATGCATCTATTTTAGCAACTTTAAAAGAGCTGTAGCTGTTGCAAATTGTTTTAAGACTAAATAGACAATCCCTTACCCCAAAGAGAAAATATGCATCATGTACTGTGACACAGTTAAACATGACAGAGATCATTGATGACAGAGTTGAAGTCAGCAGTAAAAAATGAATGCAAAAATTCCCATATAGCATTTTTTTTTAATGGCTAGAAAGTATCTATTATCTGAAAACTTAAGAAAATAATGTCGTAGAAAAAGCAGAGAATTTGGGTTTAACTCAATATCATTAAGAAGGACACAAATTGCTTCCAAACGTTCTCTACCAAGTGAACCAAGTTTATCAATCTAGAAATGGAGTGGAAAATGTCTCTGAATTTTTCCATAATGAAAAATCTGCTGAGTTTTTCAAAGGCAAGATGATCCTTTAATGATGTTAGCAGCATTCCTATTGAAAAAGCCTGTACATTTTCACCATAGGGCTTGAAATCACCGACGTCACCGAAGTCACCGAAGCAGTCAGTGTGAACTTAAATGGACGTCAGAAGATGGTAGAGGACAGGAAGGCCTGGAGGAACATTGTCCATGGGGTTGTGATGGGTCGGACACGACTTCGCAACTAACAAAAGCATTCCTATTGAAAAAACCAGTACATTTCTACCATAGGGCCTGAAGTATAAGAAAGAAGGAGACTGAAGAATATTGAAGATGCTATTGTGCAACAAAACTATGGGATATTTCTATTGGAGAGTCAATCCAGTGGCACTGTTTCTTCAGTATCTCATTTTTTACTCACCACAAGAGAGAAGTAAGGTGAGGGTAGAAAGTAAAATGTCATGTTCCTGTTTTATATTACTCTGATCCCTTTTTAAGAAATTACTAATCCTTCTGCTTTCTTCCCAGATAATGCACTCTGAGCACATTGAGTCTCCTTCTAGTAGGATGCAGTTGGTGGGAAGCTAGAAATTACAATTCTTATGATCTATTTTTTGTAAATATATCTCCTTTCTGTTTCACTTGGGAAACCTGTTCCATAATTTCTAAATTGAATTATCTTGCAGAAGATTGAAAAATAATTGGTAAATAAAACATATCTATTAATTTTTTATTAAAAAATGATTAAAAAAGTAGAAGTTTTCTGCACCTCACTAAATATAAGATATCTTATAATACCAAAGAACTGCTACTTCTTTATTTATTGGGATTCCTATTCTACAGAAATTCTTACTATTCTAGTAAGTCTAAATGCTTGTTATCCACCAAGGGAACTGCATGTTCTCCCCACAATAAGTTTACATGTTACTTCATGATTTGATTTTCTGGAGCTTTTAAACGTGAAATGATAGAATAGAAATTATGCAATTAAAATTCTACTGAATCCTGTTGTGCCATTCCCTTTTAAAAAAGTCTTTTTCTGCTTCATTCTCAGTATGCTTTCAAATTGTCTTTGAACGTACTTTATTGTTGCAGCCATAAGCATTGATGTGCTCATTTTCTGAAACACACATCTCTTTATTGCCTCATTCTCTTTATTTGTGCAGTTACCCATGCTTCTTGATTCCCTCATGATGCCTTCCCTTTGGATGCTATTGAAACTTGGGAAGCCAAGAAACCTGAACATCATTAGAGAGACAATGGTATAATAAAAGGCAGGAGCTCACATCCATTCCTTTGCCTGTTCATAATTAAACTCTACATAAAATCCCACAAAATGTGTTTATTTCTTCTCTGCCTCTCAAAATTTAAATTTAATAATAAATAATAAAGAAAGAAAACTGCTGGGGCCAGTTACAAATAGACCTTATTTTCATACCAGGCTTTGCATGTCTCTTATTTTACAGGGTATTTTGGAACCAAACATTTCTCTAGTTTGCTTATCAAGAAGTGAAAATTTCACAAAATCCCAGCAGGATCCATAAAGAGGATGCAGTTTTGTTATCAGATGGTTGCTTCTGGCTACATATGGTGTACTATTAATGGGCTCCAACACGAGATTATGTTCATCCTTTTATGGCTTCAGGGATTCACACAGTGATGGCAAGGGTACACTCTGACTGATCACTATCTCCAAGAGACTGTCACACCTCCCACATGAAATCTAAAATATAACCAGAGGCAGATGGAAGCTGACATTGCTTGCAAGGACATATGAGGTGAGAAGAACAAGGCTGTACCATTTAACTTGGTCAGTATACATGAATGAACAGATGCTGGAATTAGGATTATTGGTAGTAGGCGGAAGTGAGAAGAATTATTGTGGAAGATCAAGACTAAGCAAAGTTAATTAGAATCTCTGTCTGTTAGAATTTTAAACTTATTTTTTCATAGTAGACACTTAACGTCCGTGTTAGGTATTCTGCTGCAGGAGAAACTGTAGTCATAATTCATCTTGCTTGCAAATTTCACCAACTTTATTCTGAAAGTATATATTGAATGGTTTCATTCATGAATTTTTGTAACGGTAGGGGAAAAAAATACTCACTTCAATCAGCTAAGTTGATGAGGGTCCCCATATTAGTTTAAGATTGCTTGAAGAAAGATTAGGAAAACATTTTCAGAAAGTTGCATCACTATGCATTTTTGTTTCTATTCCTTTCTGATTGGTGTGAAATGACAGCACCATTATTAACCTGGCCAACTGCCTATCTGTCAGAGTATGAATATTCATGGACTGGAATACATCAGCCAATGGGGATTGAATGGAGATGGTAAGAAGGTCAGCCAATGAATATGCATAGCAACTGGGTCAGTCAATGAAAGTTGTTTTGAAAACAGATGTGGGCTGGAAGTCTGGGCATGGCTTAACCGTGCTGAGAATTGAAACTGAAATAAATCTGGACTTGTTAGTCTGCTCTGAACTCTGAGATGAAACTAACTGTTCTCTCCTGCTTGTATTCTGCTTGTAACTTCTACCATGTTGAAAGAATCTACTCGTGGTACTGTACATTTATTCATCTGTTATTATGTATATAAAGAAGTTAATGAATCCACCTGAATCAGTTATCTGTGTTTGCTTTCTGGATTTGATTTTTCTGCAACAAACGTTGACACTATCCAACCACCTAAGGAAAAGTTAAATTCCAAAATACTGTTGCATGTCCATTGTTTCAATAGCCAATTCCATAGTAAAAAAAATAAAGAATGCTGTCTATTCCAAGATTACAAAACAATATTTCTATACCATGCCCATTGAAATCTTGATATTGGTTTGATCTTTTCAGTCAAATTAACACTATTAAGAATTTCTGCAATTGAATAGTGAATTTTCTATTATTCTATTATGCATTTTATATTGTGGGAAAATGGGAGGGGGGATTATATGGAGTTGGGTGATATGTAGCCATAACAACATTCTTTCTAGTAAGCCAAGGTCATCCTTTGTCTCTACAACTGGCTGGAAGGGTAGAAGCTGCCAGTGTGGCAGGCGACAATTGGACCATATGATGGACTTGTGGGTGTGGGGAAGATCTTGAATTTTCAACTAGGTGGGAAAACCTGGAAACTTTCAGATTCTGGTTTTCCCAGATGTGCCAACATGGCTCTCTTAATAAATTGGAACTTTGAGGAATCCTTTGCCTTGGACTCTGATTTACTTTTGAATGCTCTTTGGAACCCTAACACCATATATATATTTTAATCTTCAACTTAATCTGAAAACTCTCATTTTTATAATTGCAGTTTTCATATCATTAATATATATAGGTTTAAATTTCGTAAAGAAAATGTTAACTTTAAACTATTGGGAATGTATAAGATAACAAAATGAATTGCAGTTCTTAGTAATAATAGTAGCTGTGATTGGAATAGCAATATGTATTATTCTCCCTTGACCACACCACAAATGTGATATTCAAATTTAAAAGAATGTCAAATAAGGTCAAATTTCTTGATAGAATTATAAAGGAAAGGGGATATGCTACAGGTCAAAATCTAAATTTAATTCTCATTCAATGTCACACTGATTTCAAAAGGACCTCAGATGGCCCCAGAAGGTTAAGTACCATCAGAAGACTGATCATTGTATAGTGCAGCTTCCTTCCTTTCTCTGTGTTACCCAAGCTTTAATTCAAGCATTTTATAATTACTAAGCCCAAGGGAGTATAATATTTGAAACACTAAGATTACTATGTTGCTTTTGTTCCATAAAAATGCACATTAAAGATAACCGCAATAATCCCAGAACAGTCCACTATCTGCTGAATACTGTCTAATGGACTTCAGCTATGAAGAAAATGCCTCCTTTACTGAGCAGTAAAACACAGCCAGAAATATGATCAATCATTACCATTCAACCAAATCCCCACTTGGCTATAAACGACATGAAAGATACCCGTTTGGTGAAAGAAGAAAGAAGAAACAATCAAGAGTTTATAAATTATATACTACTTTATTCTTTCACCACAGAGACTGCACTATACAACTACCGCATTTTTCAGAGTATAAGACGCACCAGAGTATAAGACGCACCCAGGTTTTGAAGAGGCAATTTTTTTTTTAAAAAGGTAGGTGGATAGAGGGATAGAGAGGGAGAAAAAGAGAGAGAAATACAGTAGGTAGGTAGGGGAAGAGAGAGAGTAGTTAGTTAGTTAGTTAGGTAGATAGGTAGGTAGGTAGAGGGGGGGAGAGAGAGAGAGAAATACAGTAAGGTAGGGAGAGAGAGAGTAGGTAGATAGGTAGATAGAGGGGAGATAGAGAGAAATACAGTAGGTAGGTAGGGAGAGAGAGTGTGTAGGTAGGTAGAGGGATAGAGAGAGAAAAATAGAGAGAGAAATAGAGAGAGAGAGAAATACAGTAGATAGGTAGGGGGAGAGAGTAGGTAGATAGGTAGATAGAGGGGGAAAGAGAGAAATACAGTATGTAGGGAGAGAGAGTGTGTAGATAGGTATGTAGGTAGAGGGATAGAGAGAGAGAAATATATAGAGAGAGAAATACAGTAGATAGGTAGGGAGAGAGAGAGAGAGTAGGTAGGTAGGTAGATGTATTTACCCATGTGCTGGAGAAGGAAATCACTGGCCACCTTTGGAACAAATCTTTGTTTCTGCAGGCACAGTACTTGACCAATGTAATTCTCATCAATCACTCTAACTAAACAGCTTTCTGAAAGGGGGGAAAACACCCCTTTTTACACTGTGCAAACCTCCCCCAAATGGCCCATTTTTTGTGAAAATGGATCCATTTTTTTCAAATAAAAGGCATGAACAGCCTTGGGGGGGGGGGCTTGCAGAGTGCTCCTGAGGTAGGATGGGGGGGTCAAAACGAGGAAAAACGGCCCATTTTTTTTCATGAAAATGGGCTATTGTTTGGTCAAAAAAAAGCATGGATCGCCTTATGGAGGCTTATAGAGTGCTGCTGGGGGCTGGGGGGAGGCAAAAACGCCCATTGTTTTGCTCATTTCTGCCTTCCCCAGCCCCCAGGAGCTCTCTGGAAGCCTCTATAAGGGTATGTGTGTGGCCAGTTTGCTAAAGGGGTGGGGTTTCAGGAGGCAAAAAAATGCTGTATTCGATGTATAAGACGCACCCAGATTTTCAAACTCTTTTTAGAGGAAAAAAGGTGCATCTTATACTCCGAAAAATACGGTATATCTAGATTACCTATTAGTGCAGTATTAACATTATTTAAATTGGTCATTGAGTTGAATGTCCATTTTTATTTTTGGGGGTGATAGTGGCAAATTGCTGTTGTTAGCAATAGAGTTGCATATTTAAGCTTGTAATATTTGCAGCAATTAGTGTGAACTTTTCCCAAAGCAGAAAAAGTGATCTCAATTGCCCAGAATCCAAAGGATAAACTGGTAGAAAATTGCAAAAAAAACCAAAAAAAAAACCAGAAACATCTTCAGTTTTCCTTTTTCTATTCTCGGTATATTCCTGTATTGAATTTCAGGTCAGTAATATTATGGCAAGGACCTAAGGAGAATTCAAGAAAAGCCATGAAAAGAAATCTGCCATTCAAAATTTCATTTTGTGGATTTTGTTTTTCATTTAGTATACAAAATAACATAATATAAAATAAAGCTATTCACAAAAAAAGTTAGTATATTTTTTTCAAATATTTTTTTTCTTATAGAAATCGATGAAATATTAATTTTCTTAAATAATATAAAAAAACTGAAAATGAAAAAAGTCCTTGCATAATTTAAGAGCCTCTATACATATAGAGATTAAAAATTCCAATAGAGGAGAATATCTGTAGCTCAGGACTAATCTTTGGAGTGATGGGCTCTCTCTGACATTGTTTGTTTTCTTCAAGACATTTCATTACCCAACTAGCTAACATCAATTCAACATCCCTATCCAAAAGGATATTTGCATAGATAATGATAATCTGTTAGGAATACTTTTTTATATGCCTTAAATATGCCTTTTATATGTCAATATATATGCCTTTATATGCCTTTTATATGTCAGTAAAAACAGTATTTCAATTAAGAATTATTTAAAGAGATAAATGTCTTCATTTATTTCTTCTGCATCCTCCTTTTAAAATCCATTGATCCATGGAATGAGATTCTCTAGATTTTTAGTAAGTGAGCAAGGAGAGCAAACAAGCATCTAGCTGGGAACTTCGGTGGAGGAAAGAGAGGCAGAAAAGAGAAACTGGAAAGAAAAAGAGAGAGTAAGAACCAACTAAGAGGACAGATTGCTAGATGTTTCTGGTTTGCTATTGATAGAGCATTGATATTGCTTACTGCTGACCTACCTGAGAGTGTTTCAGGGAACAAATAAAGAACTTTGGAAAGAAATGACCATACCAATTTAGAGTTTGAGATAATACATGAAAAAATGTAGTTTTATATGCAAGATGGATATACAGCTAATTCCATCTACTTACATTTTCAGGTTAACCTAAGCCTAGAAGAGTTGAGAACTTTTCAAAATAAAGCAAAGCAATGTGGATGCATAAGTAGTTTTCTGTACATCTGGGACTTCAATGGGAAGAACCCGAACCCGAACCCTAACCCGAACCCTAAACCAAGCCCAAGCCCAAGCCCAAGCCCAAGCCCAAGCCCAAGCCCAACCCTAACCCTAACCCTGTACAGGAGATGAAAAGAAGTATTAGCAGGATCTACAGACATAAAATTTAAAAGGCTAAAAGCAATACAGGCATGTCAGTACTAGAAGGATTAAAAAGGAAAATATAAAATTGTATGAGAGTGAAAGGCTGAAGCTGCTCAACTCTTACTTTGCTTTCCTTAAATCTACAAATAAGGTAGTGACAACTCAAAGTAAATAGGGGTGCGGGGAAGTTGAATTTACTTAAAGCAAAAAAAGAGAGAGGAGGTAATGAAATACACTGGTTAACAGAAAATACTACAAATCAGAGAAAACTGATTAGATTTGTTTAAAGATTTAGTACAACCAACCTTTTAACCCTTTCCTTCCTAAAAATATAATTAATGTCATTTCCCCAGGATCTCATTTGGTTTGGTTCTGTAGCAGCAGCACAAAGATTGAAGCCATGAAAAATTGGCATTGTGGAAAAGAAAAATATTTCTGTGAATCAAAAGGGGTAATGTAAAGTGGAGAAAGAGACTTTCAGCTTGAAGCTATTCATGTGTCTGTTCTTAGTTTTTTAAAGAGGAGATAGTTACCAAGCAAAAGTAATTGCTTTGGTTCATCCCTTATCAATGACAATGTCAAGAGCTGCCATTGCTACCAGTTACCATCACTTCAGCTGCTTTTCACCTGCTGCAGTTGATCAACACTATGCATAGCCAGATAACAGCTGATCAATGCTAAACATCCCCCTAGCAGTCATCACTGGGCTGAACTATAGTACAGGAACATTATTCAGGGGACAATTAATATTTGACCAAATCACAATGGATGAATGACCTGAAGCCTGGAGTTCAAGTTAGATAGAGTGGATATGTGATTAAGACAAGCAGTTGGGATACGAATGGACACTTGAATTGAGACCTACCAAAGTGAAGGAATTTCATATCCAGCCCTATAGATTCGTCACCTCAAAGGGCTTTTGGAGTGACCATTAAAAAGAGGATGATGAACTGTAAACTGTATTGTTCTTACATGCTAATGTTTGTTATATCAGGTAATAATTTAGAATATTTATAAAATATAAAGATATCTATATACTGTGAATTTAGAAATCAGAAAGGCAGAAAGTTATAAAATTACAGATGAGTAAGTAATGTATGTTAATATTCCCTGCTAGAATGGGAATTTTGCAGTTGCACAGAGGCTTAAATTTATGAGAAAACCATTTTCAAGCCTGGTTGAAGATAAATATTTCTATAGTATTCAGTGGGGAAAAGACCTCTTCAGAAGATTTTCAGATTTGTGAAGAACGAAATATATATCCGTTCCTGAAGATATATGTTTATACCTGTATGCTGAGCTTCTTGGAATAAGTGTGAATTAAATGTATTAAACATTGTCGCCTTTCAGATTTACATGAAGATTTGTTTCAGAATAACAAGAAGGATAATCATTAAAGGGGATTTTTCTTCTTTTGAGATGTATTTACTATATGAATAATAAATCCTTTCAGGTTGGCCGCGAGTAACACATGTGTTACACAAAATGTAAACAAGATAGAGCGTGATTGAGAGGACTTATATCACCTTTTGAAAAAGAGGAGTCAAAAATAGGCAACTCTTGGGCTATTAAAAACAGTGACATCAATTACTTGATTTAAATCTTAATAAGCATTTATGAGTACAGCAATCTGAACTGAGATGTTGTATTCCCTGAATTCATATAGAAAATTGCATCCTGAAACTGCTTGCAAGAAGTATTTGTCATTTAAAAAAAAAACTTTAAATTCCACTTAGACATCAATTAGAGCTTGCTTTGTGCCAATTACTCAAGCTCTAATTTTATTTGGTTAGCAAAAGCATATATATTTTCCATTGCTGTACAAATTATCTGTTAATCTAGGACTGAAGAATATTCCTCAGTGATTTTATAGGATTGATTCTGAAAAAAAGTGTTAATTTATATATAAGCTGAAAATGAAGAAGAATTCATTCCAGGGGGAGATAAATGAAATACCATATTTATTCGAGTATAACGTGCAAAATTTTCTACCAAAAAAAGAACTCAAAGTTTGGGTGCGCGTTATAAACGAGGGTGCGCGTTATAAACGAGGGTGCGATTTTTATCATGGCCGCACGTGTTCAACAACGTTTGTCACTTACAATGCTTGGTCTGAGCCGAGAAATGTGAAACAAAATTTTATACCGATTTTAAATCGAAAATTAGGGGGTGCGCGTTATACATGTGTGCGCGTTATACTCGAATAAATACGGTAATTATCCTTTCACTGCAAATGGAAGGGTAGGGGTTGGGGTTAATTCCCATTTCACCCTTAGGGAACTGTCATTATTATGAATAAAGGGCTATTTATAGAAAAATACAATATTTCAGAGTGAAGCTATTGAAAAAAATACTTTATTTAAGAAGGACAATATTATATATACTTTTAGTACAGACATTTAAAACATGAAATCTCATAAATCATTTTAAAGAATTGTAACTTTTAAAAAAAGCTTAGGTTTTTTTTTTATATCACACTAGGAGTGAAAACCCTAAGTTGTAAATTGTTATTGTTGTCAATTTTAATTTTTGTTATTCTTCTCATCAGTACCAAAAAAAATCCCATCCCACCATCAGAACAGCTAATAAAACAAGCATTATTATTTTCATTATAAGATATTAAAGAAAAGGAAAAGGAAGTTTATGTTAAAAATACTTCAAATTAATTTTAGGTAAAAGAAGGATGCTTATTTTATTCACGAAAGTCGTGTTCTAATTTTCATCCTCTCTGGAACCAAGACTGCAGATGTTGGATATAAAAGGCTGACTTCTTCTTCATAATAATAATAATAATAATTTTAATTTATAACCCGCTCTCTCTCCCCGAAGGGACTCGAGGCGGGGCACAGGGAATTAAAATACAATTAAAACAAACAGAGTACAAAGTTAAAAACAAATTAAACTGGCCCTGCGCTAAAAAACCCTATAAAACTAAAACTATCCCTAGAAACCCCTAAAACAATTTAAAAAATTTAAATTACTCTAGGCCAGCCAAGCAGAAGAAGTGTGTTTTTAGTTTCTGTCGGAAGGAGCGAAGATCCGTGGTTGTTCTGATTTCGGGGGGAAGGACGTTCCAGAGGGTCGGGCCCGCCACAGAGAAGGCCCTTCCCCTGGGTGTCGCCCGCTGGCATAGCCTAGTGGACGGCACCCGGAGAAGTCCCTCTCTGTGGGAGCGAATCGGCCACAGGGATGTATGGGGGCAGGATGCGATCCCGCAGATAAAGACATGTCAAAGACATGTCTTCCTTGTTCTCTACTTTCTTCTATCTATTTTTCCTTCCTAAAGTTTTAGTTGTTTTAGTTGTTTTAGCTGTCATTCCCCATTCGTTGGCAAGGTGAAAAGAGTTTGAAATCTTCAAACTGAATATTTCAGTAACTGTTAAACATATTTTAATTTTGTAAATTATGGGTGCTAATATTGATTGCATAGTTGTGACCCTGCCAATGCCTCACTATTCTTAACAGATGTGTGTAGAGCAGTGCTTCTCAATTATTTTCTGTCATGCCCCCCTAGGAAGAAGAAAACATTTCGCGCCCCCCGCGCGACTGTAAATAGTATCATTTGTCTATAAAATTGTTATAAGTACACCTCTGCCGAGGTCAAACGCGCCCCCCTTTACGGAGCCTCGCACCCCCCCTGGGGGGCCCGCCCCACTATTTGAGAAGCACTGGTGTAGAGTAACCTTACACCTATTGGCAGTTTATACAGATAGGCCTCAACTACAACCATTTGTTTTGTGACCGTTAGATGTTACAATGGCACTGAAAAAAAGGGAATTATCTCTTTTTTCATACAACTGTTTCAGCACCCCCATGATCAAAATTCAGATGCTTGGCTGGCTCATATTTATAACAGTTGCGGTGTTCTGGAGTCACATGATCCCTTTTGCGATCTTCTGACAAGCAAACCCACCATCCTGGGAAGGATGTTTGGGAAGCCAGTTCCACCTGTCACAAGCCAGGACAAAGGGTGAGTGATGAAGGAATAACACCGCCTTAAAATACCTTGGTCCAGCTGACTCAGCTCGTAACACCTCATAAAGGCTCCTTTCTAGGGTTACAGGAGAAGACAGTCAATGGTTTTGAAGGTGGAAGAGGGCTTTATGCCCCAACAGCAGATAAAGCAGCAGAGCCATCTTCTAGTAGAAGGGAAACTCTGATTACAAATCTCCACTGCCTTACTATATCCACTACTGGGAAAGGCTTCAGGATCAACCTTAAGGCAAAGTCTGGAGCCGGAGTCCCAGAAGCAGTTCGTGACTCTTTACAACCACGTTCTGATAATTCCTGCAACGCAGCTGGAACCAATCGTATCAGCCCTGCTGTTCCATTGGACTATTTCAGTGATATAGAGAGGGGGGGAATCTGCTGCTTGGGTAACAATCTATCCTCCATATTAATCTACCCAGGCATCGTGCTGGAGAGGATACACCAGCTTTGACCTTTTTCCAGAGCACGATACCATAGTCTTTGAGACTGAAGATGCCAATAATGATGATAATAACAAAGTCAATGGGAAAGCCATATTCACTCAACAACCATGGTACTAACTTCATTAACTTAACATCTGTGCAGAAACCATAATAAAACAGGGCAAAACGTACTTGTTTGTCAATGGAAATTCTGAGCTCAACTGTCGTCATGTCAAGGACTACCTATACAGAGACAGACTGTCAGCAAACACAGAAGTTATGGAATCAATGTTCTTAATGTTTGGTCAGAGTAGACATGGAGAGACTCAGCGACATACCGAGATATTTCAGTAAATGTTATGACTCAGAAGAAAATACTTCTATTATTAACTGGAAAAGTGTAACGGCAAGACTTAATAAATCCTTCTTTGCTGGCTCGGCCATTGTTTAAAATGGAGCTGACTTTGCATCCTCATTTTGTTGCTCCTGCAAGCTAGATAGAAGCTGAAAGGTCACTTGCTACTTGCTGAATGTCAAGAAAACAAAAGGGAAAGTTTAATCCTTGAAAAACATTAGAGGGAGTAACAAAGGTCACCCAAAATTATTTTAGTTCTGTATTTTTTTTTAAAAAAAAGAATAATTACCAAATGAAAGGTCTTAGTAGCCTACATTCAGCCAATTCCTAGTAATGTTGCTTACTATGAAGTCAGTAAAGAGCTGCTAAAGCTATCAGCATCTGCTGTAATAGTTCACTGGAAAAGAAATAGCAGATCATCATTTTATTCTGACTTATTAGTTCATTGACGGTTAGAAATTCTATTTGTACTTCAGTATTTCTCATTTTGTTATGATAACAGCTTCTTTAACTTCTAGTATTAAACAGAGAAATGTATGAATTTGCAAAGCACTGTCATTTTTTTTAAAAGTCATATGCTGATATACACGAACGCATCAGTGTAATTGTCATTCTAAGGGGGACTTTCTATATAACCGCAGATACCGTCCATTTAACTTGGAAATTAAAACCATGCCACACATTAAGCAATACGATCTACCAATGTACTCAGAAGTGCAATTATTGAAAGTCAGTATGATACAGGGATTTAAATTGATTTAAATCTCCACTTTGGGGACAGTTTTTTCTTTGTGCCCAAACAAACTCACAGGGTTTTTTCCATGAAATATTCTATGTTTCTGTGGTTATATGTATTACCTGACCATTTTCGTTTTATCATTCAGCACTAATTTTTTTAATTGATCTTAATGTTCACGTGAACTTATAAAAATACCTCTGAAACCAAATCCAGTACTAATAATGCTTAAGACCATTTTTATCATAGCTTCACTGTTTGTTTCTGTTTCACTTGTAAAGCAAAAATAAGGATGGGTATTTTTGCTTCAAATATTTATGAACAGAAAAAAATTATTCTCATGCATTTTTCTCTACGTGTTCTTTACAATTTGACAAAGAATATTTTCTGTTAAAATTCCCATTTTTTAAAATTAAATGTTTGTGTATACAATGTGGTAAGTGACTCTTATTTAGTGATAAACTGTTTGTGGATGTCTTATTTTAAGAGCACAATCATCTCTCTAGCACCTGCAGCTTTGCTGGCAGTTAAATTCTGAGGGGAAAAGAAACACCAGGAGAGAATTTCTCCCATTGGGTTTTTAAAGCTTATTTTTAGATTTAAAGGCTTTGCCGTGATGGAAAGATGAGCATCAAGAAGCAACATCATTTCTAACAGTGAAGGAAACTCAAAAACACTTCCAAGAAAAAAAATGAACAGTATCCTCAAGCACCTGTAAATAATTTAGAAAAATGACAGCAATTTATAGGAAAAGGAAACTTCTGTAAAGTTAGATTTTAGCAAAATGATTGTTTGAATACATTAGGGTGGTATAGTGATAGTTGTCCTTCACCTGCTCAGAACAGAAGCAGCAATTACTAAGCAGCAGAACTATTGAATTGCCCAATTTTAAAATGTAATTTTTCGTTCCATCAGGAATTCTTAAGCCTTATATTAATTCCAACTGGAAAATGCCACAGGCATAAGCCCAGACTAAGGGACTAGCAAGGCAGCAGGCTCAAATGATGCCATCCATTCATAGCCTGAAACACAACAGCTATCCAAGGATGTTGATGATTTTCTCTAGCATTGCTTTATGTTAGCAACAGTTCAGTGAGTGAACATTTCATTTAGCTGAACAAATTCACAAATTTTAGTTTCTTTCATTTTCCCAGACACAAAATTTCTTGGGCTGATTCTTAGTATTCTGAAGCTTAGTCAAGTAAAAATTCCATTTGTACTTTCAAAATTATAATTGTCCAGATTATTTTACAAAGTGAACCAATTGTTTGAAATGTATGATATACCTGAAATAAAGTAACAGTTCTTTCCAAAGCACATTTTTTTTCTGTAAGACTATCACATTATATTACTAATACATAAGAAATTGAAGATATTCTCCATTATCTAATAGCACTGAATTGCAAGAAAAGGACAAAAATTCAAATTACTCCATGAACCTTATAAATAGCTTTACACCCGAACATTTCTGTAGCTTAAAAACAAAAATGAAAATGTCTAAAGAGAAAAATGTCTATAGAAATTGGTGGAAATTGGATATGTGGATGTGTTCAAATTACAAAAACTAATTTACCATTGGGGGGGGGGGAAATGACTACAGTCACTATTATATGACACCAAAGAGACACATTGCATTGAAACACTGTAGCAAAAGTACTCAAGTGATGAACATAAATTGAACATAAACTGCTTCCAGGCAAATCAAACTACTAAATTGCAAAAGTAACATTGATTTAAACTTGTGTGTGTGTGTGTGTGTATGCACATAAAGAATATGTGTATGTGTATGTACCAGTGGTAGGGTTTTTACTACCGATTTTCTTGCACAACGCTTCTGCACTTGAGCGACACTTCTGCACAGAAGCATCCAGCGAGTGGGCGGAGTGTCCCACTTTCATTTCATTTTTTTTCATTTATTAGATTTCTATCCCGCCCTATCTCCCAAAAGAGGGACTCAGGGCGGCGCACAGGGACTTAAAAACCAACAATACAAATAGTACAATTTCTACAAAATTTAAAACTACTATTAAACAATTTAACCCGTGCTAAAAAGAGACAGTTAATTTAAAACCCAAATCTAATAAAACATGGTTGTAGCAGCTATGCCAGGCCAGCCATACGGAAAAAATAGGTTTTTAAAGTCCGGCGGAAGAGTCGAAGGTCTGTAATAGTCCGGAGGTCTGGGGGGAGGTCATTCCAAAGGGCAGGACCTGCCACAGAGAAGGTTCTTCCCCTGGGCATCGCCAGCCGGCATTGTCCAGCGGACAGCACCCTAAGGAGGCCCTCCCTGTGGGAGCGGACAGGTCGAGTGGAGGTATGCGGTAGAAGGCGGTCCTGCAAGTAACCAGGCCCACTGCCATGGAGCGCTTTAAAGATGGTCACTAAAACCTTGAAACGCACCCGGAAGGCTACTGGCAGCCAGTGCAGCTTGCGCAGGAGAGGTGTTACATGGGAGTATTTTGAAACTCCCAAAATCCCCCGCGCGGGGATCTGCACCAACTGGAGCCTCCGGGTGCATCTCAAGGGCAGCCCCATGTACACAGCACTACAGTAGTCCAGACGCGAAATGACAAGAGCTTGAGTGACTGTCTGTAAGGCGCCACGATCCAGAAAGGGGCGCAACTGGCGTAACAGGTACACCTGATAGAAAGCCCCCCTGGCCACGGCTGTCAGATGTTCAGGACAGCCGGGAATCCAGGAGGACACCCAAGTTGCGGGCCCTTTCTGCGGGGGCTAGCTGTTCCCCCCCGATAGCCAGAGATGGAACTAACTGGCTATATTGCGGCGCCGGAAACCACAGCCGCTCGGTCTTGGACGGGTTGAGTCGGAGCCTGTTCCTTCCCATCCAGGCCCGCACGACCTCCAAACACCGGGACATTACATCGGCGGCATCGTTGGGGTGGTTTGGAGTAGGAATGTATAGCTGAGTATCATCAGTGTACAGATGGAATTCTACCCCAAAACCACAGATGATCTCGCCCAGCGGCTTCATGTAGATGTTAAACATTTGCCTGATCTGGGCCGAATCAGGAGCAACCCACCTCTGGTATATGCACTTGCACATGCGCATGCGCATGCACACACACCAGGGGTGGGTTTCTGAGGGTTCGCCCGGGATCGCGCGAGCCCTTTCGTAAAATTTCCGGATCCCGAGCGATCCCTTTGGATCGTGGACCCGGAAGTAAGTCGCCGCTGCTAACTGCTGCTCCCAGCTGGGGCGGGCAGGCAGGAAAGCAAGCAAGGCGACTGCGCTGTCTTCTTTTTCCCACAGCGAAGCGCCGCCTCCTCCTCGCCCATGCTTCACTGAGGGAAAAAGAAGACAGCCAGGCCGGCTCTCCGAAGGGGTTCCCCTTTCCCCTTCTCCATGGGGGTGGGTGGTGGGGGTGGGCCGCTCACCTCGTCGCCCCACTTGAGCACGTCCTTGTGCCTCTCCCCGATGGCCCGGTAGATGTGCAGGAACTGCTGGATGCCGTGTTTGCGCACGTGCTCCGCGTGCCGCTGCGTCTTCTCCCAGCTGAGTGGAGAGCCTTGCGACAGAAGCCCCATGGCTCTGCCGGGGAGGAAGAAGAGGAGGCGCACGGAAAAGGCAACCTGCGGCCGCTGCTGCCGTGACAACTCCGAAGAGCAGCGCTCGGGCCAGGAGCCGCCGGCCAAAAAAAAAGAAAGCACACACACACACACAACCTACTTCAGGTGGCGGGAAACACGCAAGGAGAATCCACTCGTGGCTAGGCATAGGGGGGAAGAGGTGGCTGAGCAAAGGGAAGGGGGGGAAAGGCGCTCCCGCCGCCTTCCCGAGCCTCCCGCTTTGCCAGCGGCCAGTACCCTTCGCAGAGGGAAAAAGAAGACAGCTGGGAGCAGCAGTTAGCGGCGGCGGCGGCAGCAGCAGCAGGGGCTGGGCCGGCCAGCAGGAAAGCAAGCAAGGCGACTGCACTGTCTTCTTTTTCCCTTGCATGCACTTATACCTTGCATAACACAATGAAAGAGCAGCACAAGTACTTACAGAAGAAAGATGATAGTTTTGTCTGTCTTCAATGCCTCTGACCTCCTTGCTCTAATGAATGACCTGCACAAAGAAAAGATACAGAATGGAAGTTTTTAATTGCATGCACTAGATAAGAATGAAATAAGCACACAAAGCAATAAAAGAGCTACACACACAGAAGAAAGACGAAAGTGTTGCTTGTCTTCAACATCACTGACCACCTTGCCCTAATGAATGACCTGCAAAAAGAAGAGATACAAAAAAAAGTTTAATTGCATGTACTTACACCTTACATAAGAATAACAGAATGAAAGAGCTACACTCAAGTACTTATTTCTGTTAGTAGTCTTTAGCTTTCAGATATTTCCACATCATTCTTTCATTTGCAGGCTCCTCAGTTGCACTTTTCTTACTCTTGACCTTTTGGATCATGATGGTGTTCTCTGAGCCATTTTTTGACAGAAGGAATAGGGCCTCGTTTTATTACAGGTAGGCCAATCACATCAATTGTCATCAAATTGCTTATGTTTAGAATAGTTAGGCAGCTTGTTTGTTCTGAACATATGAAGTTCATTTTTGAAAAAAGAAATTCTACCTCTGCTGAACTCATAGAAAATTGTCCTGACATATCTCTAACTATTGTATTGGGGGCGTTGAGGTAGGCTTACTTACCTTTAGGCAGGAGAAGGCAGTTCTGCTGGGGCTCAGGCACTGCAGAAGGGAAGTCAGCAAGCAAGGAAGTCAGGTATCAGGTGGTCACAATGACACGAGGCCAGTAAGAATAGGTGGGCCGCGTGGTGACCACAGTATATATAGGTTTTGGATGGGCACGGAAAATGAGCGTGTGAGCGTCGGGTAGGCGGGGCGAAAATCAGGCGGGAAGGTGAGTGAGAGGGGACAGGCCAGGGGACCGGTTTGGGGATGTGGCCAGCCAACCACCACTACTGGTTCTGTGACCTTGAGAAAATTGCTGCTGAATACCACCTCTGGAGCCAGAACTCGAAAATATTTGAAGTGTGTGTACTGTAAGGTATTCAAATAATAGTGGAAAAAATAGAAGCACCCAAAATAAACATGAATGGCAATGCTAATGTCTTTCACTTTCTTTTTAAAAGGAAGAAGAACATTCTTGTATATTTTTATGTAAATTAAAAGTCAATAATCATTATTATTGAATGGATTTGCATTTTTAGTCCACATATACTAATGGAAATCCTAACTCTAAAAACATTGACTGTTCTTATCTCTATGAATTCTTTGTGTAATTAAATAAACTTTTTAACTACAGAACACTCAGACCTATATAACTTTACATACATATAAAGATATACTTTATCCTTCAAAGATGCTCACATTTTGTTTTTTCACCTTTAGCAATCAGTATAATTCATACTTTCTGCCTCTGTTATTGTTCTAAAATCCACTACAGATTAACTCCCCCCTTGATATTCCTCATTTATTTAAACAGATGGTATAGAAGTATAATAGGTCAGCAAGTCAAGTATAATAGAATTGATAAGTCTAATTTCATCAATGTAGGATAATATATAATTTGGATAATAGACAAATATCTTTTTCCTGCAAAAAAAGGTGACTTCTTAATTTCAGTTCAAATATTAAATATTTATTAGTCATAAAACTCTGCTGCCAGCTTAACCTGAACTAAGTGTTGAGTCCAGAAGCTTTTGAATAGCCAAGTTAGTCATTAGAAATATGAAATATTTTTTATAAATCAATTATTTCTTTGTCTCTTCTCTTAGCAGTGATTAGATCTCCAACACCTTTCCTTCTAGAATTTTGTTTCCAGAAATGATCTTAGGGGGTCATTGGAAGTTGCCAACATAAGATCTTATTTTGACAATCATTATTACTGAACCAAAGTGATACACATTGCACTGTACAGTTACCTAGAAACCATGCTATAAATGTGACATTTAAGTGGATGGCTGAAGTTTATTAAACTTGAACTGTATTGTGGGTAATTGCCCAGTAATAACCCTTCCTAAATTATATGAAGCCTTTTACTTTATTTAACTGGGAACACAGGCTCCCCAACCACTAATATTATCATCATTCAAGATAATGAGCAACACAAACCATTCTATTACCAATCTAAAAGCAATAAATGTCAAAGTAAAGAACACTGCAATATTCCAACCTGAAAGAACAAAGAAGAAAAGTAATGATAATGCTTTTTATATTTGCGGTTTATTGTATCATGCATAACAAATGACTTTGTAATTGTAGGTGGTGTTATTTTAACAGGTTGTAGAAGTGGGGAGGTACTGAAAATACATATATTAATGCCCCAGATGTATTTTCAGATCATTTAAATCAGTAAACAACATTGAGTGAATTGATAATTTCCACACTATTATTGTAAAAATTAGAATTCTAATCCACATAATGTTACACTTGCCTTAAGTGATTTTTCATCTGTATTGTTTCTGATATTCTATTTATTGAAAAGGATACGTTCCTATAGCACTTTGCAAAATTTTGATCCTTCTTAGCATTTGGAGAAACTTTGGGATAAAGTTTGAGTTTTAGAATAGGTGTTTTTCAATTCCTTTTTCTCCAACGGGTTCCAAGACTGGGACAGTTGAAAACAGGAAAAAACCACTAATCAACTTAAATACCTTGATATTCTAAGTTAATGTGATATGGACTTTGTGAGTGCACCGAACTCATAAAATGAATTAGTTATACAAGTCAAAATCAATAAAATACTTGATGCTACAGATACAGGAGAAAGAATAAATGACAACTTGTGATTCACCTACACACTAACGCTTGACCAAACTTTTCATATAGCAGGCCAAAATATCTGGATTGAATTGCACATTGATATAGCATACATCACATTCTGACACAAATCATATCAGAAATCTTTTAAAAGGTTTGGTATTTCCCTAGCTCTAAAATACTCCCTAAAGAGCAACAGCTGGCACTAATTTCATCCGAGAATAGATAAGATTCTCTTTATGACTTCTGTGCCAATCTAAAACATGAATGTTCATTCCTCATAAATCTAAAAGGTTTTTTCTTCTCTCTTTATGTCAGTGCTCTTTAGTTGCGTTTAAACTTCTGGAAATGGCAGGTGGGAATTGATAATGTCCATTTCTCAAAGATAATGACTAAAATCAGCTCTTTATATTATAATTAATTGCAATTAAACAATATAGCTTCAGGCTGGTTAGTAAATACCAAATGAACCATCTGTATTATGCAACATTTACAGCTGTATGGGTTTCAGTTCCACTCGATTTGCATTGCTAGTTGAATGCCATCATGTTAAAACAGATACAACATTTGTAAGAGGATGTTTTATATCTTCTGTTGGTTGAAAGAATGTGTAATCTTTGGTATTTCGTGTACTTTTGAAGCAGATGGAAAAAGTTAAGTGCAAAATATATATCAATTAATACATTATTTAGTGCAGCCTTTAGCCAGCAAAAAAATATATGCCAAAATTGGCTGATAATGAAGTTTTTGCAAGTAAATTAATGACCTAAAGTGATCTATAGTAATGCTTAGTCATATGTTCCCAATTGAAATCTTATGTTCAGAATTACTGTCTTCTAAAATCATTTCTAGGATTCAGTCTTATACTAGATATTTAAGTAATACGCAACACCATTCTAATTCTTATTTCTGACTTTGAAGAACTTATTTAGAGCAGGGGTCCCCAACCTTTTTTGCACCAGGGACCGGTTTCATTAAAAAAAAAATTCTGCGGACCGGCTGGTGTAGAGGAGGAGTGGGGGGGGGGGGAACAGGCGGCGCATGTGCACGCAGGGGGTAATCGGCTCACTCGGCCCTCTAGGGCCTCCAATGGTGCAAACAGCCGTACCTGCACATGCGCACGCAGGGGGGGAGTCAGCTCACTTGACCCTCTAGGGCCTCCAATGGTGCGAACGACTGCGCCTGCGCTTTCCCGCATCTGATGCATGCTCTGCCCAGGGGGCTGCCCTCTCCTCCCTCCTCTTCCTCTCTGGCCCTGTGGCCCGGTTCCTATCAAGCCACGGACTGGCACCGGTCTGCAGCCCGGGGGTTGGGGACCCCTGATTTAGAGTATCTGACAGCAGAGAACTCTTAGGATTGAAAGAATCATGATAGTTTTATCTGCTTTTAAATATCACACAGGATGCAAAATAAAATAAAAAATAGCACAAGAAGCTTCGGTTAAGTACCTCTTATTTTCATTTGAATTCTACCTGTTTCAGGTTGTAATAAGCAATCAGCATATTCAATGCCTGGTAAATAAAAAAAAGGAAAAAAATAGTAAAAGATTGAATTGCAAGGGTTTTTTTTAACAGTCACTGCTGTAACGAATGACCTTTTCTAATGGTACTTTTAGCAATTAGTCATTTTGTATTCTTAGTTGTGTAACTTGTGAATTGATTTATAAAACAAACAAAAATATTTAGTATGAAGTCTTTGAATATTTATGTAAGCACTTTCATTTGGAATTCCGATACTTGCAAACCACCTTTGATTGGTGTATTCTTTCAGTATTACTCATTTAATATATATCTGAAAAGAACTTTAAACATTTGTTATAAGCCTATTAACATTCTGCCTTGGATAATTAATGTGTGAATTTGGATATCATGCCCTGGAACATGAGAATTTTGATTTTTCTTTTTGAAAATATACACATTTATCTAGACTTTCACACACAACTAATATTCTGAATATTCTTTAGCATTCTACCTGGAATAAATTGTATATTGGCAAACCCATAAAATTAGAAGTGGTAACAGAAGTTATGGCCATTTAATTCCACTTTTTGTTATGAATAAACTTTTGTTAATCCAACTAGTGTTCAAATTATGAAGTTGGATAAACCTTGATTAAATCAAAAGCTTAATTTTCCTGTTGTGCACGATGACAAATGCAGTACCTTTATACATTCATGACTTTGATCTCCGAGTAGAGAGATAAAGTACACATGCCTTTTTTCCAGTCAGTTCAATCTATACTGATCTTGATAGAGTAACAAAATGGAAGTTATTTATACTAGGAGTTCACAAATTTCATAAGGGTTGAAGGCCATGCCATCATTAGCTATTTGTGCTTTGAGCAACACTCTAACAGTTCCTGAAGAAAGATTATATGTACATACATGAAAGTATATTTTTCAAAGCAGCTTCCCAAGTACAATAGACATGGCACACTTTCACACTTCAAAAGGAGATGTTTAATTTGAATTAATTCATTATGCCAAATTCCAATGCTTTATAATTTCATAAAATTTACTCTTAACATCTAGTTCATTCAAATTACAATGATATGGAAGAGGTATGAAGAAAGTAGGGTGATATGGGACAGGAGTGGGTTTCTGCCAGTCGTACAACTGGTTCGCAACCCGCAGCCAACAAATGCATTTGTGTGCTGTTCAATGTAAATTGTTATTTGCGCATGTGCAGAACAATTTACAGTAAACTGCACACAAGCAGTCACTAAAAAATAAAATGGCAGCAACCCAGAGACAGTGAGGGAACCAGTTCAGGGGTGTGGCAGGTTTTGGTTGCTGCCGGTTCTGTGACCCAGCCTGAATTCCACTACTGGTTTGGCTGAACCAGGAGCAACCCACTTCTGATATGGAAGAAGTAAGAAACAAAATCTGGATTAAAATTATTATTTTGTATAAAGTTATGCAATGAAATGAAAATCCACCCAGCTGTTAGCTAGACACACAACTTTTTTTTGTTTCATCACTATATTTGATTATAATCCAGACTAAAAAACCTTTCCAAAAAACCAAATCAAAACCCCATGCCAATTAGAAAGCATGTTTGGGCAGTTGTGTTACTAAGACTTCCTACAGAATTGAAGAGCAGTAGTGATTTCTTTTTAGTTCTGTTATGATGTAGTTGAAGCTGGTGTAGAAATACATTTTTGTAGTTTTCTGAAAACCTGTGGCTCTCTTTCTGTTCTATCTATCTATCTATCTATCTATCTATCTATCTATCTATCTATCTATCTATCTATCTATCTATCTATCTATCTATCTATCTATCTATCATCCATCTATCACATTTATGTCATCATTTCACACTAAGTGATTCTGAACAGCATACAGCCAGGCAATGCCGGTTGGTGACACCTAGGCCTTCTCTGTGGTGGGCCCAACCCTCTGGAACAACCTACCTCCTGAACTCCGTGTCATCTCGGACCTCCGCCTGTTCCGCCAGTGCTTAAAAACGCATTTTTTCCATCTAGCCAGCCTGACATGAACTACCTGATACTGAACTGAGTATTAGTTGATCAAAGTTTTAATCTGGGGTTTTTAATTATGTTTTAGCACAGGGTTGGGTTTAATGTAGTTTTTAGGACTATTTTTTATATTTGTATTTGTTTTTAATTTTCCTGTGCGCTGCCCCGGGTCCCTCTGTAGGAGATGGGTACGGGATATAAATACGAATAAAATAAAAATAAAAAATAAAAATACTGCACATGGATAAAACAGCCAATAAATAAAAACAAAGATTGTAAAAAAATAAAATTAATTAAGAATATTATCAAAAATTTTAAGATAAGATGGAACTTTTGTCTCACCTCGGTCCTGCCTTCTGAGCATCGGATTCTGTAAAGCCAGTGGTCATCTCCTACTCAAAAGTGTATTTGTACAAAAAATGGTGAAACTGACAAGTGTTTTATATGTTTTCTCCTTTCCAGAAAATTTTGAACTACATGAGAATCAACATTGTCTCACTGCTAATCTTTCCCCTTTTTTATTAGTCTAAACTGGAGTATAGAAATTGGGTTGCTGCATAGTCTGCTTGTAATAGGTAAGCAATTTTATTTTTATTTATTAAATTTCTATACTTCCTTAAGCATCTTACCTGTGATTTGAGTGGTTAATTTTGCCCCTTGTTCTCAATATTTCAAGTTAGTAATCATATAATCATTATCATATAGACAATTATAGAAGACCTTAAAATTAGTTCTGAGGATTTAGGGAATGAAAACAGTGGAGGTATTGAAATGTTATAATATTTAATTTTTTACAGATCACAATAGGGTTTAAGACACTGAGAACTTACAAGTTGATTTCACTATAAATTAATTGTGGTTTATCTATCAATTCACTGTAGTGTATTTGCCATATCTAAACTAAATGAAAGCAACATGTAATATTGTATAATTTAAGTTTTTCAGGATGTCTGTTATCCTATCTGGTTTTTAAAAAAAATGTCTTTGATTTATGAACAGAAAAATTAGGGGTGAGATATTTACAATTTCTGCCCATTTCCAAAATTGTAGTTCTTGTTTTTTTTAATGCAAAGATCAGTAATAACTGCATTGATATATAATAATAATAATTTATTAGATTTCTAAACCGCCCCCTCTCCCCGAAGGGACTCGGGGCGGTGTACAGGAAAATTAAAAACATCTAAAAACATAAAGATACATACATAATTAAAATCAAATTAAATAACCCTGTACTAAAATTTATAAAACATTAAAAACTGTATCCCATTAAGACCAAATAAAACAATTTAAATTACAGACTGGGGCAAGCAGCATAAATTAGGCCAAGCCGGCCTGATGGAACAGATAGGAGATCCGTAGTAGTTCTAATATCGGGGGGGTAGGTCATTCCAAAGGGTCGGGCCCATCACAGAGAAGGCCCTTCCCCTGGGCGTCGGCCGCTGGCATTGCCTAGTGGACGGCACCCGGAGAAGTCCCTCTCTGTGGGAGCGAATCGGCCGAAGGGATGTATGGGGCAGGATATGATCCCGCAAATAACTAGGTCCTGTGCCATGGAGCGCTTTAAAGATGGTGACCAACACCTTGAAACATATATTTGTAACAGGTAGTTAGATAGAGCATAATACATGGAGATAGATGAAATATATTCACACACACAAAAGAGAAAATAACTGGTTGCTAAAAACTCCATGAAAGAAAGAAAAAGTGTGCATCTTCCACCCATTTATTTCCATCATATTGTACTACATTGTCAAGCAATAATAAAACTTGAAAGCCTTGCTATATGCTCATTCCTTTTTGGAGCAAAGATAAGTTATCTTGAGAGAGAATGTCAGTGCTCCTACTTTGTTTGACTTGTTAATTTTAATAATGCAAAGTATTTTAATATAACAATTGTAGTAATTGTTATAATCGGATGAAATCTCAAAATATTCTGGGCAGCATATAAATATATAAAACCAAACCATAAAATAAAAATATAAAATTTCAAGTATTTTTATTTTGTACAATGCACTCAATCACTGAAGTGCATGCTGAAGAGAGATTTTTAGAGCGTACAGTGTAGTGGCTGTACGAATTTAGAGCCATGAATATCTCCAAAAATGAGATACTCCCTTTAGAGAAGGCCTATCTCACAATCATTCCATATCCTTCTATATAAATCATTTTTATTTTATGGTTTGGGATGATGGAGGACATTCTAGCTATATCTCTGTTGATGATTGAACCAGGTAGGCATATTCAGTTCTGGCAACGTGTTCCCTTATGCATCCCAGTGTTGTGCTTTCAAGTTATAACTAACCTGGAGGTTTGCTGTCAATCAATGCAATGCTTTTAAAATTGGTGCTATTCAGAGCTAGGAGAACTGAGCAGCTAATAGCCCAGCTACTTCATTTTGTACCACTTGCAGATTCTGGATTGTATTTCCCATTATGCTATACTACTAGACAGCCAAAAAAGAGGAAATAATAGATTATAATGGGGAATTTTATAGCTCCTCCACTGCCAGACCTTGTAGAATAGTAAGTATATTGTAGGAGTGGAAGCATGGTCACTGCTTTCATCCAGATGTTTCCCTCTTAAGCTTGGCTGATATTCATTTGCTAGAAATAGTTCAGCTGGAGCAAATCATACATTTTTGGTAGGGCAAGTAGTCTGAGAGGGGTTCTAACTTTATGGAACAATGAACCATTCTGTAGACTATAAAATTCCCATCTGTAAAATTTATAGAGGGAAGAAAAATGTGAAAGTAGAAAAAAAATGAGACATGCTTACTTTGGCTTGAAAGGAGAAAAAATGAAATAGTTTTGATTAAATCCATTTTAGGAAATACTGAAGCCATACATTCAGAAGTAAATCCCTTTATAGTTGGAGAGATTTTCTCTCCAATAAGCAGCAATGTACTGTATGGATTGCAGCATAAATTGAAGATATAATGAAAGGAACACCTAAGAAAATTAGCATTAAGTGACTACTCCTGTACTCTGGCTATCTTGTGCCCTGGAAAAAAAACCTAAACAATATAAGAATTTAGGAAAATGTTTTATTTGTTTAGTGTAAAGGAACTGTATTATCATGATATTTGGCAATAATTCACACAGCAGTGACAGTAACTGCTGCTCTATTTGTCAACTAGACAAATTTATTTTTTCTCTAATTACACAGTATTTTTGTATCTTGCTTTTACTAATACATGTACATTTTTCTTTAATATGCACAATTTTATTACCAAAACAAGAATTCCAAAGCTTTACACAAGTAGAGTGTCTCAGGATGAAAAATGGATGATGATTGATGATACAATAATACAATACAATAGCAGAGTTGGAAGGGACCTTGTAGGTCTTCTAGTCCAACCCCCTGCATGGGCAGGAATCTTATACCATTTCAGACAAATGGCTGTCTAACATCTTTTTAAAGACTTCCAGGGTTGGGGCATTCACAACTGCTGGAGGCAAGCTGTTCCAGAGGTTAATTGTTCTTACTGTTAGGAAATTTCTCCTTAGTTCTAAGTTGCTTCTCTCCTTGGTTAGTTTCCACCCATTGCTCCTTGTCCTGCCCCCAGGTGTCTTGGAGAAAAGTTTGACTCCCTCTTCTTTGTGGCACCCTCTGAGATATCGGAACACTGCTATCATGTCTCCCCTGGTCCTTCTCTTCATCAAACTAGACATACCCAGTTCCTGCAGCCGTTCTTCATATGTCTTAGTCTCCAGTCCTCTAATCATCTTGGTTGCTCTTCTTTGCACTCTTTCCAGAGTCTCCACGTCTTTTCTACATCGTGGCGACCAAAACTGTATGCAGTATTCCAAGTGTGGCCTTACCAAGGCACTATACAGTGGCATTAACACTTCACGCGATCTAGATTCTATCCCTCTGTTGATGCAGCCTAGAACTGTGTTGGCTTTTTTGGCAGCTGCTGCACACTGCTGGCTCATATTTAAATGGTTGTCCACTAGGATTCCGAGATCCCTCTCACAGTTGCTACTATTGAGCAAGGTACCACCTATACTGTACTTGTGCATTTGGTTTTTCTTGCCTATATGTAGGACCTTACTTTTTTCACAATTGAATTTCATTTTATTAGACAGTGCCCAATGTTCAAGTTTGTCTAGATCCTTCTGTATCTTAAGCCTATCTTCTGGAGTGTTGGCTATTCCTGCCAGCTTGGTGTCGTCTGCGAATTTGATGAGTTCCCCATTTATCCCCTCATCCAAATCGTTGATGAAGATGTTAAAGAGTACTGGGCCTAAAACAGAGCCTTGGGGGACTCCACTGCATACTTCCTTCCATGTAGATGCAGTTCCATTGAGGACTACACGTTGAGTGCGGTTGGTCAGCCAGTTACGAATCCATTTGGTGGTGGTGCTGTCTAACCCACAATTTTCTACTTTATCTAATAGTAGGTTATGGTCTACTTTATCAAATGCCTTACTGAAGTCCAGGTAAATTATATCAACAGCATTCCTCTGGTCCACTGATTTTGTTACTTTGTCAAAGAATGCAATTAGATTTGTCTGGCATGATCTGTTTTTGACAAACCCATGTTGGCTTTTGGCTATTACTTTGTTTGCTTCTAGGTGTTCACTTATTTGTTGTTTAATTATCTTTTCCAGAATCTTTCCTGGTATTGAGGTCAGGCTGATGGGTCTATAGTTTCCTGGATCTGTTTTTTTTCCTTTTTTGAAAATGGGAACCACATCTGCTCTTTTCCAGTCTTCTGGCAGTTCCCCGGTGCTCCAGGATCTCTGAAAGATATAGTTCAGTGGTTCTGAGATCTCGTCTGCCAGTTCCTTCAGAACCCTGGGGTGTAATCCATCCGGTCCTGGTGATTTGAACTCGTCCAGGGCAGACAGGTGCTCACTTACCATTTTCTTCTCTATTTCAACTTGTGTTCCTAATCTGATATTTGTGGTGCTGTTTTTGATTGATTGGACTGTTTTATCCCTTTGTGTAAAGACAGATGCAAAGAAAGAGTTAAATAGTTCTGCTTTCTCCCTGTTGCTTATCATCTTCTTGCCATTTTCTCCCAGCAGTGGACCAATTGTTTCCTTAACTTTTTTCTTATTTTTAACATGTTGGAAGAAGCTTTTTTTGTTATTTTTTACTTTTTTGGCAAGCCTTTCTTCATTGTGAGCCTTAGCTTTCCTCACTTCATCTTTACAGGCTCGGGCTATTTGCTGATATTTTGCCTTGGTTATGTCCCCCTTTTTCCACTTTTTATATTTATCCTTTTTGTCTTTCAATTTGTCAGAGAGTTCTTTATGCAGCCATGCTGGTTTCTTTTGGGAACTGTTATTTTTCTTCTTCATTGGTATTGCGCTGGACTGGGCTTTTATAATCTCATTTTTCAAAATTTCCCAAGCTTCTTGAGTTGTTTTCCCCTTGAGGATTCTCATCCATGGAATCCTTCCCAAGCTCTCTCTGAGTTTGTTGAAATTAGCTCTCTTGAAGTCTAAGACTCTAGTTTGACTTTGTTCAACTACTTTTGTTTGCATAATGTTGAATTCCAGTATTTCATGATCGCTTGCCCCCAAAGTTCCTGTAGCTTCTACACCTTCTATCATTTCCTCTCTGTTAGTGAGAATTAAGTCCAATATTGCTGATCCCCTTGTTCCCTTCTCTACCTTTTGGGAAACAAAGTTGTCTGCTAGGTTTGTTAGGAACCTGTTGGATCTTCCACTTGGTGCAGAGTTTGTTTCCCAATTGATGTCGGGGTAGTTAAAATCTCCCATTACTATTGCAGTGTGCTTCCTACATACCTTAGTTAGCTGGTTAGCAAAAAGTACATCCACTTCCTCTGCTTGGTTGGGTGGCCTGTAGTATAGACCTATGACAATATCATTCCCCCCCCAACCTTTAATATTGACCCAAATACATTCAAGATAGTTCTCATCATTGTTGTGCTCTATTTCTGTAGAGATGTAATTATTTCTTATATATAGTGCAACTCCACCTCCTCTTTTATTTGGTCTATTTCTTTTAAATAATTTAAATCCTTCTAGCTGTATGTTCCTTCTAGCTGTATGTTCTAGCTGATGATTGCCAAAATGGTGGTTTGGGGGAAATTAGATATATTTCTCATGACTCTAAGAAATGTTAGAATGATGCATTATTCATCTTCATGAATTGATATTAAATATAATTAATGAGAATTATATGAATGAGAACAATTGTATTTCAATTCAGTACTGTAAGCATTCTTCATATATAACTGAAGAGCTGCTAAAACAGGGATTCAAAACAGGACTAAAGCAGGGATTTGAAAAACTCTTTAGCGAAAACCTCCTTAGATGCCATGCTAAGATTGGAAACCCAAGAATATCCTGCAGGGGCAGTGTTTCTCAGTGGTAGCTGCAGGGCTAGGAGTGAAATAGAGATCTAGGGTGGTGAACTTGGTTGTGGCTTTGACTTGCACCTGGCCTCTATTTCAGTCTCAGTCCCGATTGTCCCATTGATGAGTAGTTCTTTGCAGTGGTGAAATTCATTTTTTTTAAATTACTGTGGGCATGGCTTGGTGGGCATGGCAGGGAAAGGATACTGCAAAATCTCTATTCCCTCCCCACTCTGGGGCCAGCCAGAGGTGGCATTTGCCGGTTCTCTGAATTACTCAAACTTTCTGCTACAGTTTTTTTTTAATTTAAATTTATATCCCGCCCTTCTCCACAGAGAACCCAGGGCGGCGTACAGGAAATTTAAAAACATACCAATACAAAGATAAATGTATAATTTAAAATAAATATTAAACAGTCCTATCCTGTACTAAAACCAAATTTAAAATACCCAATTTAAAAAACTTCCTAAAAGTCCCCACGGGAGGTTAGGCTAGGCCGGCTTGTTGGACAAATATGTCTTTAGACATTGGCGGAAGAGGTGGAGGTCGGTGATGGTACGTAATTCAGGGGGTAGGTCATTCCAGAGGGCTGGGCCCGCCACAGAAAAGGCTCTTCCCCTGGGTGTCGCCAGTCGGCATTGTCCGGCCGACGGCACCCTGAGAAGGCCCTCTCTGTGGGAGCGTATCGGTCTAAGGGATGTATGGGGCAGGAGGCGGTCTCGCATATAACTAGGCCCCGAGCCATGGAGCGCTTTAAAGATGGTCATCAAAACCTTGAAGCGCACCCGAAAGGCCACAGGAAGCCAATGCAGCTCGCGCAGGATCGGTGTTATGTGGGAGCATCTAGTGGCTCCCATAATCACCTGCGCGGCTGCGTTTTGGACTAGCTGTAGCTTTCGGGTGCACCTCAAGGGAAGCCCCATGTAGAGAGCATTACAGTAGTCGAGTCAGGACGTCACGAGAGCTTAAGTGACTGTGCGAAGGGCAGCCCGGTCCAGTAAGGGGAGCAATTGGTGCATCAGGCGTACCTGATGGAATGCCCCCCTGGCCACGGCCGCCACATGGTCCTCCAAGGACAGCCGGGAATCCAGGAGGACACCAAAATTGTGCGCCCTCTCCACAGGGGCCAGTGTTTCGCCCCCAGTGGCCAGAGTTGGAGTAATCTGGCTGAACCGGGGTGCCAGAAACCACAGCCACTCAGTCTTGGCAGGGTTGAGCTTGAGTTTGTTACCACCCATCCAGATACAGTTCTCTAGAACCTGTCAGAACCTGTTGAATTTCACTCCTGGTACTGTGAGGGTGGCCCAGAGCTAATATATTGGTAAGACATAGGTGGGTGAGCAAGGGAAGTTGTACTGCTCCTGCACTTCATAAGCTCTGCTGGCTGGAGTGGGATAGCAAGACTTCTTCAGTCAGAGTAGGTTTGCAATCTGCTCCTGGGCTGGGCTGGCCAGCTAAAGCTAGGGGTGGCTGTGGTTTTACACTGAAAACCCTCCCATCCATTTATGGCCCATGCCTCCCTTCCACATTCTCTCCTCCCATGGGTACTTTTCAGGGAAATGCTGTATTTAACAAACTGTGATTCTCAGTTAACGATGAAAACTGGGAGTGCTGGGATTGCAAGTTGCTAAATGATGTGTTCATGTGATGCATTGCTTTATAGTGGCTTGCTTAGAAATACAAATATCTGTCCAAATTATGGTCATAACTTGAGCACTACATGTATACTTTCAGGTCTCTACTACCAAATGAGAATAAGGTATGGCAGACTGTGATAACTGGATATTATTGGTATCAATTAAAGCATGGTATCCTAGGGCGGTTTTTATCAGTTCATAAGAGGGAGAGATAGAGACAAAGATAGAGGGAGGGGGAGGGAGGGAAGGAGAGGGAGAGGGAGAGGGAGAGGGAGAGGGAGAGGGAGAGAGAGAGAGAGAGAGAGAGAGAGAGAGAGAGAGAGAGAGAGAGAGAGAGAGAGAGAGAGAGAGAGAGAGAGAGAGAGAGAGAGAGAAGAATGGAAGAAAACTGAAATGTTCCGATATCTCAGAGGGTGCCACAAAGAAGAGGGAGTCAAACTATTCTCCAAGGCACCTGGGGGCAGGACAAGAAGCAATGGGTGGAAACTAATCAAGGAGAGAAGCAACTTAGAACTAAGGAGAAATTTCCTGACAGTTAGAACAATTAACCTCTGGAAAGCTTGCCTCCAGAATTTGTGAATGCCCCAACCCTGGAAGTCTTTAAAAAGATGTTAGATAGCCATTTGTCTGAAATGGTATAAGGTTCCTGCCCACGCAGGGGGTTGGACTAGAAGACCTACAAGGTCCCTTCCAACTCTGCTATTGTATATTGTATAAGTGCTGGTGTCTTCTTACTGTCCAAAAAACATCTTGTCTCTATGACAAGGGGTGGGGGGAGGGGATGGATCTGGCAAAGCAAGAATTTGGATGTTTCTGTGTTCCTTTTCCAAAGGTTAGGAGTAAAGCTAAGATGAGTTAGCAATCAGAAGTACCAAAAATACATGTATAAAGAATAGACAGAAATTGGACTAATTGGCTTTCTGCTTCAACATCCAAATTTGTCCAAATGACACTCAGCTAAGTATGCACAGTTGAATCAAAAGCATTGTGAATTAGTGTGGAATGCAGTTTTGTATTAAACTTCCCAATAAAATATTACATAAATTACTTTTAGAAAACAGAAATTAAATTAATAAAAACCAAAATTGTTGTATGCACAACTTTTTCAATTTTCAAATGCATGCTGGATAGATAATTTTGATGGGGTTTCTATTGTAGCAGTAGGAATAAATGAATTTATTTTACTATTTTTTTTTAAATTTATACCCCGCCCTTCTCCTTGTTAGGACCCAGGGCGGCGCACAGGGATGTTAAAATACAAACAAAATATATAAAATATATAAAATTTAAAATACTTATTCTAATAAATAAACCCTGCGCTAAAAACCGAATTAAAATCCCAAGTTTAAAAACTATCTAATCGTCAGTATGGAGGTTACGCTAGGCCGGTTAGATGAAATAGGTGTGTCTTCAGACACTTGCGGAAGAGGCGGAGGTCGGAGATGGTGCGGAGTTCAGGGGGTAAGTCGTTCCAGAAGGCTGGGCCCGCCACAGAGAAGGCTCTCCCCCTGGGTGTCGCCAGTCGGCATTGTCCAGCCGACGGCACCCTGAGGAGGCCCTCTCTGTGGGAGCGTATCGGTCTGAGGGATGTATGGGGCAGGAGGCGGTCTCGCATATAACTAGGCCCCGAGCCTAGTTGGCTTTCCATTATTTTGGGAAAATATATTTTGATATTCCTCCCAATTTTAATTCCTAATTCTAAGTAATAAGGAGTATATATCTGGAAGATTTTTGAAAACTTGTAGAATTTTTGAATATTTGAGTGTGTTTCTAATTAACATGGCTAGCAAAGTAGGAGACAGCTAGAGTAAATGCCGTACCCTCACAGGCAATTTTCAATGAAACCAGTCCCCTAAGTATTTTCTGGAGTTCAAAGTAAACCATCTAACATTTTCCTTATGCTATTAAGTAGCTCAAAATATATTTATGTTTTTCACTCACAGTTAAACTTCCCCTTCCTCTACTTTCTATTGCTATTATTAAATATTCCCAATAATGCTTCTAACTCTTTCAGTCTTTTTTCCCCCAGTGAAAACTTCTTATTTTATGGAGACAACCTTTAAAATTGCAAAACTAAAACAATTCTACACTGGTAGAAGTCAATGGAGTATTACCTCACCTTAGAAAATCATTTTTCCCTATGCACCAATACTCACAAAAATAACTTTCTTATGCTGTTGTTGGTTAATCTTTCAAATTAAGAAATATGTAACATTTCATTTGCAGCTATTGACCCACTGAAATAACATGGTTCATATAATCTTATCTACATACCGTGTAAGGTCACCTGTTCATGTGTACAGTAATAATAATCTAAAGATTTTCTGGATATACTGCTGTAGGAAATTGTTTTAAAACTAAAAGCTCTTTTCACACTTTTAAAATAGAATAACAGAGTTGGAAAGGACCTTGAAGTTCTTCTAGTCCAACACCCTGCTTAGGCAAGAATCCTTACACCATTTCAGACAAATGGTTATCCAATCTCTTCTTTAAAACTGTCAGTGTTGGAGCATTTACAACTTCTAGAGGCAAGTTGTTCCACTGATTAATTGTTCTAACTGTAGGGAATTTTTTTCTTAGTTCGAAGTTACTTCTTTCCTTTATTAATTTCCACCTATTGCTTCTTGTCCTACACTCAGGTGCTTTGGAGAATAGCTCGACTCCCTCTTCTTTGTGACAGCCCCTGAAATATCATGTCACCCCTAGTTCTTCTTTTTATCAGTCTAGACATACCAAATCCAGCAACTTTCCTTTACATATTTAGCCTCCAATCCCTGAATCATCTTTGCTGCTCTTCTCTGCACTCTTTCTAGTCTCAACATTTTTTTACATTGTGGCAACCAAAACTGGATGCAGAATTCCTAGTGTGCTCTTACCAAGGTATTATAAAGTGGTATTAACACTTAATGTAATCTTCATTTTATCCCTCTGTTTATGCAGCCTAGAATGGTATTGGTTTTTTTGGCAGCTGCAGCACACTGCTGGCTCATATTTAAGTGATTGTCCACTAGAACTTCAAGATCCATCTCACAGTTACTACTATTAAGCAAGGTACCACATATACTGTACCTGTGCATTTTGTTTTTCTTGCCTAAATGTAGAAATTTACTTTTTTCACCATTGAGTTTCATTTTGCTAGATAACGGTCACCACATTATATGATACAGGCCAGTAGAGGTATGAAGGGCCAGTGTGGATCAGTGGCCATATCAAGAGGGTCAGGGGAATCCAGACTCCAGCAGCCATTTTAGGAGTAACACTACAATTATATACCGGTAAAACATCTGAAAATATACAGTCTACGCTACTAAGTTCATACCCCAAGCTCTGGAAATCATTCTGCACAGACAGTACATCTTTTTGGGACAGATCATTTGTGCCAAGATGTATAATAGCATCAACATCACAGTCCTAACTGGGATTCTTGACTCTTAAAAGTATGCCTCTTGTTTCTGCTGGCAGTAGTACCTGGCAGACACCTGACCTCTTTCAAAACATCCATATCCGTTCCTAAATTTACATCCCTTAGAGTTGAATCACCAATCAGAAGGTGGCTTCTCTTTTTGGATACCTTGCTTTTCTTGTGTGACTGATGTGTAACAATACCTGATTCACACTTTCCCCTTTCCAAAGTAAGTTCTTAATCTCAGATCACAATCCCCTGCTTATTTGATTTATCATGATCACAACTACCGTGGCCTGTCACTTTAGTGTTCCTATTAAGGTCAGCAAGGGCACTGTATCTTTTATGCTGGGACACAGTGAAAGCTCTGTGTTTATGATTCACAGCTCTCACCCTGCCAGATCCCATGGTTGTCCACACTGCCCTTCTCCTGCAGGATCTTTGTGGTAGAGGGACATGATAGCATAGCAGCTCAAGAGATCGGGATGGCTAAATTGGGCACCTAATTTCTGCTTGGAGAGCACAGATTAGAGATTCTAGATAGGTAATCTGTTTGTGTAGACTAATAATATGTTTACAAATAGGGCAGTGTCCAAATTTGAAAAGGGTACTGTGAAAGACAGCTGCAAAACAAGTATTGCACTGAACTAAGCCAGTCATCTTGATATAAAATAAAATCATAATCTCAGGTGCACTTACCCTGGATATATTATTGCTGTTTTTAATTTTTAGTTATATGACTTGGCGCATGGGCCACTACCTTTGTTTATTGCATTCCCTGTCAGTCTTCTCCACTCACAGCCAGCAGCTCCTCCTATGAGCCTCTGGGAAGTTCATATACAATGGAGACAGGCTCACCCTGCCTTTGTCTTCTGTACTCCTTCAAAGACTGTATTATTGCTAAAGTTACAGCACATACCTGTAATTTTGTCCGATACCATTCTAAATATATTCATGTTTGGTTCTGAGATTTTCCTTCCTCTGTTTTTCCCTGCCTCATGTGTTTGTCAAAGAAGTTAAAATGTAGAAGGTATTCTGGACAGAACACAAATCATTGCTCTGAACTTAGCATTGTTTATTTTAAGTAAGATGAATAATACTTGGTAATGGAGGCAAGGATGGAAAAAAAAGGGAGGGAAGGAGGGCAGAGGGAGGGGGAGAGGGAGAAATATGCATCATGTAAAAAGTGGATGTAAGGAAATATCGTTGTTGTATGGGCAACTCTGGATACCATGATCAATAATGTTTTCTTTCAAAAGCTGTGGTTGCCCTTTAAAGTTAATGCTACATCTTTGCTTATTAATAGTTAAGTCCAGAGAACCAAAATGAGATGAAGAAAGGTATTCTGAGGTTATTATTTTGATAGATGACATATGAATTCCTCTTCAATCATATCAGGAAGAGAGGAAGAATGTAAATCACTATGTCCTGGATAAATGTATTCATTTGTTTATAAGATTTATGGCCATTCCACCAGCATATCCAAAATCCCTATATGGCTCACAACATAACAACAACAAAAAACATGAAAAGAAACAATAATATCAACAACAAATCTATACCACAGATTCCTTCAAAATAACATTCTTCCAAACACCCATTGGGCTCCAGCCTTACCTCAGTGCAACACTTAAAGATATCAGTTCTGAATAGCTTTCCAGAAGATCAAGAGGATGGGAATCTGTTGGTAAAGCTGGAGCATGAAGGCTGATCTACAGATCTACAGATCAGGGCAGCTACATAGAGGAAAGTAGCAATTGTGAATGTATTAATAGTAATATTATTTTCTTTCAAAACACATTTCTTGTATCAATAATGGTTACATTTTTTTTAAATCACAAAAGTATTGGCAAAAATATATTCTAGCAATCCTAGGATTTGCTTTTATTCATTTAGATATTGTTACTTGCATTCTCTTGATCTCTGTGACTCTAATTCCTATTTTTGTCCTTCTGTTGGCTCAGGTCTTTTGAAAAATCAAGTTTGATATGACATGGTTATGGAATGCCAAAACAGCCTAGAGCATCCATCTTGAACACATGTCAATCTCATACTTTCTCAGATTTTGCAAAAAGAAAATGTCAAGACCTTTGGAGGGAAAAAAGGTTGAAGTGTCTTTTCAAATAATTAACTCGTGTGATAAAAAAAAAAGTGGAGGAACATAATACCTGAATTTCAGAACAAAAAGAACAAAAGAAGATTGTGCATTGTCAGATCATTCTCATTACAAAAAGAAAGGATTTAAGGATAACAACAAAACAAAAGGTAGAAAGTCAGAGTCACAAAGATTTTCTCTCTTTAAGTACTTTGCCAGAACATCTCTAGTTACTATGGAAGCCAGGAAGGGCAGACTCCAAAGCTTGCTTTCTTATTCCAGTCTCCAATTATAGTAATTGTCCAAATGTTCATTTCGGCAGACCATTAAACTTGGATTCTAAATTCATTTCCTCATCCATAATATTCATGCCTTGGCTAATCTCTATGGTGATTTACTATGCAATATTTTGCTTGTGAAAAAAAGATGCTATCATCAGTATTCTGTAGTGTGCGCATATAAAATTTGATGCATGTGATTAGCCTGATACATTGAACCAGACGGTGTTTGCTTGAGAATGTTGAAGTGTTTGAATGAGTATGTTGACAAAAGTTCATCTGGAAAGGAATATACCCTGCAGTTCTGTTTTACCATAAAATATTATATATAAAATATTTAAAACAAAACTGCTTAATGTATGCTAGTCCAGAGGTTTTTCATGGCTTTCTAAGATATGCAGAACACAAATGAAACACTATGGAACTATGTTGCCGTTTAGCATTCGTTGTTCATAGAATTTAATTCCACAAGATACTTGTGAGTCAAATTGTATTGCAGATGATTATGATTACTGGAATTCCCATTACAAAAATTAATTAAAAATAAATCCAAACAGCATATAAATACAAAGCTTAGAAAAGTCAAGAATATAATTTATGGGGCAGTTAAAAGTGCTCTACAGAATCATTTTTCAGTTCTGTGCCATAAGGATTAAAAGTGAAATGATTATGCTTTTGCTATTTTGTTAGTACATTCAAATGGGAGCGTGTTTGATGTACATCGTCTAGTTTTAATAGAAAAACATTGTAAAGTACTATTTTATATTTTGATGCTAGGAAAAAATAAGGCTTGAGTATTGCTTAAATTACCTAAGGCCATTGCGTTAGTTTCTTATCTATATAGCACGTTGAAAACTCCTCAGTGAAGGAGTGATCCAAAAGTATCCTTAAAATAATAATGTTACTTGCTTCTTTGATGTTATTAGAGTCAAAATAGTTTCAGTGGAAACCAATTGTGAAAAATCAGCTTATTTTGCTTTTACTCTGTGTTTCACTTTATTGAACTCAAGATGTTAAATTCCTACATCAGTTATGAATTTCTTTCAAACCAGGCAGTATAAAAAATCCTTGACATTTTTAATACAATTTTTCATAATGTATGTATAATGTATGCATTTTAGTATTAAAGAAATAGAGCTCAGTTTTATAAGCACATTTTACAAGTATTAAGTATTGGTATTGGTACTAATATATATATTATTAATCATTCCTTTAAAAAAACATTTAACACATATCTAAAAAAGACAGCAGCAATTTAATAGGTCTCTGTCTGGATGATCTCAAAGAGGAGTCGAAAGACAGAGAAGGATGACAAGTTTGTCTCCTCCCTTAAACAGGCCTAGCAGGAAGCTGTGACATAGTATCTTCATATATATATATATATATATATATATATTTGTATATGTCCCACAAATTAATATATATTCATCAGTTTTAAAAATTGAGATTTTGGATTTGAACACAGCTTACCTATATTCAGGAAGTGCCAGTAGTCAAGCATTCATATATAAACATTTGAATGGAATGAACAGCAATAGCACTTAGACTTATATACTGCTCCGAGGTGGGTTGCCAATTTTTCTACTACTGCTTTGGGTGCTTATGCTTGCCTGCTTGCACACTCGCTGTCCACTTCTGCACATGTGCAGAAGCTTCTGAGCATGCACAGAAGTGTCCGGACACAGTCTCTCATCGCTACTACCAGTTTGCCAAATCTGGGCTGAACTGACAGCAACCCACCTCTGATACCGCTACATAGTACTTTACAGCCCTCTCTAAGTGGTTTACAGAGTCAGCATATTGCCCCCCAAAATCTGGATCCTCATTTTACAGATCTCGGAAAGATGGAAGGCTGAATCAACCTTGAGCCTAGTGAGATTCGATCTGCCAAATTTCTGGCAGTCAGTGATCAGCAGAAGTAGCTTGCAGTACTGCACTCTAACCACTGTGCCATTGCAGCTCTTAGAGAATATATTCTCTATCACTGAAAAATAGTTTCTATTAAAATAGCATAACATGAAAAAGTTCAGCTTGAATATGAAACATGAATAGTCTAACATAGTATATATTTGTTTAAACCAGCCAGTTATGTTTTGGGAAAAATAATTGAAAAAGTGTATTGGAGATCATTTGTTTCTGTGAAAATGATTCATAACTTCAGCCCATACAGTCTCTTTTTATTTCAAGTTTGCAGATGAGTACCATATTTTTCAGAGTATAAGATGCACCTTTTTTCCTCTAAAAAGAGGCTGAAAATCTGGGTGCATCTTATACATTGAATACAGCATTTTTTACCACCTGAACCCCGCTCCCTTCACCAAAATGGCTGTGCATAGCCTTATAGAGGCTTCCAGAGAGCTCCTGGGGGCTGGGGAGGGCAGAAACGAGCCTAAAATGGGCCGTTTCCCCCCCAGCCCCCAGCAGCACTCTGTAAGCATCCATAGGGCTATGCATGCAATTTATTTGACACAAAAATGGGCCGTTTTCACGATAAATGGGCCGGGTTTTTGCTTATTTTTGACCCCCCTCCACCCCCCCCCGGAGCACTCTGCAAGCTTCCCCAAGGCTATTCATGCTTTTTATTTGAAAAAAAACGGCCCTGTTTTCACAGAGAAACAGCTGTTTTGGGGAGGTTTGGAGAGTGCAAAAACTTTTTTTTCCTTTTGGAAAGCTCTTTAACTGTTTCTGTGCCAGCAGAAACAAAGTCTTAAGGTTTGTCAGCAATTTCCTTCTCCAGGACATGGATAAATACACCTGGAAACATCAACCTACCTACCTACCTACCTACCTACCCTCTCTCTCCCTACCTATCTACTGTATTTCTCTCTCTCTCTCTCTATTCTCTCTCCCTCTATTCCTTTATCTACCTACCTACCCATACACTCACATTCCTTCCCTACCTCCCTACTTTATTTGTGTCTCTCTCTTTCTATTTCTCTCTCTATCCTTCTACCTACCTACCTACTGTATTTCTTCCTCTCTATTTCTCTCCCTCTCTATCCCTCTACCTACCTACCCACCTACTTTTTTTAATTTGCCTCTTCAAAGCCTTGGTGCATCTTATACTCCTGTGCGTTTTATACTCTGAAAAATATGGTACATATCTCTATAAATCAGCATTCAAAAGCTACTAGTGAAATCAAGGAACTTTTTTACATAGCTGAAGAGCACAATTTTATCTCCTGTCCCCCCCATCCCTTTGCTCCATATACAGAATACTTAAGACTTTCTGACAATTAAATCTCCTCTTGAAAAAGGATGCCTTGTTAATTTTTTGCAATATTGTAGATAGCCTCAAGTTCTTGTTTTTTTTCTCAACAATGCCTCAACAATGAGGCTTCTTATGTTTTGTTCTAATTGAAATTGAAATTCCATTCCATTCAAGAATTTGGCTTCAGAATTAAGCACTGTCCTGCAAATGTCCTCAGTTTTTGCTTTGGTAACCTGTGCTAGAACTTCCTACATCCAAAGACCCAAGAATGCTAAGTGAATGTACTCTACACAAATTCTGATGTTAACTGACTCACCCATATTCCCCATACAAATAGATCAAAATATGTCTCTTTTATTAGAATATCTTTAAATGCTACAACTAGGCCATTGTTTAAAATGTAAGTTACAAGTATGCATTTTATGATACAATTATTATGAAATGCATATTGAATTTGATTTTCTTTGTACGTTCAGCATTTGCAAACACTTCAAAATGTAGAAGACTCTTTTGAGTGCACATATCTAGAAATCTCATGTATCTTCTGAAATTGCTTTTATTTTTGTATTTTCATTCTCCTTTTCTCTTGCTGAAGTATTCCGAGTTCTCGGCATTAACAGAATGAAATAAGATGCTGACCTACATTCTGCATTGTGCATAAACATATACTACTGAAAAATAAAAACAAAAACTGAAAAGTTGCAATTCTACATATAACAAGGACATATATATATAAGCCGTTCCTGGCCATGCGTTGCTCTGGCCCAGTCTGGTTAAATGGCCAACCAATCTGTGTGTAGATCTACACCTGCACACACAAACACGCACACACAACCACTGTATAACCCCCAACCTAACTACCTTCAGTATATCTCCCTCTATCTATCCCTCTACCTACCTACTGTATTTCTCCCTCTCTCTTTCTATCCCTCTACCTACCTACCTGCCTACTGTATTTCTCCCTCTCTCTCTCTATCCCTTTACCTACCTACCTACATACCTATGGGCAGAGTATTTTATGTCATAAAGGATGACATAATACCTGTGGCTCACTGCTCTCTCTGTATCCATCTCCCTACCTTTTTAATAATTTTTTACATTTTACAAAAGGTAGATAGATGGATACAGAGACAGCAGTGGGCCACAGGTATTATGTTATCCTTTATGACATAAAATACTCTGTCCGTAGGTAGGTAGGTAGGTAGGAAGGTAGGTAGGTAGAGGGTAGAGAGAGAGAGGGAAAAATACAGTAGGCAGGTAGGTAGAGGGATAGAGAGAGGGGAAAATAGAATAGGTAGTTAGGTTGGGAGTTATACAGTGGTTGTGTGTACGTGTTTGTACCTGGCACAGGTGTGACATCTACACAATCTATATATATCATTGGTGCCGTATTTGAAAGGAACGTTGTGTGAAAATTTGGAAGTGATTGGTGCAGTACTTTCAGAGATTAGCAGTTTTGAACAAACTCTTGTTACATTTTTATTTATATAGATAATCTGAGCTATAAAAATGCCATGATCTATATTGAACTGATTCCTTTATTAGATGAAGACTTACAAAATAGCTCCCTGCTTTTCAGTTGTCATATTTTGTCATCAGGGAAAATGGTGAAAAAGAAAAGAATTCCAATAGTGAAGAATCTTCATAAATAATAATAACAACAGTCAGATTTCATTTTCAGATACTTCATCTCCATAGCACAAGAGGAAAATGTGACTGGCATTTTGACTGAAAAAGATCAAAATAATTTTCTTAGAGTTAGGACCATTGAACTTTGCAATGGGCCATACTGCAGAGTAATAATAATAATAATAATAATAATAATAATAATAATAATAATAATAATAATAATAATAATAATAATAATATTTAATTTTGTATACCGCATCCTCTCCCCAAAGGGACTCGGAGCGGTGCACAGGGAAATTAAAACATATAAAATATATACAAACAATAAATACAATAGATAAAGGCAGATTAAATTGATCGTCCCTGCGCTAAAAAACCCCATTAAAACTAAATTCCCTAAACACCCCAGAGGTAGAGACTAACCAAGGCTGGCCAAGCAGAAAAAGTGTGTTTTCAGTTTTTGACGGAAGGAGCGGAGGTCCATAGTTGTTCTAATGTTGGGGGGGGAGGTCGTTCCAGAGGGCTGGGACCGCCACAGAGAAGGCCCTTCCCCTGGGCGTCGCCCGCTGACACAGTCTAGTGGACGGCACCCGGAGAAGTCCCTCTCTGTGGGAGCGGATCGGCCGTGAGGATGTATGGGGCAGGATCCGATCCCGCAGATAGCTAGGTCCCGAGCCATGGAGCGTTTTGAAGATGACAACCAACACCTTGAAGCGTACCCAAAAGACGACAGGCAGCCAGTGCAGCTCGTGCAAGAGCGGTGTCATATGGGCGTACCTTGCGGTCCCCATTATTGCTCGCGCGGCTGCATTCTGGACCAGCTGAAGTCTTCGGGTGCACCTCAAGGGGAGCCCCATGTAGAGAGAGTTACAATAGTCCAGTCGGGATGTCACGAGAGCATGAGTGACTGTGCAAAGGGCATCCCGATCCAATAGGGGGCGCAACTGGCGTACCAGGCGAACCTGGTAAAACGCCCTCCTTGCCACGGCTGTCACTTGATCTTCCATGGACAGCCGGGTATCCAGGAGGACACCCAAGTTGCGCGCCCCATCCACAGGGGCAAGATGTTCGCCCCCTATGGACAGTGATGGAGTCAACTGGTTGAATCGGGCGGCCGGAAACCACAGCCACTCGGTCTTGGCCGGGTTGAGCCTAAGTCTGTTACTTCCCATCCAGATCCGCACAGCTTCCAGGCACTGGCACATCACCGCTACGGCATCGTTGGGGTGGTTTGGGGCAGATATATACAGCTGAGTATCATCAGCGTAGAAATGATACTCTACCCCAAAACCACGGATGATCTCACCCAGCGGCTTCATATATGTGTTGAACAGGAGAGGCGAGAGGACCGACCCCTGAGGCACCCTACATGTGAGGGGTCTCGAGGTCGACCTCTGCTCTCCTGTCAACACAAATTGCGATCAGCCGGAGAGGTAGGAGGAGAACCACCGTAAAACGGTGCCTCCCACCCCCAACCCCCCCAGCCGACGCAATAGGATACCATGGTCGATGGTATCGAAAGCCGCTGAGAGGTCTAATAGGACCAGGATGGAGGAGCAACCCCCATCCCTAGCCCTCCAGAGATCATCAACCAACGCGACCAATGCCGTCTCGGTGCTATGCCCGAAAGCTGGACTGGCGCGGGTCTAGATAGTCAACTTCCTCCAGGTGACGGGGAAACTGTTGTGCCACCACACTCTCTACAACCTTCGCCAGAAAGGGAAGGTTGGAGACGGGATGATAGTTGGCTAATAAAGCTGGGTCCAAAGAGGGCTTCTTCAGGAGGGGCCTCACCATGGCCTCTTTAAGGGAGGCAAGCAAGGAACCCTCACTTAAAGAAGCGTTGACAACCTCTTGGAGCCAGCCTCGTGTCCCCTCCCAGAATGCCAGTACAAGCCAGGAAGGACACGGGTCCAGTAAACATGTGGTGGCTCGCAGTCGCCCATGTAACCTGTCCATCTCATCGGAAGTAACAGAGTCAAACTCCTCCCAACCAAGATCTGTCTCGTGGTATTCCACTGGGCCATCAATGGAGACTAACTCGTCCTGGATCTGAGCGATTTTCTCCTGCAGATAAATCACAAATTCCTCTGCTCTACCCTGTAATGGGGCTTCCCGCACCCTCTGTTGAAGGAGGGAACGGGTTACCCTAAACAGGGCGGCAGGGCGGTTATCTGCGGATGCTATGAGGGTGGCACAATGATGACGTTTGGCCACTCTCAGCGCCACAATGTAAGTCCGTAAATGGGCTCTTACCTGTGTTTGGTCAGATTCAGATCGAGTAGACCTCCATCTTCTCTCTAGGCATCTCTTGCGGCGCTTCATCACCCTTAGCTCCTCGGTAAACCAAGGGGCCAGGGTGGCTCGCTGCCACAAGAGAGGCCGCAAGGGCGCGACCCGATCCAAGGCTCCCATGGCCGCAATATTCCATGCGGCCACGAGGTCCTCCATCGGTGCACGGGTCAGGGGTACAGGAAGTGGCCCAAGCGCTGCCTGGAACCCATCAGGGTCCATCAGGCTCTGGGGCAGAACCAGATAGGTAAACTAGGTTCCGCCTCCCCGCGGTGGGGGGCAGCGGTTGGAAAGTCGAGCCGGAGAAGTGAGTGGTCTGACCATGACAAGGCTTGCATAGGCTGTGTCAAGCTTCCAGGTCAGGTCAGCTTCAGGGTTGACAGACTGCTTGCAGCCAACAGATTGTAGGCTTTTAAAAAAAATTACATTCTTTTCCATTTACTTGCTTTATTTTTTTCACCATTTATTTGCAGCTAACTATTGTTAAATTTCTTGTGAAACATGACTAACTTTGTTTTCCCCCATTTATTCTCATGAGTGCTTAACTCAATCACATGTCACTGGATTAAAAACCAACCTTCAATTCCTTACTAAAAACATTCCATAATTCAGCTGTCAGGCCTGCAGCCATCTTTTCTTTTGGATCTTTGGCCTGCCACACATACTATTATTCTATCATACGTTTTCTATTGTGAGAAAATGGGAAGGGGATTATATGGAGTTGGATGATATGTAGCATAACAAAATTCTTTCTAGAAAGCCAATCCTTTGTCTTTGCACTTGGCCAGAACTGGATGGGTGGAACTGCCAGCTATGCTGGCTGGGGAATTCTGGGAGTTGAAGTCCACAAGTCTTAAAGTTCCCAAGTTTGAACACCCCTGATTTAGAGAAACAATAGCATTCTTCCAATACTTAGGTATAGATGCAGTCCTCATTAATAAGTTGTATACAACTCCATAAGGAAGTTCGTCCATTTTTAATGGTTTTGTTTTAGTACACAACCTGCAATCTTACCATTTTCATTATTCTTAGAAGGTATAGCTTCTTTTTCATTATCATTTTTGGACACTAACATTTATAGATATTTTTAAATTTACTTTTCCAGATATTACTAATATTGCTGTACCAATATCTATAAAATTTCATTCAGCATTCCAATTCAGATTCATTCCAAATCATTTCAAAACTGTTATTTCAGTTGAGACTTGCTAAGGATCTTTGTTTACCCTTCTTCACTCATTTCCCAAACTCTTTTTTTGCTTTTGTCAAAATGTATTTTGTCTCACAATAATTCTTTGCTTTCCCTGGTTGTATTATTTGCGACTCTATTTTTATCTAAATACTATCTACACATTATATTTTCATTATTTGCAGCAGACATCCTTTTATGTACATTTTTTTCATCCACAATTGATGATTGTAGTGTAGAGCTCATGAGATGTTTCTTACTAAAAACGGCAATAAAAAAAGCAGATAGTACATCAATTCTGTGAAATTGGAGTGAGACAATTTTAAGATGTAGTCCTTCTTGGTTGTATCCCTCCCTCCAAATAGTCTTGTATAATACACCTGTCTCATTCCAACCTTGCTAGCTTTCTGGATGATGTCCAAAACAGAGCCAATGAGGTAGGACAAGATTTCTCTCAAATGCTGGCTGAAGGGCTTCCAAGCTGCACGCTTTGGTGCATGTTGTAGGATTGTCTACAAGGCACACTATGGTGCCCCATCTGAAAGTCAATCCATTTCTAGGTAATGTTTTTGCAGGAGGTGAGCAACATAAAGAAGGATCACTTCATGGTTTTCACTTACCAAAAATATTCCTGTTCCAATTTGAAGCGGCCTCTATTTCAATCTGATACTTTGATCCAAGATGATGTTTTGATTCAGTCCACTGCTTCAAAGCTCAACACAGTCCTATTTATCTCCATCCCAGTGACTTCTGAAAATAGACTTAGACCATTAAGAACATGTAATTATCTGTGGGCTAAGAAACATTAAATTTGTGAGCTATGAAAAATTGCCTTGCTTCAAAATTGGAGACAGACCACAAGTTTCATTTTAATGCAGTTCTTGTGGATGGTTTTGATCGCTTTTTCAAAAGACTGAACAAATTGCATCTGCTGATCATTGGAACATTTACAACAATAAATATAAACTCCAAGTCAGTCTGAAATAATTAGCATGTGTTCATACTTAACATTACATATGAATAACCTACATAACAGAGTGAAGCAAATTTCAGTACTATTAATTTAACTGGCATGCCAATGCTAACTGGATTTACCAGTTACTGATACCAATTTAATCGAATTAGTTGGGAATCTTTCTTATTCTATTCCTCCTGCATTTTATTTTGACAACGCTCTTGTTGGTTAACTGAAAAGGAACAGCAGAGCATTCAGGCATGATTGTCCACAATTCCTGTACATTACAAAGCTTTATTTATAGTTTTTTATTTATAGTTTTTTTTAAAAAGATCATTTTAGACAGTTATAGGTAAAAACAGTAATAACTGTGATTAGAAAGCACCATCAAAGCACAGTCTAATCCTGAATTACTAGATAGACAAAAGCTACATGTGTATGTCTCTGGTGATGAGCCGAAAGGCAGAAAAGGAAACAGTATGTCTCCTCCCTTAATTGGGGCCTAACAGGGTGTTGTGGAACAAGTATATACTTATCTTCCTGTCTCAGCTGAGCAGGAAGAGAACCTGGTGGCTCAAGTGGTAAGGCATTTGGCTAGCATGTAATACAGCCCCAGTTCGAATCCCAATAAGGGTATGGCTAGCTGATGAGAACTAAAAAGCTCGAAATAGATCTATACTAGTCTCCCTGACTTATTTATTGATCAGCTCAAAAACGTAACACACATATAAAAAAATTACACAATGGAACTCATGGCACACACACACACACACACACACACACACAGATAAAATGGCAAAGCTGGAACAGAAGTCTGTTTCATGTATAGATTTAAGCCTTTTTGTTTTGTTTTTCTTAGCATGATTTGCAATTTTATTTTATTTATAGAACAACCATCTTACATATGTGATTCTGGTTGGCATACAATCAATCCATTATGGCTTCATGTGGCTCGAGAAATTCTGGCTTGTTCAGTAAGCAATGGTTAAAACAATACAGTTTTACTATTATTTGTGAAAGTAAGAAAATAATAAGAAGCTATATGGTTTGGTTTTACATTAACAGCCACTTGATATTCTGTCCTAGAAATGATTATGAAGCAAGATAATGGAGCTATTGCTATGTGTTACAAGACAAGATAGGAAGACCTGTACATGGATTAAAGAACAAATGCAAGAATATGCTATTGTCAAGAGAATAAAATAATTGAAATGGAAATGGGCTGGTGACAAACAAGAACTGAAGGCAGGTGGATCAAGGCAGTCATAGAATGGATCCCACTTGATAAAAAGCATCCGCATTTTTCGATATTAATACATCTCAGGTATTCTGATTAATGGAGTGTTTCAAAACTAAAAAAAAAAAAGTGATTTAATCATCCCCCTTCTCCTCATTGTTTATTTTAGGATCCCAGGCAAAGCTTGACTATAATTAATTAAAAATGGGTTTTTTTAAAAAAAAATAGCAGAGTTGACATGATGCAAAATGCCGTCTTGTAGATTATTTGTATTTTCAATTTTTCTGGTACAATAGAAACCCTGAAACTAATATTGATAATGAAAGTGATGTATAACTACAGCACAGTGCTTTGTATAGAACTGTGTCTATCTATCAGAAAAAAAGGAAAATTGAACCAACAGAGATTATTATGTAGAAGCAGGAAGTAACAGTTTGGCTTTTTACAAAGCAATTTTTTCAGATGCTAGGTCCATTGTATACAAACAGTGTTGTGATTATGCAATCTTATAATAATTGTTTGGTGAGAGTATACAAAAATCTATTTCCCTAAAATATTCTTGAAATTTCACATGCCCATCATGTCTCTCTTTTGCCATATTGAATGAAATTAGTATTTGGATTTTCATGATTAAATGGCTTGGTAGATTTAGAACAGTCAGAGTAAAGTACTTTTATAGATCAAAGATCTGATATATTTATGAGGGTAAATTTAACAGTTGACATTAGTGATGATACAGAACTTGTCTGTTTAAAGAAAGTAGACTACTAACCAGTTTGCCTCTAAACTGCTTTCTTCTCCTTTTACCATCATTAACTGTACTCCAGAATATTGATACATTGCCCGATATCAAACCCTTCACAGTTTCTTATGATAATGCCTTCTTAGATGGTCCTCAGTTTCTCTTATTTTAACCCTAAGGATAGCTATTCTGACTCTGAAACAGTATTTGCTGTGTGAACAACAAGGAGACAGGAAGGCTTAGCTGAGAACTGAAAGTGAAACTGCTTGTGTTTTGCTTGTATTTACTGCTACCTTGGAAAACCTGCTTTTGGTATTCTATTGTATATTATTATTATTTTGAATCCTGTTGAATCAGTTACTTGTGTGCGCTTTCTGAATGTGATTGCTGCTGCAAACTCTGACCAAGCAGATCATCTTTAGCACTTATTGCAGCCTGATTCAACACAGCTGATTGGCAGGTGGATCAGACTGCCGGAATGCCCTCCAATCAATTGTTCCAGACTGCAGGGATTACCACAGACCATCGCTGTCTCATTGCCCCATGTTTTTAGTCCCAGGTGGGGTAGGTAGGGCTACATTTGGTGTATGAGACACACCCAAATTTTCACCCTCTTTTTTTGGGGGGGGGGGGGGAGGAAGTGCGTATTATTCTGCAAAAAATATGGTATATTCATTGTCACTATTTTGTGACCTAACTGAATTAGGTAAATTCATTAAATTGACATTTAATCCTGTTTGCAGAGAGAAAATAAATAGTTTTTACTTATTTGTTTAGCAAAACTAACAAAAACAGAAATAATGTCTTTAATATTAATAATATGAAACCATGGAATGAGAGAGAGAAAGAATGGTGAGAGTGGTTAAAGTGCTAGCTGTAGAACAGGTATCCCAAATTACAGTCCTCCCTTAGACATGGAAGCCAGCTGAGTGACTGTGAGCCAGTCAGTGTATGTTGGTGGATAGATGTTCTTTAACTTTCCTGTTAGATTTCCCAGATCTTACTGATTTGTTGTAAAGCATCTCTTTGCATACTGGACCCATGTTGTAGATTACAGTCCTTAATATTCATTCTATAGTGGATTAATTTGAGCTGATTTTACATACACATAAATATACACACATAAATACAACATCCAAATATTCTGCTTCAATAAAATCAACTTAATTTTAATTATTAACTTATTAACTTTTAAATTATTTTTATTTTTGGCAAGTGAACAAAAGTTTTAAGTTTTATTTGTTTTATATATTTTTCAGATATGCTGGCAGATCTTTTAGGAGATAATAACACAATTAAATATTCACTGTTACTTCTGTTGTTACTGTCAATAGCTGTTTAAAATAGATCTTTTATATGCCTTGTAGACTTCTGAAGAAAATATTCAGTTACTTTAAAACATCTAATCATAGTTACAAATAAACTTTTCTTTCTGTGACTATTCAGAGAATACTTGCTTTAAGGTAACATATTTCTAGTTTACAGAATGATTTCAGTTTAAATGTGAATCAAACTTGATTTTGCTAGTCATTACAATTAAAACAGACTATCATATTTATGGAACCATTAGAAAAGCTATTTCTTTTAGCAGAAAAAGAGAAAATGAGTGCAGTGTTTAACTTGATGTAGTATGTAGATGTCATACAAAAGTCAACATTCAGAAAATGATTTTATAATAATCAGTTCTGCAAAAGTCAACATTATTTCTATCTTCCCCTGATTTAATTTTTAAGACTTTCATGTCTTCCTTTGTCATGACATCACTGAAAAGAAAGAAGTAATGCTTTCATATCATTATTATTGTCAAGGTGCAATAGTGCAAATATAATAGTCATAGTCATTTATATAATCACTGATTAGGATATTCCACTATCTTTTGCTTACTGTTTGTTTCCCATAATAATTGCATTATTGATAATATTTTGAATTAAAGAGTTGTAATTTAACAATTTATAAAGTGAGAATTTCACATAATCCATTTCACCTTTGATATATAATAGATAACATAAAAATGTGTGCAATTTATTAAAATGATTATATATATATATATATATATATATATATATATATATATATATATGTATATATATTTCAGCAAAATTCAAGCACAATATCAAGACAGTCTTCAACACTGACCAAAAAATAGCCAACGTCCTAAGAAACCCCAAAGACAAAATCCAACTAGAAAACCAAGGAGTCTACGAAATACCATGCAAAATATGCCCTGCAACTTACATAGGACAAACTAATAGGAGAATAAATGCACATATCGCAGAACACAAGAAAGCAGTAAGAAAAAAAGAAACAACTTCCTCCCTCTACCAGCACCTTACAGCTACAGGACATAAAGTTGATTTTGAAGGAACCAAATTAATCTCCCAAACTGAACAATTCAACAAGAGAATAATTATGGAAGCTATTGAAATAGAGAAACACCCCCACAACATGAACAAATGTGATGATACCTCCCACCTACCAGATATCTGGAAACCAGTACTAGCCAACAAACAAGCCCCACCCACCACCCAGGCCATTACAATACAAAAGAACAACGAACACACAGCCAGCACCAATCAGCACCAATCAGCACCAATCTACCAATCATGATAAAACTACACAGCCAATCAACTACTCATAGCAACAAAGCTAGGACTCCACCCCCCCCCAATCAATATTTATAGAAATTCGGCAGGTCCGAAGACGACACACACATACTAGTACTCTTATATGGGTTTTGTGCAAACTGTGAAACCACAGAAGCATTAAAGGGACTATAAAGCTAAATGAATAAGATACCTTGAGCATATAGGATTTTTCTGTTCATGCTGAAGCTGTGTTGAAAACTTTAGATTAATAGTTAGTGATGCAACCATGGCAAGAATTGATGGTGATATTTTCCAAATGCCCTAAAATAAAAACCAGGGATAATATATCACAACAACTGTGAAGTGGTCCAATAGTGATTCTGGAAAAGTCTGTATTTACCATGGTGATCATGAACACTTGAGTTCCCTCTCAGTTTGTGTCCAGAGAAAACAGAGTAAAATCCAAGTTTCCCCCAGTACAATAGTTTGGGAAACTACATCTCCAATCCTGACACAGCCTGAAGGAGTTTGAATAGACAGATGAAAGACACAAAATCAAAATTAGAAAGGTTCAAGACAACAGGACAAATATGGCTTCTGCAGTTTATTGGCATATCTGAAAGAACAGTCAACAGAAGGTTTTACTGTACTACTCCATGTAATAAATACCTAAAGGTAAAGATAAAGTTTGCCCTCAAACATTCGTGCTAGTCATTGTAATGTAAGGCTTGCCTATTTTAGGCAAGAAATAAATGTTTTACTTCAGGGAAGACTGAATTTGATCCTTTTGTAGTGCGAAATGGCAATAATATAAGCTAAAAAGGATCTTTCAAATTCTGCAGTAAGGAACTGGCAAAGATGTACAATGGAAGCTAAAATGGCTAGGTAAGTGCATAAAAGTAAAGGTAAAGGTTCCCCTCACACATATGTGCTAATCATTCCCGACTCTAGAGGGCGGTGCTCATCTCCATTTCAAAGCCAAAGAGCCAGCACTGTCTGAAGACGTCTCTGTGGTCATGTGCTCATGACTAAATGCCAAAGGTGCACAGAAAGCTGTTACCTTCCCACTAAAGGTGGCTCCTATTTTTCTACTTGTAGTTTTACATGCTTTCGAACTCCTAGGTTGGCAGAAGAATAAATATCTACAATACCTTTATTATAAACTAGCCATCTGCAAGCTTTTTATTCCCTCAAACTATGCTTTGATTTGTAAAAGTGTAACAAGATTCTTTTTTAATCATAAGCAAGCATGCAAAGCTCTATTTAACTTTGTTATGCATAGTCTCACTGCTGGCTGCACTGCAAAGTATTTAAACCACTTTTAACTGTTGTCCTTGGAAACTGTTGGTGTCCTTAGAGATTGCTGAAAGAATTATATTACAGGTAGTCCTCGACTTACTATCATTCAATCAGTGACAATTTAAAGTTATATTGGCACCAAAAAGTGATTTTTTTCACACTTATGACCATTACCAGCATCCCCATGATCACATGATAAAAATTAGGGCATTTGGCAAGTAGCATGCATTTAGGACAGTTATCTGGCATCATGTGATCATCATTGGTAACCTTTCCAGTTGCTTCCGAAGTCAATGGGAGGAGGCTGGATTCATGTAAGGATCATATGATTCACTTAACAATCAAAGAGATTCACTTAATAACTGTGGCAAACAAGATTGTAAAATAGGGAAAAATCAGAGGTGGGTTGCTGCTGGTTTGGCCCAGATCAGGCAAACTGGTAGTAGTGGTGATGGGAGGCTCTACCCACTCTTCCGGATGCTTCTGTGGAGGAGCACATCCGAGCTGGTAGTAAAAAAATTACCAACCCACCTCTGGCAAAACTTAACAACTGCCTTACTTAGCAATGGAAATTTTGGGCTCAATTGTTGTCATACATCAAGGATTACATGTATATGGTTACATATTTCTCCTAAATTCCAGCATCCTGCAGTGAGAGCATTCTAACTGATCCATACAAGCTAATCTCACTGGCATTATCTCACAACCATCTATCTGAGGAGCAGTGCTGCAAAACAAAACAAAGCAAAAAAAAAACCCTCCTGGATCTCTCAAATAGCATAGGGTCATGGCTGATGTCAAAAACTAAAGGTGAACATATTTCTAAGATGAGTTTGGCCCTCTGTTTCCAGTCAACTGTCAGCAATATTCACCAAATCAGCCCTCTTATTCATTATTAGACAGTGAATGAGGGAAGATACATATTAGAATCTTGTTTGGCATTCAATATCAACAGTCAGAGCCTGGGATATTCAGGGACTGATGACTGAGATTTAGGGAATATTTAGGAATGTTTTATGCAAATATTAGGAATGTTTTATGCAAATATTCCACCGCAATCTGACTTCTTGTAACAAAGGCCCTTTATTTTGAATTATGTATTCTATAATGATAGAGAAAAGAGGATGTTCTTGTACTGCTTGCTGGAAAAAATGAGATGGTGCAAAGGTTTGATCAGTACAAACCTGTATTGATAGAACAAATGTCACAAGATACTTGGTGAAGCAATTTATCTCCTTAGCTATAATGAATAATGCTGTAGTATGCTTGTTATGCTTATTTGATCTTGTCATTCAAAAACCACTTTACATTTTTCATTTCTTGAAGTGAATACCTGATGTTCACAATTTTTTTTTGATTTTTTTTTTGTGTGCCGTTGGTTTCGAACAAAGGCTTTTTGTCATTCGCCCCATCAACAAAGTATCTCTTTATGTGTGAAGTTTGGCATTTGTTTACACTCTCAAGAGAGAGGCAGTTGAGAAACAGAATGTTCTTCAGGGACTACATTAATATTTGCATATCCATCAGAAAATTAAGGATGATGATAAAGTCCATCTCAGCAGCAACAGTAAATGGAGAGTTCCAGTCTTTCCCCCCAACTCGTTTAATGTGAATGACTATCAGTTTTGGGTCTTGATAAGTGACAAAAGTATTCAAAGGTCACAAAGAATAAACAGCAGAATACAGCTCATCTGCCTAGAATCCACACTGTATATTGGACATTAATACAATTGAGCGGGTCCAGAAGTATTTCACGAGAAGAATACTCCATTCCTCTGTTTATAATAGAATCCCTTATGCCAGGGGTGTCCAAACTTGGGAACTTTAAGACTTGTGGACCTCATCTCCCAGAATTCCCCAGCCAGCATAGCATAAGTCTTAAAGTTCCCAAGTTTGGACACCCCTGTCTTATGCCATCAGCCTCAAAGGTTTGGGCTTGGACAATCTGGAAATACACTGCCTATGACAGTATGGTCTGACCTAAGCATAGTACACAAAATTGTCTGCTACAATGTCCTATCTGTCAATGACTACTTCAGTTTCAACCTCAATAATAGGTTGGGCAAACAATAGATACAAACACAAGGTAAACTGCTCCAAACTAGATTGCAGAAAATATGACTTCAGCAACAGAGTGTTCAACCCCTGGAATGTGGCATGCATGGCGCATGTGTGTGAGAGAGAGAGAGCACGGGAGAGTGGGGCCTCTCAACAAGTCATCGAGTGCACCTGCTAGCCAGAGATATCAATCTCCCACTGAACCCTAATCGTAGTCCTGGCTCAGCGGGCGGGAGGGTGGGTGAGTGGGTGGGCGGGCAGGTGGTCTCTCTCTCCCTGGCTCCCTTGGACTGTATGCATTTCTTCGCTCAAGCACTGTGGTGACCCACACACCAGCTGGGTGAGAAGTGCTGGCTGCTGCAGTGAGAAGCCGCGCTTGGACAGCTAATTGGAGGTGGCATGCACCCTCCCTCCCTCCGTCTCCCTCTCCTAGCATGCTGCGATTTGAGAAGGGGGAAAAGGGGGCCTTTCTTTCCCCTCAAGTCCATGATGGGAGGTTTCAGGGGGGTCATAAGGCTTTGGGCCAGGACCACACGAGCATGGCCGCCCTACCAAGAGTAGAGGTTGCCTCCATTGCCTCCAAAGGCAGCAGGAGTGGCAGGTGCTGCTGCTGTGGGTGCTAGTGGAAGGTGCTGGAAGCCTCCAGAGGGCCTCCATGGTGCAGGGGAGGCCATTTCATCCTCTTTGGGCTCCTAGAAAGCCTCTGGAGCCTTGGAACAGCAAAAAGCAGGACCATCAGAGACCAAAAGTGGGGGAATAGGGGGTTGCACATGCATGCACATGGGGATGAGTTGCGAGTGCATGCTCATGGGGTCACATGCATAGGCTTATGGGTGTGACACACCTGCCCATGACCTTCTTGTGCTTCCCCCGCTTTTGGCACACAATGGCAAAAAGGTTAGACCTCATTGTCCTAGATGAAGTGAGTGATGCTGTAGAAGTTCTTTTGTGGTGCCTAGACACTATAGAAGTTCTTTTGTGGATGGGGAAAAACACACTTCAGCTGAACCCTGATAAGATAAAGTAGATGTCTGGGGGGTCACTCTGTATTCAGGAGTTTATAACCTTTGATTTTGAATGAGGTTGCATTACCCTAGAAAGACCCACTGCATAACTTGGGCATCCTACTGAATTTACCTCTCTTATTCAAAGAGCAGTGGGCAGCCATGGCTAAGGGGGCCTTTGCTCAACTTTGTGTTATGTGCCAATTACTCCCTTTCCTGGACAGGGAGGTTCTTTGTTTAGTCATGCTCTTGTAATCTCCTCTTTGGACTACTGCAATGCTTTCTACATGGGGCTAAGCTTGAAAAAATGTTGGACAGCAACTGTCCCAATCAGAAAGTCAGCTGAAGTGGGGAATTAGTCTGGATTTATGTAATTATAAGAGCACAAGATCTGATCTTTGTTCTCAAATGCCTTTGAGTCTTATTTGCAGGTGAAACCTGCCGGTCTAGGGAGACTCTTGTGAAACAGGCATAGAACAATATAGCAGTTAGTATCTAGAAGTTTCAGTTGGTGCAGAATCTGGCTGCATAAATAATTCTGGGTGTCCAAAGAATGGCACACATAACACTTTTACTCTGTGAACTGTATTGGATGCCAGTTTGCTTCCGGGTACAATTCAAGATGTTGATTATGACCTATAAAGCCATATATGGCAAGGCCATGCTACTCGTGGAACTGTCTTTATCCCATTATATTAACCTTTCCCACTTGGTCAGCAAGGCAGATACTATGCTCCGAGTCCCTTCGGGGAGAGGAGGCGGTATATAAATAAATTTATTATTATTATTATTATTATTGTTGTTGTTGTTGTTGTTGTTGTTGTTGTTGTTATTATTATTATTATTATTATTATTATTATTATTATTATTATTACTATGCTGCAGACCCCATCGATTAAAGATATGACTGGTAAGGTCTAAGAAAAGTGCTTTCTCTGCCATTGTCTTTGCCTTGTGGAATATTCTTCCCCTGTATGTGGCACAAACTTCCACTCTAGTGGCCTTCTGAAAGTTAGTTAAAACATGACTGTTGTTTTCATTGCAATGTATTTTGAAAGCCAGGAAAGTACAACTTTATTAATTGATAGCCAACAGTTGCTAATTTGTTTAGTTCACACAATCACAAGACCCAGGGTGCACCACAAGGAGTCAAACTAGCTTCACACACCAATCTTGAATAGGCTTCGTACCTTATATGGCATCTCTGTATCCTCCCTTCAGTATGACTGTTGCACATTAAACTGTAGAGCACATTCACGCCGGTTCTAAGCTGCGAATATATACAGGTGCAATATCTTAGTTTTTTTAAAAAATATTAATGATAGTGCACCTCAGTGGTTAGCTGGCCTAGACATTGATATTTGAACACACATGTTTTAAACATTTACATTTTATTGTGTTCTACTAATCTAGTTGAAATGTTAATTTACATTGCTTGTCTATGTATGATATGCCATACACTAAATAAATAAATAAAATTGCGGTTTTGCCTGTGGAGCCCAGAGGAACACACAACCATGAGGCTAGTTGGTGCCCTGGTAGCCCTCCCTTTGCTTTTTAATCTAACTTTTTACAGGGTTTAATTATCCTTATACCTATTTATAAATTCTAAATTTTTCTAAATTATATTTTTTCTATGCTGTTTTTATTTTTAACATTTTATTGTACACTGCCCAGGGTTCCTCTCTGAAGGATGGTTCAAAATTTTTAATGGATTGATGGATGGATGGATGGATGAATACAGTACGTACATACATACATACATACATACATACATACATACATACATACATACATACATACATACATACTGTACATATTTTGCCTTGACTTGCCTTGCATTTTTTCTGTTCTTCAATTGATCTTGTAGACCAGGCTTTTTTCTGTACAGTATTCAATAAGCCTTCATGGTCTACCATTGATTTGAAAGATTTACTTTTTATTTTTCAGGATCAGAAAGAAAGAAAAAGTGGTGGTGGGGGGAGATTGTGGCATCTACAGAATATTAAAAGATGTAATATCAATATTATTGGCAGTATGTTATATAGGCATCTCTGTCCACCATAGCACTGCAGAAGATGGTGATAGCTAGGAAGAAATAAATACTAGGAGGAAATACATACAGAAAATATAACTTGCATATAGATGTAGATATATAATTTATATCATAGAACAGTGATGGCTAACCTTTTTTGGCTCATGTGCCAAAAGTGGGGGGTACACAGGGGGGTCGTGCATTGGCGTGCCACACCCATAATGCTATGGGTGTGACCCCCTGCTTTTGGCGTGCTCTTTTCACCCTCCCCAGGCTCCAGAGGCTTTCTAGGAGCCTGGGGAGGGTGAAAACAGCCTCACCCCCACCTCCAGAAGCTTCTCTGAATTCTCCAGAGGGCAAAAAAGAGCCTCAAAAGAAGGCCTAAATCAGCTGGCCAGTGCACATATGCGCGCTTGAGCTGACAGGGCAACGCCTCACGTGCCCTAAGAAATGGTTCCGCGTGCCACCTGTGGCACCCGTGCTATAGGTTCGCCATCACTGTCATAGAATATATCATATTTTAGAAGAAATGTACACAAAAATGACCAAGCAATGTTCTTTTATTCTCCAACTAAAGTTGCAAACTCTGATATAAACCAAGTGAAATGAACCAAGGATAACAAAATTGAGAAACCAAATGACCAGATACATATATATCACTATGAAAGGCTATGTTAAAAATAAAAAATTCTCTGCAAGCAGAAAACAGCTAAACTGCATACAGCTATTCTTTTTAACTTGTTATTCTTCTCCTTGAACAAGAGGAAAATGCAAAAAAACTTGGATTTCTTCACATCTATTCCCAAATGCTAGAGATTATTTATTACTTTAAAAATATACCAACTATTTTTCATGCATGTATTGCCTGAGTATGTATGATTTATACATTTATTGTAGATGATATTCATTACATTTAGGTGGGAAAAAAGAAAAGCTTGCTGGACTATTTTAAATATATACTTGCTAAATCATAAGGAGAAAGAAAGAAAGAAAGAAAGAAAGAAAGAAAGAAAGAAAGAAAGAAAGAAAGAAAGAAAGAAAGAAAGAAAGAAAGAAAGAAAGACAAAACTTAGATGAAAAATTAATTCTTTCTTCCTAAAATGCTATTGCAGAAGGGAATAATCCATTTTGCCTTTGACTAATGTAATTATGTGATCCCATGAGAAATTATTAACATCCTGTAATTTATGTTTCAGAAATGCATTTTCATAATGTGTTGCTGTTGCATTGTATTTAGTGTAACTAGTTTATCTCTGAGGATGGTACATATTCTGCCTGCCTTGAAGTTAATAGAAAATTGATTAGAAACTGGAAAGGCATCAGACTGATGATATACCAAATATCATTATTTTAATAGGATGTTCTTCAAAGGAAAAGCTAAATTAGTCTTAAATGCTCCCAGAACATAACTTTTACACGTGGAATATATAGAATTATTTTAAACATTGTGATATATTTTAATTCAGAGATTATGAAAAAAAACAAATAATATTTTACTGGGTTTTCTGCTCTACCCTTATTGTATGTTTCACATTACACTTAATTAAATTTAATCATGGTTAACTAAATTAAAAAATTGGCTAGGTCCGCACAGCACATTAAATCACAGATACTATGGTTTTCAAATACCAGTGGCTGGGTTCACAGAAAACACAAATCATCTCTGCAAACCTTCTCTTTCTAATCAACAAAGCCATTTTTTTCCATTTGCTATCAGCTACTTCTTCAACGAGCACCATCAATGAAGCTGATCAAGAGCAATTGGCCAACCTCCTTCCATAAGTATCAACAATTTAAGGGTGATAGCTACAACTTAGATTCTGGTAGCAAACAATATAGCTAAGCAATGATGTTTAACTTATAAATTATATGTTTTCAACAGGTAAAGGTTCTCCTTGCTCCAAACTCGATTGCAGAAAATACCACTTCAGCAACAGAGTAGTCAATGCCTGGAATGCACTACCTGCCTCTGTAGTTTCATCCCCAAACCCCCATAACTTTAATCTTAGACTGTCTACTGTTGATCTCACCCCTTTCCTAAGAGATCTGTAAGGGGCATGCATTAGCACACCAACATGCCTACTGTCTCTGTCCTACTGTTCACTTATTCATATCCATTTCCTGTATTCATAATCATGTTTATACTTACATCTGTTATCTTATACAGTACATGCTTGACAAAATAAATAAATGAAATAAATAAATAAAACACATGTGCTAGTTGTTCCGACTCTAGGTGGTGGTGCTCATCTCTGTTTCAAAGTCAAAGAGCCAGCGCTGTCCAAAGACATCTTCATGGTGATGTGACCGGCATGACTAAACACCGAAGGCACACGTAACATTGTTACCTTCCCACCAAAGTGGTCCCTATTTTTCTGTTTGCATTTTTACATGCTTTCAAACTGCTAGGTTGGCAGAAGCTGGGTCTAGTAATGGGAGTTTACTCCATTACGTGGCACTAGGAATTCAAACCGCTGAACTGCCGACCTTTCTGTCAACAAGCTTAGCATCTTAGCCACTTAGCCACCACATTCCTTTACATTTTCAATAGTTCAGTAATAAATAAATGAGGTGTATAACAGCAACAGGCTAAAAGGACACAACTCTATTGTTATGCTGAGTAATGATGTACAATTAAAGAGTGACCTATTTTAATGCAGGATATTTTTTGTTGCTACTTATGTTTATATAATTGTCCATAACCAGTTAAATAGCTACTTTGAAAAAGTTCTAAAAGTAGAATTGATTGAACCACTTTCATTGGTGGTTATCTATTAGGTACAGTAAGAAATTATTAAGGATTTCTCAAACTAATACTCAATCTCAACTGGCATTTACCACATCCAGCAAGTAGGAGATATTTGTAATCAGCATATTAAACAGAGCACAAAAAATATTGCAACTAAAATTCAATATCTGGCTGGCTGGTTGGTTATCTATCTCCATTTGTGAAGTGCTGAAGACAGAATGATTTTGTTGGAGTCACCTTTCCTTTTTCAGCTATGCTAGCTAAGTGAGGAACATTTCACTATTCTGCCAGGCTGATTGCCCTCATTTCCAATGCCCGTCACACTTTGCCTTAAATATCATATGCTCTCCGAGGTCATCATTTCTCCACTACATGATTAGAAACAAGGGTAGTTTATACAGTCAGCAAGCAAGTGCTTTTTCTAGACTGAACCATTTCAGCTAGAGGTTGGGACTTATCTTTAATGGCACTTCAAGAAGACAACATTTAATAAGTTGCGTGCAATTTTTCCTTAAGGTAACAAATTCAGCATAAACTTTACCATAAATAATCTCATAACTGGATGATTTAGGAAGGTTATTGATCACACACCAGATATCAACATGAGATGACACATGTTGATATCTTTGTAATTTTATAAAATAATCTACCAAAAAAAAAAGAATTTTACAACTGAAGACCTAATAAGGAAATTATAATCTATATAAATAAAAAGTTAACTATGAGTTTGTTCAAAACCGCTAATCTCAACAACTACTGCACCAATTGCCACCAAAGTTTCACATAACGTTCCTTACAAGTGCAGCACCAATGATACGTACAGATTGTGTGGATGGCACACTGGTGCCAGGTACACGCCATACAAATGTACAGCTGTGGCTCTTCTCACTCGCTCACTTGCCCCCTTCCCCTTCATGGTCCCTCCCACCCGGCCACATTTTAGCTCCCTCCCACCGCTGCTCCCCCTCCTGCCGCTGCCCTGCCACTGCTGACCCACTGCCGCCGCTGCCCCCCTGCTGCCACCGCTGCTCCCCCCATCACTGCTCCTCCCGCCTCTGCTCCCCCTGCCACTGCTGCCTCCCGCCAGCGCCGCTGCTCCCCCCACCCCCGCCGCTGCCACGGCTGCCCCCACTGTAATTCAGTAGTAATTCAGTAGGTAGAGGGATAGAGAGAGAGAGGGAGAAATACAGGAGGCAGGTAGGTAGGTAGGTAGGTAGGTAGAGGGATAGAGAGAGGGGGGAGAAATACAGGAGGTAGGTAGGTGGATAGAGAGGGACAAATACAGGAGGTAGGTAGGTAGGTAGAGGGATAGAGAGAGAGGGAGAAATACAGGAGGTAGGTAGGTAAGTCAGTAGGTAGGTAAGTAGAGGGATAGAGAGAGGGGGGAGAAATACAGGAGGTAGGTAGGTAGATGGATAGAGAGAGAGAGGGAGAAATACAGGAGGTAGGTAGGTAGGTAGGTAGAGGGATAGAGAGAGAGGGAGAAATACAGGAGGTAGGTAGGTAAGTCAGTAGGTAGGTAAGGAGAGGGATAGAGAGAGGGGGGAGAAATACAGGAGGTAGGTAGGTAGATGGATAGAGAGAGAGAGGGAGAAATACAGGAGGTAGGTAGGTAGGTAGGTAGAGGGATAGAGAGAGATAGGGAGAAATACAGGAGGTAGGTAGGTAGAGGGATAGAGAGAGAGGAAGAAATACAGGAGGTAGGTAGGTAGGTAGAGGGAGAGAGAGAGGGAGAAATACAGGAGGTAGGTAGGTAGGGGGAGAGAGAGAGGGATAAATACAGGAGGTAGGAGAGTAGGCAGAGGGATAGAGAGGGGGGGGAGAAATACAGGAGGCAGGTAGGTAGAGTAAGAGAGGGAGGGGAGGGAGAGGGAGGGGAAACCGAGGCAGAGAAGGAAGGGGGTCACTGAGAGGGTCTATTAGGGGAAACTTTTTCATTTAACCAAACTTGGCCATAGCAATGTGTGGTGGATACAGCTAGTAAAATAAATAAATAGACAAAACCCACAGGTTTTTCATTCTAAATTTAGGGCACACATCTAATATTTGATATTAATGTTGATATTAGATATTGATGTTTTACTATTTATTAAAATAGAATAATGGAACAATGGTCATTTCTATCACTGCTATTCCCTGGGAAAAGCATGGTTTTCCTTAACAACAAAAGTGGCTCTCCATACATGTCAATCTGATTTTCCTTCTATAGTGCCCAAAAACCTGTCAGTTAATCAATGTTCTAGGATTTATTTCTCCACAATTCATAATCTATATAGAAGTGTTTATGGAAATTCTCAATTATCCTGGTCATGGTTGTCCCAAAGCTTTTCAAAAACAACTGGATTTTCTTGGGGGCTTTTCCCCTTGAAAACCTAAATCAATCAGAATTGAGCTGGAAAGAACTTTGGAGGTCTTCTAATCCAACACCCTGCTCAAGCAGAAGATCCTATACCATTTCAGACAAGTGGCTGTCCAGTGTCTTCTTAAAAATGCTGCAGCAATGAAACACCCACAACTTCTAAAGGCAAGCTGTTCCACTGGTTCATTGTTCTCACTATTAGGAAGTTTTTCTTTAATTCTAGGCTTCTTCTTCTCTTTGTTTCCATCCATTTTTTTTGTCTTGACTTCTGGTGCTTTGGAAAATAAGTTGAACCCCCCCTCTTAAATACTGGAATACTGCTATCATGTAAATAAACTTTTTTGGGGGGAGGGTGTCCTTGGAAATGGTTCATTTCCCATCCAATCTTAAAAGTTCAGTTGAATTCATTCAGTTCTTGGACGAGAAATAAAATCTTTTCAAGAAAAAAAGAAAAAAAGTCCATCATTATGCATTATGGGTATAGCTATGATTATCCAGCAGTCTACTTGCCACAATTTATATGATTTGCGTTCTTAAAATGTTTTCCTGAAGCTTTGCTCACATATATCTAAAAAGATGATATGAACAATATTTTTTAAACATTGTGGATAAAACTGGAATAAATATATATATTTGTGTCACAACACCCTGGTAAGCCCCAATTAAAGGAGGAAGCAAGTTGCTTTCCTTTTCTGTCTTTCGGCTCATCACAAGAGACCATGCAGACAGAAAGCTATTAGTTTCGTTGCCTTTTGTTTGTGCTGATAAATAAATAAACAAGGGAGACTAGTATAGATCTCTTTCAAGCTATTTAGCTCTCATCATCTAGCCATACCCTTACTGGGATTCGAACATGTAATACTTCCCTGGTTTGAATCCCAGTAAGGGTATGGCTAGCTGATGAGAGCTAAATAGCTTGAAAGAGATCTATACTAGTCTCCCTTGTTTATTTATTTATCAGCACAAACGTAAACATACCCACATACAAATATCAGTACCATATCATAAACTATGAATGCAGCTATTGAATCAAGTAGGAACCTAAATTTTCAGTTCTTTTTTGTAGCTCACAGGATTGAAAAACTACACTTTTTAGGACCAAATACTGGTTTAATAATAGCATATTCCTTTTTAAAAATTGAAATAAATTCTAATATTAATTTATTAAACACTTATCTTATTCTAAATGGTTTAATACTTCAGTCTGCTTCTGGTAATGGCCATCCTACATCACTATCATTCAAATATTCACTATATTGTTATTCTTTATTTTTCCTTAGTTTCAGGTTTTCCAAGATTTGATTAAATTCCAGTCAAGTCAAAGGTTTGTACCTTTTCTGTATTTACAGGTGCAGTTACAGGTGCAGTTATAACTTTGATATTTAATATAGCAGCACAAATCCTCCCAAATATGTACTTTACAATGCAAGTAACATGTACAAAACATTTTTATTCAGATCATTAAAGCAGTTGCTATATAAAACTGACATACTGTTTCTACCCATCACGCTAAGGAATGAATAAACAGTAGCACATGAATACGTTTTTGCCTCTTGTAAAAAAATAAATAAATTCATATCTATTTGCCATGAAAATAATGTTACCACAAATTTTGAAATTCTGTAGCTTATTACATTTGGGATATCAAAAAGACAACTCAAATTTCTGGGATATCAAAAAGACAGCTCAACCTGCAAAGGTGACATATGTTTGTATCTCATCTTTCCCTTTTAAATTAAAGTCAAGATAGCTAATAATATAAAGCTAACAATATCAGTCATTTAAATTACTGAAAAACCTGCCCAACACCACTGTCTTGCCACTGCATTGTTTTGCCACTGTTTGTCTCTTTCCCTTTTGTTCATTCAAATCAATGGTCAGGAGAATTGGATTATGGATAAAGCCAAAATACCGAAATAATTCTTGGAATTATATTTTCATATTATTTTTCAATCTGATCATCACCAAGTCATATTTTGAATGGGATATTCTCTATACGGATATTCTGAAGTTTTGCCAATCCCCAATATTGGAATCAGTGTACTAAAATGTCAAATTACAGTTAATAAAAAAATTTAAACAAAATGCAATACAATTATTGTTATTATATTATGTAACAGCTCCAGTTAACAAGAATAATATCAACAAATACTAAAGTAGTACAAACAACATCAAAGGGGAAGAATAAATTGTAGCTTGATTTTACATCTTCTATTCAGAAATCAAAACATAATATCAGTGAAAGAGATTTTAGGTTTCATAATTCTATGGAACTATTGATCATTCAACCTACAAGTTTCCTTGCTTTATTTTTTTTAACTTGGTATGTATAAAAACTGAAGAAAATATGGTCCTGGAGGAAAAAAACTAGAATAAAAATCTAAGTAAGAAATCGATGTAATACAAAACTTGTGTCAAAGAATTCTCAATAAGTACATTAAAATGGTGTTATGAATACTGAAATTATCAGACTTTTCAGAAATCTGAAAGTTCTCCTGCATACATATTTTTTACATGTTGAAATTATGTGCAGATTGCATACTCAACCATATTCTCTTTCCCAATTGATATTTCCTGGCTTTCTCCAACTTCTCTAACTGTCTTCACAGATTTACAACACTTCAGGTTCTTACAAGATTTACAATGATTTATTTTCCATGTCAGTAACGGTGTCATCATTACTCAGGCATCTGACTCTACTTCATGTTACATGAATAAATCATCAAACTCCCAAATCGATACCTCAATGAATTGCATCAAATTAAATGCACTCCTATTTTATGCTTCTCCCTGTATTACTGAAGCTTTTGCTGTCTGAGTTCATAAAATTTCCACTAGGTAGTTAGAACACAGCCATTCTAAGCAGTTCCAAAGAATCAATATTACACATATCTTGTCAGTTGATTTCCCCCCCTCTAACATTAAACTATCAACAATGTCTCCAGTAGATTATTGCAATACAGTATTCACCTCCTCTGGGGTATCTTTAGTTAAAATTTACTACAGAGCTTTACGAGGTCCATGAAATAGCATTTGCCTGCTCTGTTGCTATTGAATGATGTTCTGTTCTTCCTTACTTTTTCTTTCCATTTAAGAAACATGGGATATAAAACTAACCTGTAAGTTCTCCTTCTGATTAAAACAATTGAACACTTAATTTAGTAGCAATTTATTAGCAATGTGTATAGGACAAATTTAACAAATGTCAAGGTTTACTAACATTAAATTTATCTGTGTAATACACTTTCAGTTTAGTATCTAGTGGCCTGAATGACTGAACTTTGTATGTCTGAATGACTGAACTTTGTATTATCTTTGTATGTTTACATTTGTCCAATATGTAACTCAAAAAACATACATATAAATACAAATACAAATATAGAGATAAAATAAATATTGAGACAGCCAGAAAAATACTAAGTTTAATATTTAAAAATCACCCAAAGAAATAGCAATACAAATTAGTTTATCTTTCTGAAGTCATAATAAAATGAATATTTTCCTTGTTATTCTAAAATAATAAGTAATACCTTTGAAAATATGTCATTACATTTATATTATATTGTATCCTTTCTTGTTTCACCAGTCCTGAAATTTCCATTCTAAGTCTCTTTCATAGAATTTGCTGATTGTCTTAAGGAAGCGGATTGGTCTATAATTGGCAGGATCAATCTTTTTTCTCTTTTTTAAATTTGTTGGATTAGAGAAAGCCAACTATGTTTGTTTGTTTGTTTGTTTATTTATTTAATTTTTATACCGGCCTTCTCCCTTCCGGGAATCAGGGCGGTGTACAGGCACTAATAAAAGGCAATGATATAAAACATAAAATACAGTTAAAAATCTATTAAATAGCTAGCCTGACTAAAATCCTAAAACAGTAACTCAAAATCGATAATTATGTAATAAATAAATAATAAATAATGCTTATTAGTAACTGAAAACCCTTATAGACATTCTACGTAAAAAGGGAAAATATAAATGGTGGTTTATTAATCTGATAATTAGAAAGTATAGATTATGGAAAGAAGGAAATTATGAAGTAAATTTAGAGGGAGAGAGAGTATAAAATATAAATGTACTTTTGAGACTTCTGGTTGTACTTCCGGCGTCTTTGGAAGCCTGATCCGCAGGTTTTGCAGTTAGCTCTGATCTCTCCCTGTCAGAGGGTCCAAATTTGGACCATAGCCACCCTGAGTTGGTGGGTGAAGTAAAGGGGGACCACCTGTCAGGTAGAGGAGAGCCAAATCCCTCATCCCTGACTTGGAAAGCCACCTCATCTGAAGATGAGAAGCAGCTGCAGCCAAAATGGCAACCATGAAACCGGGGAAAGTCTGTGCTGGAATGGAGAAAATGAATGGAGTGTGATCTGGGTGATAAAATATTTTTTATTAAAAGTTGATTTCAGAAATCCAAGGGAGAAGCATATTTAAAGCTATTTGTTGAAACTGTGAATGGGAACATAGGAAAAATACGGGAGAATTGAAGAAAGAAAAATGCTTTTTAAATAATAAATAGAAACTTGGTATTGAGAGCATTTTAAAATGCTGGAAGTAAAGCCCCAACTTTCTCTTTACAAATATTGCTCAATCATTTAAATTTAAATAATTTAAAAATAATTAAAATTGGAATTGTCAACAATGTCTTTCGGGTGCGCTTCAAGGTGTTGATCACCATCTTTAAAGCACTCCATGGCACAGGACCAAGCTATCTGCGAGACCGCATCCTACCTCATACATCCCTGCGGCTGATTCGCTCCACAGAGAGGGACTTCTCCAGGTGCCGTCCACTAGGCAATGCCAGCGGGCGACGCCCAGGGGAAGGGCCTTCTCTGTAGTGGGCCCAACCCTCTGGAACGACCTACCCCCCGACCTCAGAACAACCACGGATCTCCGCACCTTCCGCCAGAAATTAAAGACACTCCTGTTCCATCAGGCCGGTTTGGCCTAAGTTATTTACCTAGCCTTCAGTCTGTATTATAAATTGTTTTAATTGGGTTTTTAAGGGATTATGTTTTAACTATTTAAATTTTAGCACAGGGATTATCTATTTAATTCAATATTAAGTATTTATATTTTGTATTGTGTTTGTTTTAAACTTCCTGTGCACCGCCCCGGGTCCCTTCGGGGAGAGGGTGCGGTTATATAAATTTTATAAATAAATAAATAAATAAATATCTGAGAGAGGCTGAAGCAGACAGAAGTGAGAGCACCATCTGTTGACAAAAAGGGAAATATGCAAGCTTGGAAATAACTATTCAAAAAGAAATATCTGTCAGACATACTCTAAGACCATTAGAGATTTGATTATTAACTAAGGACTTCAGTTAAGAGTCCCTGAATATAACTGAATATTATTGAACATATAAAGTAATTTGAAGAAGCGTGGATAAATTTCTGGTGAATTTAAATTGTTTGACCTGACTATTGATAAGACATTTAAAATTGTGACTTGGAAGTTGGCTTTTTGAATTAATGAACTCTGGACCGTGGACTAAAAAATATTTGATTGTATAGACCAAAAATTGGAAAATTTAATATAAAGAATAATTGGCAATGATCAAGACAAGGAAAAAAGAATGGAGCCACCAGAAGAAACAGAGGGGAAAGTGGAGAGAAATTAGCAAGAAGAAGATAACAAGGAGGTGATGCTCCTTGTTATCTTTTGCTGGCTAAACTATTAGCCAAAACTAATAGGTATTAAGGAACTAAAAAAGGAGGGAAATAATGTAAAAGGCCTAAAAAGGGAATGGGAGAAACAGGAAGAGAACTGGGGAAAAGAGATAGGAGGTGGAATAGAAAGTTCTGGAATTAGACAGTGGGAAAGGGTAGAGTTGGGAGGAAAAGTATTGTACAATTGCAATACCTTGCTTCTGAAGTTATCATTCAGTTTATGGAACAGTGAGCTCCTGAAGATCTCAAGCAAGAAATTAATATTATTTAATTCATACTAAATGGTTTGATACTTTATTAATGACTATTTGTTCAGTGACTGTTTAAAATTACAACAGTCCTGAATGAAGCAACTTACTGGACGTTGTAGAGCTCCTGTGGTCATATCAACAAAATTTGGGCCTACCCATATTTACAACTCCCCCAAGAAGATCTGCCCTTCCAACTGTTATTCTGTATTGATAGACATGGATAGGAAAAATTGAAGTGGAACCAGACTCTTCCCCCCCCCCCCCAAGAATGGCTTGGATGAAGATGAAGATAAATTCAGAAAGGAAGCTACAAGTAAAAAGTAAGAAATGAAAAGGAAAGAGGAGGATTTTTGATGTTGAATGGTAATTAGATAGTTGGAAGGGGGAAAAAACTTTAGTTCCTACTTTCTTCAGCCTTGTATGAAAAGAGGAACTATCTTCAAATGGATCTAGGTAGAATAATCTTGTTTTCAGAAAGCATGGAGGATGGACATGCATATCAGAAGTACTGAAGAAGGTACTTCTTATCTTTAAAAAGTAACTAGATTAACTACAGACTTGACAGTTTGATTTTAATAGCTGTAATATACATACAGATACCAATTATTTTCAAAGAATGTATTTTTGATTCCATAGAGTGTTTTAAATTTTACCATGTAGTTCCTGATAAGTATTCTTGTGAATACTTTTACTTTTTTTCCGTTTTGACATTGTGCTAAACAAACCTCAAATGTATGTATGTGCTCTTTCTTCAGTTTAATGAGGTTTAATAAAACATGCAACAATTTAGTAGCTATATCTGAATGTTGAGATGAGAATATATTCTTGTACTGAAACACTTTGCAAAAAATGCTATTAATACAGTATTATAATATTTATACTAATTTTGTTAAATGGAAAGAACTAAACTAGATACAAATATATTTATTAATACATTTGTCCCACAGTTATTCATATGACTAGAATTAAGGAACAAATATTGATACATATACATGCAATGATATAGATATATGCCTAACCTGCTAACTGTCAGACCTAGAATCTATCTTTTACATTGTGCCTTCAGGCCTGCCACAATTTCTATTGTGGGAAAATGGAAGGGGTGATTATATGGAGTACGGGTGATATGTAGTCAAAATAACATTCTTTTCTCAGAGAGTCAAGGACACCATGCCCTGCAGCTGTGAAAGTGTGACTGTGAAGTATCTCCAGATTTGGATGGTGTCTGACTGGACCATGTGATGGATATGTGGGTGCTAGGCAGGAATTTGAACTTTCACTTGGGTGGTGGAAATTTTCAGATTCAGGTTTTCCCAGATGTGCCAATATGACATCTCTAATAAAATGGAACTTTGAGAAAACTCAAACCTTGGAGACTTTTTTCGTTAGAGGTAGTACTTAGAAACCTGATACTCAAATCTCAAATATTTGATTATCAATGCATTTATCTAAGAGGTGGTATTCTGCTGGTTCATACCGGTTCAGGTGAACTGATAGTGGCAGCGGTGGGAGGTTCGGCCCACCCACCCAAACATCATCACGGATGCTCTGCACATGCCACATGTGAGCGCTCCCAGTTCCGAACCAATAATGAAGATTGGAGCATTTCATGCCTGATTTATCTGCCATTACATAATTTTATGTGGTCTCCTTGGCAAGCCATCCTACTAAGCACAATTGATGAAAACCGTAGCAGTGTGCCTATAATTTGGGAAATACAGTAAGCCAGATCCCGATTAGCAAAACTTTGTATTACCACATGGGTAATGATTTTCAGAACCCCCCTGCTTTGGTAACTTAAGCTTTTTAGGATCTGAAGTTCTGCCAACCATGTTTCCCAGTTATTTTTATACTTTGAGAAAGATTGCTTAATTAGACAAGGTTTGTAGTAAATCTCTTTCTAAATTGTAGAGATGAAATAAAGATGGCTCTTCTTAATTATGATTATCACATTGTGTTGGGGGAGAAACATCAAATTTCTCAGGAGTAATTTCAGGCCTTTTGAAGACTGAGTCTTGGCAGATTTTGCTGGCTTTGTGATCAGCACTTGCTGCTGGCTAGAATTATGAAGATCAAGACAAAGACAGAAACGGAGTATGACAAAGAGTCTGGAAATGATATACTGTACTATAGGGGAATTGAAAGTGGGAAGGAGGATGAGTAGTCTTTGAAGGATTCTGGCTGATTTGCAAGACTTGCTGATATGGCTCTTCTAAATAATCTTTCCTGCAGAAAGCTGCTGTACCTTGCCTGTATTTTGTTTTAAATGACAGCTGTCTGAAAGAGGCTTTAGAATCCAAATATCAATAGACTTCGAGGACACAACAGTAGTAATAATAATATGAATCAAAAACTGATTTCCCTAAATTGTGAATGTTAACCCTGCTTTATTAGAATGCTTTGGCACAAATGTTGGTTTTGGAAAAGATATAGTAAACTGATTAACCTTTAAAAAGCATTTTTGTTGTTTCAGCCATTATTAGACTGCAGCAGATCAGGATATTTAATTCAGTTAAGATGGGCAGATTTTTTAAAAGAAAACACCAATAGATGCTGAACCTCATAAGAATGTATGAATTTTTAACTTCAACATTAAAGCCAAACCAGAGAAGGATCTTGAATACTGAAGCAAACTGGAGGAAGAATAAAGGAATTTAGTACTGATATCTGATATCTTATACTGAAATCTTAGACTCAGCAACTTTAAGAAGTGTGGACAGCACACTGTCTGAGGAATTCTGAAACTGAAGTCCACATACTTTAAATTAGTTGAGATTGAGAAATACTGGTATAGTGGTTAAGGAGCTAGATTAGAAGTAGAGAAACCCAAGTCCAGAAGATCAGTGACTACCTCTCAGCTCTAATTAGCACCAAGCTCTGTGACAACATGAGTGTAAAGTCAAACTTTCCATTGTATCATGTATTGATTGCTTTGTTACAAACACTTCAAAGTGTAATATAACAGCAGGCCCTAAAATTAGACAGCAGAAGTACAAAGAACCACAGCAACATTACACATTTATATAAATACAGTACAAACCATCAAAATACATGTACTTTCCTCTCATAAAAAGATTCCATATAGTGTTAGATCCAACTTTACTTGCATATGAAGAACAATCCTACTCTTTAGATAAATCTTATAACAGGGAAGCACACCTATAGTGTCCACAACGTCTGTTGTTGTTGTTGCTGCTGCTCTTCTTCTTCTTCTTCTTCTTCTTCTTCTTCTTCTTCTTCTTCTTCTTCTTCTTCTTCTTCTTCTTCTTCTTCTTCTTCTTCTTCTTCTTCTTCTTCTTCTTCTTCTTCTTCTTGCCCCATACATCCCTCAGACCGATACGCTCCCACAGAGAGGGCCTCCTCAGGGTGCCGTCGGCTGGACAATGCCGACTGGCGACACCCAGGGGGAGAGCCTTCTGTGTGGCGGGCCCAGCCCTCTGGAATGACTTACCCCCTGAACTCCGCACCATCTCCGACCTCCGCCTCTTCCGCAAGTGTCTGAAGACACACCTATTTCATCTAGCCGGCCTAGCGTAACCTCCATACTGACTATTAGATAGTTTTTAAACTTGGGATTTTAATTCGGTTTTTAGCGCAGGGTTTATTTATTAGAATAAGTATTTTAAATTTCATATATTTTATATATTTTGTATGTATTTTAACATCCCTGTGCGCCGCCCTGGGTCCTAACAAGGAGAAGGGCAGGGTATAAATTTAATAAAATAAATAAAAATAAAAAAAAATAAATTCTTCTTCTTCTTCTTCTTCTTCTTCTTCTTCTTCTTCTTCTTCTTCTTCTTCTTCTTCTTCTTCTTCTTCTTCTTCTTCTTCCTCCTCCTCCTCCTCCTCCTCCTGGAGCTGCCAGCAGATTTGAACAGTAAGGAGATTGGGGAGGAACATGGGCCAGTCCTTGAGTCTGGGGAAGGCTCTGACAAGTACTCTGTATTGGAGGCAGAGATGGGACCAGGGCCGTCTGACAGTTACCAGCTGCCTTCAGAGTCGGAGATCAGTGAGGCAGAAGAACAGCTGGAGCCTGTTCCCAGTGTGCGCATGCGCAGAGTTGCTAGACAAAGGGAACAGCTAAGGAACAAGGATCGACTTGGGAGTAAGGCCAAAGGTGGACAGTGAATGCCCCCTCCCATAGTGAATAAAAGAGGAGCGAAAGGGGAATGGAGTTTGCAGGAGACAATTAGTTTGCTTAATTGGTTTGTGACTCTCTGAGAGTCCTCCTCCTCCTCCTCCTCCTCCTCCTCCTCCTCCTCCTCCTCCTCCTCCTTCTTCTTCTTCCCTATCTTTCATCAGACATCGGCAATCATGTTGTTTATAACATGTCAAAATTAACACCAGCAATTTAGTTTTTTGCCCAATTATTCTTTCTCAAAATGTATTGTTGGACAGTAGCTTGCAATGTACCACTTCAATACAAAAAGTAAGCCTTAATCCAAAAAAGGAGCTCTTGTTTTATGGACAGGGGGTAATGGTAGGTATTACATGGTGTGAAGAGAGTTGTTCCATCTACAATATACTCTACCAATGTCATTCACTGAAAATCTTAGTTCTTGGACTATGGATAATCCTTGGCTGAAGCAGAAAGGAGGTAGTGCAGTCATTCTCTCATTCCTTGAGCTCTCTGTGACCTTCAATACCATTGACCTCTTTGTGACTTTTGATACCATCGATACTATCTTTTGAACCAGCTCTTTATGTCCAATAGTCTCTCCTATCTTGTTTAACATCCACATGAAGCCAGTCTTACCATACATGCTACTTGCCATACACAACTACCTTTTCTGTCTATCCTGGTTTTAGCTGTATTTGCTCAATGCTATCTAAGTAGCTATGCAGTAGATATTTCTATTCAAAAGATTAGACAGGTGCTATACAGACCAGTAAATCCAAGTCTGTTTTAATAACATTTAATTATGTGATAATTATTATTAAATTGTTCTCATATTCATTTAAAATCTCAGGTGACATTGAAGGAAAGCTATAGAGTTTTAGATAAGTTTACAATTGTATTTAGTGAAAATATACTGGAAACAGCTTAAAATTCAGCCACAAGATAAGGCATTTCCTTGCCTTAATACTTATAACAAAACAAATAATACCAATATTTATATTTATCAATGTAAATAATATATTATTTGTATATTATTTATTCAAAAGGGAATAGCTTGCTGAATACAGAGAGTGAGAAAGAGAGAGAGATATATTCTTTAAAACAGATGGAATAAATGGAATATTTCCTTCATAAATTTGTCCATCATGCGAAAAAGACAGCAGGCTTTCTCTGTAACAGCTCCTTCCCATCAACTCACTCATGGTATTTAGAAATTATTTAAAGACAATTTTATTACACTTAGCTTTCAGTCCCTGGACTGAATTTGGCAATTATCTGGGGAGAGAGTTGATTTATTCTCCATTGTTTTTATAAATTTGATCTATTTTATTTTTATGTTTAGAATGTTAATTTGTTTTCATCACCCAGAGTCTTTTGAAAAGTATAAACTATAAAACTATAAATAAATAAAACAAATCTAAGGGATAACACACTATAAACAATACAGCCCCGGTTCGAATCCCAATAAAGAGTATGACTAACTGATGAAAGCTAAAAAGCTCGAAATAGATCTATCCTAATCTCTTTGATTTATTTATTGATCAGCTCATAAAACTAACACACATATTAAAAAATTAACACAACGGAACTCATGGCTTTCTGTCTAGATGGTCTCTGGTGATGAGCCGAAAGGCAGAAAAGGAAACAGTATGTCTCCTCCCTTAATGGGGCTCTAATAGGGAGTTGTGAAACACACACACACACACACACACACACACACACACACACACACACACATATATATATATATATATATATATATATATGACAAGATCTCACTTGTCATCATCAGGCAGGCTTGTGTCTGTGAGTGTGACTGCGGAGGCATCGCCCCTCTTTAAATCTTGGTGGGGGGGGTGGAGTGCTGACTATTGTTGTGAGTGGGTTGATTGGCTGTGCAGTTGCATCGTGACTGGTAGATTGATGCTGATTGGTCTCATACCAACTCATAACCCACTCACAACAATAGTCAGCACTCCACCCCCCCACCAAGATTTAAAGAGGGGCGATGCCTCCGCAGTCACACTCACAGACACAAGCCTGCCTGATGATGACAAGTGAGATCTTGTCGAAACATTGCAACAACTTTTCTATGCCTTATACACGGGAAAATCCCCGAAGCCAGCTATGCCAGCATACCTACACCCGTGAAAATCTACACAAACACACACACACACACACACACACACACACACACACACATACATATATATATATGCTGGCATAGCTGGCTTCGGGGATTTTCCCGTGTATAAGGCATAGAAAAGTTGTTGCAACGTTTCAACAAGATCTCACTTGTCATCATCAGGCAGGCTTGTGTCTGTGAGTGTGACTGCGGAGGCATCGCCCCCCTTTAAATCTTGGTGGGGGGGAGTGCTATTGTTGTGAGTGGGTTGATTGGCTGTGCAGTTGCATCGTGACTGGTAGATTGATGCTGATTGGTCTCATTTGTATGTTTCTCCTTGTTTTGAATTTCAACGGCGTGGCTGGAGGGTGGGGCTCGTCTGCTGGTCAATGCTGGCTTCCAGATATCTGGTAGGCGGGAGGTATCATCACGTCTGTTCATGCTGCTAGATTGTTTCTCTATTTCAATGGCTTCTCTGATTATTCTCCTGTTGAGCTGTTCCGCCTTGGAGATAATTTTAGTTCCTTGAAAGTCAATGTCATGTCCTGTAGTTTTGAAATGTTGATAGAGAGATGAGGTATTAAGATGATTTTTTAAAGCATTTTTATGTTCAGCAATACGTGCACTAATCCTTCTGTTGGTTTGTCCTATGTAAGTGGCAGGGCAGCTTTTACATGGAATTTTGTAGACTCCTTGGTTTTCTAGCTGGATCTTGTCTTTTGGGTTCCTTAGGATATTGGTTATTTTTTGGTCGGTGTTGAAGGCTGTCTTGATGTTGTGCTTGTGGAGAATTTTGCTGATTTCAACACCAACAATTTTTCTATGCCTTATACACGGGAAAATCCCCGAAGCCAGCTATGCCAGCATATATATATATGTGTGTGTGTGTGTGTGTGTGTGTGTGTGTGTGTGTGTTACGTTTTTGAGCTATTCAATAAATAAGTCATGTAATACAGACCCGGTTCAAATCCCAGTAAGGGTGTGGCTAGCTGATGAGAGCTAAAAAGCTCAAAATAGATCTATACTAGTCTTCCTGACTTATTTATTGATCAGCTCAAAAACGTAACAGAGATCTATCTGTCTGTCTGCCTGCCTGCCTGCCTGCCTGCCTGCCTGCCTGCCTGCCTGCCTGCCTGCCTGCCTGCCTGCCTGCCTGCCTGCCTGCCTGCCTGCCTGCCTGCCTATCTATCTATCTATCTATCTATCTATCTATCTATCTATCTATCTATCTATCTATCTATCTATCTATCTATCTATCTATCTCCAAGGTCACCATTCAGCAAAATATCTTACAATCAAACACTGATAGCAGGAAAAGATGATATGCTGAGGAATCAGGAAAATATGATTGAGATAATAAAAAAGTTGAAAAGAAATTCAAAGGTTCTTATTTATTAATAAGATACATGTACTGTTTGTCTGCAATAAAGCATATATTATTTTAAAATACTAATATAACTATATTAGTAGCTCATTAAGTTTAAAAGTGCAATTAAAACAGTAGAGCACTAATTAAGATGCAGCATTCTTGTCAGTTACAAGAGGTTCACAAGATTGTTGCAGTTTTAAAGATCTTAGATATTAATTTTTTGCTAGTTCCCTCTGGATTCCTAGTTTCTCATTTTCTCTACCTTACCTGCAGGATAAAATGCCTGTGGGTATAGTGCTATTAATGTCTGAAATGTATTTTTATAATACCTTTATCCACTGAGAATTGCTTTTACATCCTCAAAACAACCAAATCTTACCATCTAATTAACGATTATCAAAGTGCCGCCGAAGTGCTGTCCCGGTGTTTGGAGGCCGTACGGATCTGGATGGGTGGTAACAAACTCAGGCTCAACCCTGCCAAGACTGAGTGGCTGTGGTTTCCGGCACCCCGGTTCAGCCAGATTACACCAACTCTGGCCATTGGGGGCGAAACACTGGCCCCCGTGGAGAGGGCGCGCAATTTGGGTGTCCTCCTGGATTCCCGGCTGTCCATGGAGGACCATGTGGCGGCCGTGGCCAGGGGGGCGTTTCATCAGGTACGCCTGATGCGCCAATTGCGCCCCTTACTGGACCGGACTGCCCTTCGCACAGTCACTCAAGCTCTCGTGACGTCCCGACTCGACTACTGTAATGCTCTCTACATGGGGCTTCCCTTGAGGTGCACTCGAAAGCTACAGCTAGTCCAAAACGCAGCCGCGCGGGTGATTATGGGAGCCACTAGATGCTCCCACATAACACCGATCCTGCGCGAGCTGCATTGGCTCCCTGTGGTTTTTCGAGTGCGCTTCAAGGTTCTGACAACTATCTTTAAAGCGCTCCATGGCTCGGGGCCTAGTTATATGCGAGACCGTCTCCTGCCCCATACATCCCTTAGACCGATACGCTCCCACAGAGAGGGCCTTCTCAGGGTGCCGTCGGCCGGACAATGCCGACTGGCGACACCCAGGGGAAGAGCCTTCTCTGTGGCGGGCCCAGCCCTCTGGAATGACCTACCCCCTGAATTACGTACCATCACCGACCTCCGCCTCTTCCGCCAATGTCTTAAGACATATTTGTTTCAACAAGCCGGCCTAGCCTAACCTCCCATGGGGACTTTTAGGTAGTTTTAAATTGGGTTTTTAAAATTTGGTTTTAGCGCAGGATAGGTTATTTAATAGTTTTTTAAATTATATTTATTGTATTTTGTATGTTTTTAAATTTTCCTGTGCGCCGCCCTGGGTCCTTCGTGGAGAAGGGCGGGATATAAATTTAAATATAAATATAAAAAGTATATGCAAAAAGCAAGCACTAGTGAATTAAATTTTACCAAAATACATTAAAATAAGAATCCATACCTTTTCTTCCTCACTCATCAATAGATAATAGTGCATCCAACATTCTGCTGAAGTCAATAGAAGGTAGTTAATTTTATAGCGGATCAAAATGTCTCTTTTCCAAAAGGATAGCCTGCTTTAGAAAATAATATAGGAGTAACTGGGGATTCTCAACATATTCACTGATTAGTAACTGTGAACCAGTTTGTCTTTGGAAATGTGGTTTGTCCCTTATGATACAGAAAAACACATCATTTTATAGATGTCTTATACTGTAAATCTCCTCCGTTATGTCTTATGATTAAACAATATTTTTTATTTATTTATTTTTAAATAAGTTTAAAATAGTTTAAAATGTCTGGAAAATAAGTAAAAAGAATCTAAAGTCTCTCTTTGACCTTGCCTCGTTTATTGCAGGAATTTAGAGATGAGTTCAGATAAAGATTGTATGATCTTGCTAAATTCTTGAGCAACATGTTCTTCTGTGTATTTGGGCAACATGTTCTTCTGTCTATTTTTAAAAACTATTGTGTATTTCTAAGTTTCCCAAATGTTCGAAATTCCAAGTCTGCATCAAAGGAAAAGTTTGTGTAGAAAAAGAAAAGGAAACTTTTATGTAAGATGTTTCTATGACAGTTAGCCCTCTCATGGCAGGATTGTTATGCTCACTTCAGTCCATGGTTCAGGACACAGCAGAGGCCAATCTTCTTAAAATTGTGCAACAATTTGTTGCACAAAGGAATTGGGCCCTTATGTCACTTCTGCATGCCTGTAACACAAAAAAAACCCCTGAGTCTAAGAAAAAAATATTAGCAGCAGTTGTAATGGAGAGAAGAACCAAAGCATCACCAGTGGATAGACTCCATCTTAATCCATCACTACATAGTGATGTGATCAGGTTTGTTGACCATGTCAAACTATTCAGTGTAGTAACATGAAAAAAGAGACTGTAAAGAGCTTCAAAATAATTTCCTCAAACTAGATGAATGAGAATGAAATAAATCATGTTTACCCCAAAAATTCAATTTTCATCAATATATTAATAGAATCAAAGCTAAAAAGGACAGATCAAAGAAATACATAATGTAACAGGTAGATAAAAAATAATAATTAAAGGAGGAAAAGAAAACAAAGTTCATTCTTAGACGCATTAGCAAGACAAATATTATAACATGACATGACATGACATGGCACGGCACGGCATGGCATGGCATGGCATGGCATGGCATGGCAAGACAAGACAAGACAAGACAAGATAACATCATAACATAACATAATACAACATAACATAACATAACATAACATAACATATAATATATTTCCATTATAATCTATGGTACATTTCTGATCATTTGATGTTAAAAAGATTATTACAAATAAAGAGGTGGGGTGGAAAAAGAACAATAACAATCATTTCAAGGAATCATTTCAACAAACTCAAGGAATATTTTGTGTGTGTGATGAAAAACTAAAACAAAGAAGGTTTTTAACTTATAACAGTAAAGAAGAACACAATTTCATTTACTTAATTGTTTTATAAAATTGGCATCCTGTCCAATTCACCAGACGGTTATTTTCAGACTATAAGACATTCGGGACTGTAAGACATACCTAGCTTTTGGGGAGGAAAACAAGGGGGGGGAAATCTGCCTCTGCCTCCCAACATTCATCTGGTATTCATCTGGCTTTTTTTTGGCATGGCCCATTTGCTGCCTCTGTAGCCCATTCACAGTGGCCTGTTCGCCATGGTCCGTTTGCCACCTCCACTTCACTGCTGCCTGTTCACTGTGGCCCATTCACCATGGCCCATCTGCCACCGCTGATTCACCACCGCTCATTTGCCGCCACTCGTTTGCCACTGCCACCGCCCATTTATCGTGCCCCGTTTGGCACAGTCCATTCACTATGGCTCATTCACCGCAACCCATTCTAAAACAGCTGATCAGTGCCGCACCTCTCCCCCTGACATATTCAGCATATAAGACTCACAGACATTTCCACCCAATTTTGGGGGAAAGTTCATGTTATACTAAAAATATATACGAAAAATAGGGTAATAAAAGCATAAATTTGAAAGATTTGAAATCCAGATGAATATGAATTACTATGTAACTATACCTTAGCTAATGCATTTTTAAAAATGTAAAAATGGGAAAGGTAAGGTATATCATTGATAAGTCAGGAAGATTTGTAGTCCTGACTTATAAATGACAGCTATGAATGACAAGCACTTAACTGGCCCTGAACACATTAACTGATCCTACAAACACCCCTGTCCATGGCACTATTTCCCTTGAAAGATTTACTTACTCTGTTCATACCCAATTAAGGTAACAATGGCAAGAAGTTCCAGATCCTCCTAACTGTTTCCATATGAAAACCGCAACCATTGAATTGTATCCTGTCATGAAATTTGAAATTCATTCTAAAAGAACTTGATTCCAGGTGTGGTATCTGAACTAAATAGAATCCAACAAAATCACTTGTCAAAACATTGTTAGAAGAAAGCTTTGAATACTAAAAGATATAGAAGAAGATGCCCTGTGTTGATATTTTGAAGCAATGTGAAATGGACAGCAGATAAGAATTAATTAAAATAACTATAACCTGTCCATTTTGTGCAAAACTTTGAATTTAATAACACCTAGGAAAGTTATCCTGATGCTTTGGATTTTTATGCCATACAATCCTGTTAATAATCAATCCAATAAAAAAAGTTCATAAGAATAGTAATAAAACACTTCTAAATACTTCCACCAGTATGTGTATCTAAATCCTACAGTTGAAGAATCCACCCTTCACCCTTTGCTGAAAGTGTTTCACGTTAAAGTGAAAAATCAGTGCAATGTTATTGTGTTCCTAAAAAAGAGAGTTTTTGTTAGCTTTAAGAGGTTTTAATTGTTCAATAAGTCTAATATATATTTATCCAAAACAAATCTCTTGTTCTGTTAATATTGCATGAAAAGATAATCCTCTTATAGTGTACAAAGCCACTTATGTAAATTAAAGTATATAATTTTAAAACTGGACTTTATAATCAGTATCTTCCCATCCTAGTTGAATTAAAGGCATTTGCTGTTCAATTTTTTTTAACTTGGTAATTGTAGATGAAATAAAATTCTCTCCCCATCATAAATTGACATATTAGTCAATCTGTAAAAATGCCTTTAAATTCTGAAGTCAAAACTCTTGGTATGAAATAAATTTAATCAACAGTTTTAAATCAACATCTACATCTTTCTCTGAATCTTTGTGATCTCCATTTAATTGACTTTTGAAGAGTGAATTGTTTTTACAATGATTAATCTGATGATCCATAAACAAATTCTTAGGAAATAAAAATGATGAATAGCTATTATTCAGAGTCATTTTTTTTCTATCAATGTCACCTACCCTAAAAAAAAAAAAGGACGAAACATAGCTGGTCATAGGAATTATCCTGTGAAATAACATTATCAGTTGGCCTTCTGTTAAACCGGTATTTTGTGAATGTTCTGTTTACTATTTTGGGAAAAAAACACAGGTTCTCAAAATTTCCCAAAAGGTCGGTTAGTACATTGAGAGACATATTTGACCAAGCCACAACTGAAATGTAAAGTCAAAATTAATTAAAGATTTACCCTAATTCATTATTAAAATTAATCCCAGGGATAAATACAAACAGAAAAAAAATCTAGAATTTGCTCCACTGCTTAATTGTGCTACATGAAATGACCTACCTTTGTTAGGCAGTTTTAGCATTGATCTGAATCCGTAACTGTTCATTTCATCTGCTTATGGATATAACATGACAAAAACACAGTTGATCTCTTAAATGAGAAGGATTTATAGCTTTGTGATAAATCCTGTTGGAATTGAATTGAATTATTTGAAAGTACAACAATATTTTAGTTATCCCCTTTGGCTCAAAATTGTACACCTAAATGTGTAATACAATCCAACAGTGAACAAATAGTTGGTTAGAGACATTTCTCTTGTAGAGCCACATATCATGCTTTCATTCATCCAATGGAAATCAATACACCTTACATAAAATGAACAAAAACATCATGCTAACTTCATTTTTCTCAAAGCTCCTAAGGAGACAATAAAGCTACACTTAATACCTGTGAATCTAAGAACCTGCATAATAACAGGTATTGAAAGTGAAACCTGAGCATGTGGAATGATCAATTGTTTCTTTTTCTGAATTGAAAGTCTACAAAAGCTTAGCAGTGCAGGTCTTCTGTCTTCATCATTTTGCTCTACTTTTAACAGAAGCCTTTTTTATAATAAATGATGATAAATTGAAAAGGTTACCTCAGTGAGAGCATCACCTTTGGTGTTTCCCAGCAAGTGGTCCACTAGGGTGATAAATAGAGTACATGTTTTCCCTAAATGTTCAAAAAGTAAGACTGAACTGGATGCCTTCACTTTTTTTGTACCTCCAGCTATGTTAAGTACACTTTTTAAAAAAATCTGAAATTGGAAAGGATATTCTAATGTGCACTTCTGGAATTTTTTGCTTGCATTAGTTTGTATTAGTTGTGCTTGTTTATGTCTACTATTAGTTTGTGTCTGCTATTTATGTCTGTTATTATAAGCTATGAAAGAGTTACTGTTTATCAATATATACCTTTTGTTCGGAATTCAAAATTGTATAGGTAGTTGATCTCTTACTGTTCAGAAAATAGGACAACGGGCAAAGATACAAGAATATTGAACAGTCAGTGTATCATAAGTGTAAACAACCTTTCCCAAATTCTACAAAGGCCAAACCAACTATGCTACTAAATAGAATTCTGAGTACATTAGATTTGGCTGAAGGCTTAGTGAGGTTAAACAGGGCAATTTGAAATAGATGTTTATTTCTTATGACAGAGAAGACAAACCTGAACCCTGATTCTGGCCTGCGTAAAGTTTAATCTTTCTTTCTTTTTTGTCAGAAAATAAAGTGAAAGAGAAAAATTATTGTAAATGAAAGCAAAACCAAAATAGCATGTTTTATCTACCTTTAAAAACCAAATTCACAGTTTTGTATAGGTGGTACTTGGCTCAGTATTAGTAATCTGAGAGGGATCATGGAATCCTAACGGACAATCACTTAAATCTGAACCAGTAGCGTAATGCAGCTGCCAAAAAAGCCAACATAGTCGTAGGCTGCATTAACAGAGAGATAGACTCAAGAACACATGAAGTCTTAATACTACACCATAATGCCTTCATAAGAAGCACATTTGGAATACTGCATCCATTTTTTGGTTGTCACAATGTAAAAATGTTGTTGAGCCTCTGGAAAGAATACAGAAAAGAGCAACAAAGATAATTAAGAAACTGGAAGCTAAAACATATAAAGAACGGTTGCTGGAATTGGGTATGTCTAGATTAATGAAAAAAATGATTACAGATGAGCAGTGTTACAATATCAAAGGGTGGCCACAAAGAAGAAGAAGTCAACCAATTCAAAAAAAAGCACCTGAAAGCAGAAGAAGCAATGAATGGAAACTAATCAAGGAAAGAAACAACCTAGAACTATGGATTATATTTAACTGAGAAATCCTTAATATCTGGATTGGCATGTATAGAATTACATTAATAATAATAATAATAATAATATAATATTTAATATTTATAAAACCGCATCCTCTCCCCACAGGGACTTGGGGCGGTGCACAGGTAGAATAAAAACAATAAGTACATACGAACAATTCTAAAAACAAATTAAACATAACCTGCGCTAAAATTTCCCCATTAAAACTAAGCAGTACTAATTTCCCAATAGAAACCCCAAAGACAGAGAGACTCATCCTAGGCCGGCCAGACAGAAAAAGTGAGTTTTTAATTTAAGACGGAAGGAGTGGATGTCCGTAGTCGTCCTGATATCGGGGGGAAGGTCGTTCCAGAGGGTCGGGCCCGCCACAGAGATAGCCCTTCCCCTGGGTGTCGCCCGCTGACAATGTCTAGTGGACGGCACCCGGAGAAGTCCCTCTCTGTGGGAGCGAATCGGCCGTGAGGATGTATGAGGCAGGATCCGATCCCGCAGATAGCTAGGTCCCGAGCCATGGAGCGCTTTAAAGATGATAATCAACACCTTGAAGCGCACCCGGAAGACGACAGGTAGCCAGTGCAGCTCGCGCAAGAGCGGTGTTACATGGGTAAACCTAGTGGTTCCCATAATTGCTCACGCGGCTGCGTTCTGAACTAGCTGAAGTCTCCGGGTGCACCTCAAGGGGAGCCCCATGTAGAGAGAGTTACAATAGTCCAGTCGGGATGTCACGAGCACATGAGTGACTGTGCGCAGGGCGTCCTGATCCAATAGGGGGCGCAATTGGCGAACCAGGCGAACCTGGTAAAACGCCCTCCTGGCCACGGCTGTCACTTGATCTTCCATGGACAGCCGGGAATCCAGGAGGACACCCAAATTGCGCGCCCCATCCACAGGGGCAAGATGTTCGCCCCCTATGGCCAGCGATGGAGTGAACTGGTTGAATCGGGCAGCCGGAAACCACAGCCACTCGGTCTTGGTCGGGTTGAGCCTAAGTCCGTTACTTCCCATCCAGATCCGCACGGCTTCCAGGCACTGGCACATCACCGCTACGGCATCGTTGGGGTGGTTTGGGGTAGATATATACAACTGAGTGTCATCAGCGTATAGATGGTATTCTACCCCAAAACCACGGATGATCTCACCCAGCGGCTTCATGTATGTGTTAAACAGGAGAGGCGAGAGGACCAACCCCTGAGGCACCCCACAAGTGAGTGGTCTCGAGGTCGACCTCTGCCCTCCTGCCAACACAAATTGTGATCGGCCAGAGAGGTAGGAGGAGAACCACCGTAAAACGGCACCTCCCACTCCCAACCCCCCCAGCCGATGCAATAGGATACCATGGTCGATGGTATCGAAAGCCGCCGAGAGGTCTAATAGGACCAGGATGGAGGAACAACCCCCATCTCTGGCCCTCCAGAGATCATCAACCAACGCGACCAATGCCGTCTCGGTGCTATGCCCGGGCCGAAAGCCGGACTGGCGCGGATCTAGATAGTCAACTTCCTCCAGGTGACGGGGAAACTGTTGTGCCACCACACTCTCAACAACCTTCGCCAAAAAGGGAAGGTTGGAGACTGGACGATAGTTGTTTAAAAGAGCTGGATCCAAAGAGGGCTTCTTAAGGAGGGGCCTCACCATCGCTTCTTTTAGGGAAGCAGGCAAGGAACCCTCGCTTCTTTTGTTCCTTCTATTCTTCAAATCTTCCTTAATTACTTACTATTACTTTAATTTGTTGAATGTAAATTTGTTATAATTTAATTTGTTATAATTTAATTGTTCTGTGAGAAATTTCCTGACAGAACAATTAAATTATAACAAATTAAATTATAACAAATTTACATTCAACAAATTAAAGTAATAGTAAGTAATTAATTAAGTAAGTAAGTAATTAAGGAAGATTTGAAGAATAGAAGGAACAATGTAATTCTATACATATCAATCCAGATATTAAGAATTTCCCAGTTAAATATAATTCATTATCAGATAAATAAAGAAAAATCTGTTGTCAGACTTTACAATACAAGTGAAAAAAGTGAGGTGAAATATTTCAAATAATTATCATACATTATGCTTTGCAATTAATTAAATTAAATTTAAATGTACCGTATTTTTCAGAGTATAAGATGCACCAGGTTTTGAAGAGGCAATTTTTTTTTAAAAAAAGTAGGTTGGTAGATAGAGAAATAGAGAGGAGAGAAAGAGAGAAAAATACAGTAAGTAGGTAGGTAGGTAGAGAGATTGTGTAGAGGGTAGGTAGGTAGAGAGATAGAGAGAGAGAAATAGAGAGAGAAATACAGTAGATAGGTAGGGGGAGAGGGAGAGAGAAGGTAGGTAGGTATATAGGTAAGAGGGAGGAGACAGAAATACAGTAGGTGGGTAGGGTAAGAGAGAGTAGGTAGGTAGATAAAGGGATAGAGAGAAAGAGAGAAAGAGAAAGAGAGAGAAATACAGTAGGTAGATAGGTAGGAAGAGAGACTATGTAGATAGGTAGGTAGGTAAAGGAATAGAGAGTGTATTTACCCATGTGCTGGAGAAGGAAATTGCTGTAGCACCTAACCCTTTGTTTTGCAGGCACAGCACTTGATCAATATAATTCTCTTCAATCCCTCTAAGTAAACAGCTTTCTGAAAGGAAAAAAAAGTGTTTTTGCACTCTGCAAACCTCCCTAAAACGGCCCGTTTTTTTGCAAAAACAGGACCTTTTTTTCAGGTAAAAGGCATGAAGAGCTTGGGGGGTTTGCAGAGTGCTCCTGGGGTGTGGGTGGGGCAAAAAGTAGAAAAAACGGCCCTTTTTCATAAAAACAGGCCATTTTTTGTCAAAAAAATTGAATGCATAGGCTTATGGAGGCTTATAGAGTGTTGCTGGGGGTGGGGGGACAAAAAACAACCTGTTTTAGGCTCATTTCTGCCCCCTCCCCCAGCTCCCAGGAGCTCTCTGGAATCCTCTATAAGGCTCTGCATGGCCATTTTGGTGAAGCAAATTTTTTTTCACGAAGCAAAAAATAATAATGCTGTATTCGATGTATAAGATGCAACCAGATTTTCAGCCTCTTTTTAGAGGAAAAAAGGTGTGTCATATACTCTGAAAAATACAGTAAACGTAAATGTTTTCAACATGAACAGAAATAACAATACTAATACAGTAACCTTTTTTGTTATCCGCATAGAAATGCAAACGCTGAAATAAAGCAATTAGGAAAATAAGTATTAAGATGTATATGTAATAGGGCTGTGAATTTATTTTAAATATTATTTGGCTGAAAAATCAGTGTTTATATATCAAGATTTCATGACCTTTCACTTCTAATGGAAGAGTTCCTTTATTTTATTTCATTATTTGGCAAAAGAGGTACTACTGAAATGAAGCTGTTGATTGAAAACAATCTCTGCATTTTGATGTTGAAATCAATAGACAATTGAGAGGCACAGCATCTTGGTGTGACTGATTAACTTTGATCTGTGCTGGTCTATAATCTAACACCACAGTGAACAAACCATCAATCGGTGGTGTCTGCGGGAACCACTGCTTTCATCAAAATGATGAAAATATCACTGTGCCATTGTATTACATGTTCTACACATTGGACAATGCTTATTTTACTTTGGCCCAATTCTATTTTTATTATCTTCCATACCCATGAATGCTGCTGGTATATTTTTATTTTGTGCCCCAAATTTTATGTACTTCCTGTCCATTATAATTTGTTTTAGATAAGCAAATTTTATGCAGGTATTAAAAATTAATGCAGGAAGTTTTAATATTTGCTTGTTTCAAACAGTTTTAATCAATAAGAAAATCTGTGAAATGTTCTGTATTTAATCAGAGCTTAAAACCAACAACAGGATAATAGAAATAATTATGGAATAAACCTGTCATGTTTTTCTGAATTAGTTTATTTCTGCAGAAATACTTTAAATGTACTTTTATTGCCTTATATTATGATTTAGATATTATATTATTCCTTGAAATAGCACATTAAATAAAACGCCGTTTTAACTGTCTGTGTGACAACTATTCATTCTTTTGAAATCTTTGGTTGACTTCTAATCTTAGAATGAATCATTGCCAATATTGCAGTATAACATTTGTCTGGAGAACATATCATTGAAGAACATCTGACTAGATAAAACCTTTTCAAAATATGATGGCTTCATAGACTAGTAATGTGAACGTGATTCCTACTTCTCAGTAAGACATTGTACAGTCTATGTTCCTCTATTAAAATAAAATAATGCAAGTTTATATTTCTTAGGATTAAGTCTGGGCTAAGATGTATTCTACCTGGTATTTTTTTTTATGGATAGATAAATAATTGGTAGAATTGTGAAAAAGTTTAATAGGTGTTCTTCACCTTCAATATAGCATCAGATTGCCCTAATGAAATTCACCTCAGCCAGTCAGCCAGCCAGCCAGTCATTCTTATAAAGATTTAATTAAGTAATTAGTGCTCATTTTTCCTGTTTGGTTCTTATATTGATCTTCATTTCCTGAGATTCAACTTTCCCCAAATCTTTGGCAACTTCTACTTTCTTGAAGACTTTTTTTATCTCGTTAAAGTATCCTCCCAATAATTTTGTGAGTTAGATTAGGATAAAAGGATGTCAGTAACCCAAGTTTACAAGCAGAATTTCATGTATCAATGAGCTTCTGAAACCAGTTATTTCACATCTTTCAAACCAAAGAGACTTTTCACTGAACTATGATACCAGGGATGGGTTCCTGCCAGTTCTAACCTCTTCTATAGAAGTGGTTCCACAAATCTACAGTGCCGTTTAGAACCAGTTCCAGCTTCCTCCCCTCCTCCCGTCTGCACATCATTAAGATGAAGAGCGAGAGGAGAAATTCTGGGAGTTGAAGTCCACAAGTCTTAAAGCTGTCAACTTTGAACACCCATGGTGTGTTTTTGTGTGTGTGTCATAAAGCTTTGTTTATTTACACACACCATTTGAGGACAGTACACTCAGTCAACAGATATGGTTGACATCCTAGAAATCAGTGAGACAAGATTCTGAAAAGGACCTCGACTGTCTCCACAAGAAGAATTTAAGATAAATTCCCAAACAATCTATGCTTGGAAAATGATTCCCAGATCAAAAATCCAAGAATTTTCGCCCCCCCCCTTCCAATTATGAGGAAATATTTGTTTGATATTAGGGAAGATGTAATGGCATGGGAAGAAATTCAATTTCCTACAGGTCCTCCAGAAGACACCAAAGTAATCATAAAAAAGAAAACTGAAGATTTTGAAGAGAGGTGCATTTCAAACTTGGGAACCCTAAGGTGTGTGGACTTCAATTCCCAGAACTCTCCAACCAGCCTGGGTTTTTTTTTTCTAAAGGGTTAGGGGTGCAACGGTCTTGTAACTTGACAGCTTTAAGACTTGCATGCTTCAATGCCAGAGTTCCTGAGCCAACATGACTGGAGGAAGAATTCTGGGAGTTGAAGTCCAGAAGTCTTAAAGCTATCAAGTTTGAATTCCCTGGGGTTTTTTTCTAAAGGGTTAGGGGTGCAAGGGTCTTGCAACTTGACAGCTTTAAGACTGTGTGCTTCAAATGCCAGAGTTTCTGAGCCAACATTTTGGTTGCTAAGCAAGAGCATTGTTAAGTGAGTTTCACCACATTTTACAAGTTGGTCACATCCATCCAGTCACATGGCTGGCAAGTCACGTCCACCCGGTCACATGGCTGGCAAGCCACTCCCACAAAGCAGGCCACACCATAGAAGAGGTTCTAAAAATTTTGAAACCCACCACTGCTTGATACCCTCTTCTCTGTTGTATTTTTGTTTGAAGAAGCAGTTTTTAAAATAAAAAAATACATGAAGTGATTGAAATGTCTTGCCTATCCTTACAAAATTGATGACATGATGATTCATGGTTCGTAGTCAATACACAGTTATAAACAACATATATATCTTATATACTGTATCTTATATACTGTATTGTGTGTGTGTGAGTGTGTGTGATACGTTTTTGTGCTGGTAAATAAATAAATAAGGGAGACTAGTATAGATCTATTTCAAGCTATTTACCTCTCATCAGCTAGCCATACCCTTACTGGGATTCGAACCAGGGCTGTTTTACATGTGAGGCAGTTGTAATTGCCACTAGGCCACAGGTTCTCATCCTGATCAGCTGACACAGTGTGTGTGTGTGTGTGTATACACACAAACATACATACATACATACATATTATTTATTTATTTATATTAAATAATATATATTTATATATTTAATATATGTTTATTTTACTCTGTCTTTACAGAGTAAAAAGTTTTGAAGTTTTTAAAGTTTAGAAGTAAAAAGCTCAATTATGTCTACACAGAACTCTAGGCAAATGTATAAGTAATTAAATGAAGATTATTTAATCTGACACAATATCCAGCAGGGACATAGTAAACTTTCAAAAGAAGTAATATTTTCTGTTCTGCAAAGAAATAACCTGTCTTAAAGCATACATGTCCTTTTCTGACCCCCCTCCCCCCCCAAAAAATGTCTTGCTTCACATTTGTTCATCACATGCATAAGGATAACTATTACACAAACAGACAACCAAACGTTATTGTTGAATTTGTTTTACAAAGCTTGCATAGGCATATTCTATGTATTCTCATGTTACTTTTATTGGCATTTAGTTTAGCACTACTGCTTGAGGCACTACAAATTATGGATTATTATTTTTTGTCTGAATTATCCTTGACATTCTGCTGTTGTGAATAGTCTTTTAATATACAACTTCTTTTCTTTTGTTTTCTCTGGGAGAAGATAAAAGTATTACCATGAAATCTTGGAATATACGGGTGAACATATTTTCTAATCAGTTACCTTAGTTGTAATTTAAATTATAATATTATGTATGGGAATAAAGCCCAAGAAGAATTTGAATTTCTTCAGAATAAATATAGATTCATTCAATTGTTCTATTTTCTATTTAAGTTGCAGATACAATTTTAAACATGGTAGTGCACATACTCTATTTATATTTATATTTATAGTTAAGGTGCGCTTTAATGTTAATTTCTGAATGCAGAAGAAGGGTCCAACTATTGATTGATGTACTGAAGAATACCAATGAATAGATAATAATTGATTCAAATAAAGATACAAAGATGAAAGTGTATTTCATCTGTACTTTTGTATAATAAGAATAACAAGATCTAAAATACCTACACCATATTTCCAATTGAAAGAATTATTAGAAGAAGTTAGATCAGCACAATGGTTATGACAAGTCAGAAGACTACAGAAATTAATATAATTTCTACAGAAATTTCTGCAGAAAGTTTGGCTGGAATTTTTCTTCTTCTAGACACTTGACTCAAAAGTTATTTACTTTGTGATTTTTTTTATTTATCAAATTTATATCCCGCACCTATCTCCGGATTGGACTCAGGGTGATGACAGATAAAGAATTGTCCTGTAAAAATTGGAATGGAAAAAAGATTGCTAAAGATTCAAAGTAACCTATTGCCACCAAATCTACCCTTTTAGTCTTCCAGAAAGCTGTGAAGACACAACTGTTCTGCAAAACACTTGATCAAAATGGATTTGAGTTAGGATATTAATAGTTTGGTTGGCCTGGTGGAAAGGAATCTTCTGTTTTTATTCATTGTTGGCAGCTACCTAGGATCACTGTATGAGATATTATAGACACCATTATAAGTTCAATCAATCAATCAAATCATACAGTAGCCAACAGGAGCAAACCACATATCAGTAACAAATAAATAAGTGTTAACGGATGTAGTAACTATTGTACATATTCTTATTTTCACACAATAGCAAAATAATGCTTAGGATTGTCCAACACAGAAAAATAGTCCTATATGGAAAGGAAGATACCAGATGTTTAAACTAGTTTTAGAAAAATCTGAGAAACATGAAACATTATTGCTGATTTATCCTGGATTGAAAAAACCCCACAGAATACCAAAAAGACACTATATGATTCATGATTATTAGGAAAACCTTTGATTGTGTTGACCACGTCCTTAGAATGTCCTTGGTAAAATGACAATTATAGAATGTCTCCTTCTCCTTATTGAAAAGCCATACAGGAGCCCCAGATGGTGAAACAACCTGGCTCCAGGTCAGGAAAGACATGATACAAGCTGTATGTTGTCTCTTTATCTTTTCAGTTATATGCGGAATAAAGAATATATTGAAAGAAGATTGATTGGAAATATTTGTGTGTTTTTAAAACTGGAACAGTAACCACAATACATCCCTTCGTCTGGTCTGCTCCCACAGAGAGGGTCTTCTCCGGGTGCCGTCGGCTGGGCAATGCCGGTTGGCGACACCCAGGGGAAGGGCCTTCTCTGTGGCTGGCCCGGCCCTCTGGAACGACCTACCCCCCGACCTTCGCACTACCTCGGACCTCCGCCTCTTCCGCCAACATCTTAAGACGCATTTATTCCAACAAGCCGGCCTAGGATAGCCCCCCGTTCTGACTTTTATACATAAATTATAATTTGGTAGGGTTTTTAATATGGGTTTTAGCACGGGTAAATAATTTAATATATTTTAAATGTTGTATATTGTATTTATTGTGGTTTTAAATAATGCCTGTGCGCCGCCCTGGGTCCTAACAAGGAGAAGGGCGGGGTATAAATTCGAAAAAAAATAAAATATGTTCTATACAAATGATCTTCAAGCTCTAGTAATGAATGTCAAAGAACACAGTGAAAAAAATGGCTCCATGATTAAATAAAAAGAACAGCAAATTAGCAACAACAGGTATGGCCATACTAGACAGTACATAAAATCCTTAAAGCCTTTAAGGCATGCAGTAGTTACTGGGATGTAACACATAAAAACATATGCCAGGAGAGATAAAGAAAAAAATGATTGCATAAAGATCACTCAAATTCTGCTGACCATGCCAAATTATCCTCAGTCTATAAAGCAACTGATCTTTCACCAGAGGCAGCAAGCAAACACAAATTGTGACAATCTCATTCCTCCTGTTACAGCTATCATAAGTCAGTGAACTGTAACAGTAACTTTCCACTCCTGATATTTTAACAGCATGGAATCTTGATTTACAGCTATGGAAATACGGGCCAATTTATAAGCAAAAAAACAGTGTGGTCTTTAATAAGAATTGTCTGTTGTGTGCCCAATAACACAAACAGAATCTCAGATCTACCTGACAGTAATGGATGTCTTTGGAAAAGAACCAGTGACAGAGGGAGCAAATATACATGCACTACAGATGGGATGAGAACAGAATGACTCAGAAAGTGTAATGAAGAATTGGCTTGAAAAGAAATTTAGTTAGCTGACAATCAGGGAAATGCCAAGGTATTTTTGGCTTAATTGTGTATTGGTGGGTTGCCTACCTCGTGAAAATATTATGTACAAGAAAAAGAAAATACAGTGCTGCAAAAGTATGAATGGTAAGGCAGAATTAAATTTCTTTTATGTTAGCCAGCAAGCAACATCAACCACTAGTCCTGGTTTTCATAAACTATATATTGGAATTTATTGCTGGCTTAATGAGACTTGGAGCATGGATTTTTTGATGTTACACGGTTGTTTTCCTAGCTTCTATCTTAGGAAAGTATCCAAATCATGGAAATTAATGACTTTATTTTCTTATGAAGTCTGTTTAAATATTTTGTTAAATATGGCTGTATTCATACATTCATTCATTTTAAGTTCATATATTAAATGCCATGACAAACAAAAATTAACCTATTGGTACAAAGGGACAGAAAATCCCATTCCAAAAACTGGAATTTTCAGATATAAAAATTAATTATCCTAATTCAAAGTATAATAAGTAAGTAAGTACGGAAGTTAGTTAGTTAATTAATTTGTTTGTCTCTGCCATGCATGCAGGGGGGGAGGGTGCATGTGCAGGGGTCACGTGCGTATGTGGGGCACACATGGAGGGGTCACACATACATGCACGGGATGTCAGGCCTGCAGCCATGTTCCTTTTGGATCTTTGGCCTGCCACACTTTCTATTATTCTACTATGCTGTTTCTATGGTGGGGAATTGAGAGGGGTGATAGTAAGGAGTAAAATGCTATGTAGCCAAAATAAATTTCCTTTCTAGAAAGCCAAGGTCATCCTTTGTCTTGGCACCTCTGCACCTGACCGGAACTGGATGGGTGGAACTGCCAGCATGGCAGTGGAAGATTGGATCATGTGATGAATTTGTGGGTGTGGGGGCAAGATCATAAAGTTTAACCTGAGTGGGGAAAACCAAGAAGTTTCAGATTCGGGTTTTCCCAGATGTGCCAACATGGCTCTCTTAATAAATTGGAACTTTGAGCAATACTTTGCCTTGATTTAATTTTGGATGCTGACATGGGGGATGCGGTGTGCTCCGCACACATTGCATTATGGTTGGGTGCACAGACACTTTTGGCACATTATTTTATTTTATTTTATTAAATTTATACCCCGCCCTTCTCCTAAAAAAGGACCCAGGGCGGCGATAATGACAAAAAGGTTAGCCATCACTGTTCTAGACTAAGATATATTTATTTCAGTATTTAGTACTTGAGATCGATATAAAGACTTAGATATTAATTACTAAATCCTTAGTTGCAAGGCTTAATTTTGGTCAAATACATTTTTGAATAAGATCTCATTACATTTTATTTTATACTTTACTTTACTTTACTTTTATTTGATTTCTATACCGCCCTTCTCCCTTTCGGGACTCAGGGCAGTGTACAGCCAGAATAAAAATGATTATACAGAGTTTAAAAACAGTATTAAAAAGAAATATTAAATAATTGGCCAATATTTATAAGTTGCAAACTAAAATCACAATTAAAAATCCCTTTAAAATTATGATAGCCCGGCAGTGCAAAATAAGTGCGTTTTCAGGGCCCGACGGAAGAGATGTAGGTCCGAGATTGTCCTTAGTCCAGGGGGTAGGTCATTCCAGAGGGCAGGAGCTGCCACAGAGAAGGCTCTCCCCCTGGGGGTCACCAGCCGACATTGTTTAGCCGATGGCACCCTGAGGAGGCCCCCTCTGTGGGAGCGAACTGGATGGTGGGAGGTATTTGGTAGCAGGAGGCAGTTTTGCAGGTAACCAGGTCCCTTGCCACGGAGTGCTTTAAAGGTGGTTACTAGTACCTTGAAGCGCACCCGGAAAGCCACAGGCAGCCAGTGCAGCTCGCAGAGGTGTCACGTGGGAGCATCTAGAAGCTCCCAGAATAGTAATAACCAGTGGTAGATTCAAATATTTTTACTACTGGTTCTGTGGGTGTGGCTTGGTGACTATGGCATGGCTTGGTGGGCATGGCAGGGAAAGGATACTGTAAAATGTCCATTCCCACCCCTCTCCAGGCAAAGGATACTATAAAATGTCCATTCCCTCCCCACTCCAGAGGAAGGTTACTGCAAAATCTCCATTTTATCCCAATCAGCTGCGACTTGGATAGCAGAGAATAGATTGGGGGCGGGAGGGGGAGACAGTTAGAGGTGGTATTTCTCAGTTCTCCAAATTACTCAAAATTTACACTACTGGTTTTCCAGAACTGGTCAGAACCTGCTGAATACTACCTCTGGTAATAATACTATGAGCTAGTTACTAACATCAAATGAACGGCTGAGTCCCAAGACTTTGTGAGGAATAATTCTTCTATATTTGATAGAAAAGTCTGTACAAACTTGAAGTCATATAGATGTATCATTTGGTCAGAAAGATGACTGTTTTTTAAAAGGGTTGGTTTGGGGATTTTGGAGCTAATCCTTTAAAAATAAATTCGATAGCTTGAAATAGGAAAAGATGTATTTCCCCCCTTACATAATGAGATGATTGCTGCAGACAAAGGAATCCCATGAAACATTCTCTGAGATTTGAAAATAAACTTGTCAGTCATATAACTCTGTTTCCTTCCCCATCGTTCTTCCTCCAATCAAATGATTTATATGAAATGAAAGCTCAGTGCAGCAATTTTTGCCTTTTTTTGTAGCACCAGAGGCATCAACAAGTCCTTTTTACTGATTTGTAGAGACCATCCTCTTTGCTTTGTATAGTGAGACTGAGGATTTATCGATACTTGGTGTGTTTTTTCTATTTAGATCACTGTTTCTGAACCTCAGCAATTTAAAAATGTGTGGGCTTCATCCCAAAATTCTCCATCCATCATTCTGGGAACCGAAATCCCTGCATCTTGAAATTGCCAAGTTTGGAAAATAATGATCTAGAAAATTCACATTTTTACTTTTCACAATTGTTCATACTGAATGTCTGTAGTAAACTGAGGTACTATCAGGTACTTTGAAGAAAAAATAAAATCCATTTAGCAATGGGAAATTAGGAGATAGGCTGCAGTGAATGAGGGGATATTATCTTTTGACAGAAGCGGTGAATATCAGCCTCAATTGAAATAAATACTGACCAGCATTTTCAATTTATTTCCCTTTCTAAATATCAAACAATGTATGCCAATTGAAATAATCCATTAAATGAAGTAGGTATACAGTCTGTTTTCCAAAGCACCTGAAGGCCAGACAAGGAATAATGGATGGAAACTGACCAAGAAGAGAGTCAACCTAGAAATAAGGAAGAACTTTCTGACAGCAAGAACAATCAACTGATGGAAGAGCTTTTCTTCGGAAGTTGTGGCAGCTTCATCACTTGGGACTTTCAAGAAGAGATTGGACTGCCATTTGTCAAAAATGGTGTAGGGTCTCCTGCTTGAGCAGGGGTTGGACTAGATGACCTATAACAGGGCTCTCCAACCTTTGCAACTTTAAGTCTGAAGGACTTCAGCTGGCTGGAGAATTCTGGGAGCTGAAATCCTTCAGACTTAAAGTTGCAAAGGTTGGAGAGCCCTAACCAATAAGGTCCCTTCCAACTCTGTTAATCTGTTATCCCTGTTAGCCTAGTAGTGAAATTCTGAATGTGTTTCAGTTAGTCTTTTTTTCTGGCATCTATTTGGAGTTGTCTGTTCAGTTTTCTTGCCAATATGCCATTGCCATTTTCCTAGGGCTAAAAGAAAATGACTGACCCAAAGTCACCCAGACAGTTTAGTCTGAAGCAGGATTAGACTTTGTTATTTCTTACTCTCCATCTTCATATTCAGAGCCTTTAACCATGACACTAAACTGGTTCTGATTAAAATTATCTCTATTCATTTCTACTTAGACATAAGCTCCCTTGAACTTATTTTCCAGGAACATGGTGCAGGATTGAACCTTAAATATCTCAAATAAACAAGACTTATTGATTATTCTGATTATATTCCATATGAGATGCATCATATGGAGATTTTCATCTTATGTGCAAAGATTTCAGTGCTCATTTTCCTTTGAATTTCTGCTTTCTTGTATGTTTAGAAAAACACATCAATATCTGGCTAAAAATGTCACTATCCATTGATAAATAACATAGTGATAACCTTCCCATTTTCTCCTCAAAACTATCATTTCAACTACAAGGAGTCTCAAATTCCTGCCAAAAAAATAGCCCACCCTTCATCATAATGCTTATATTCTTCTGCTAGTTGTACTGCATCAGCAGTTAGCCTTGACTTGACATAAGAGAAATAACAGCTTGTTATAACTCAAGGTAGAGAGAGTCACCTTGTAAACTACATGCCATCTTTATTTTATTTTAGGATTTTTTTTTTACTTTAATGTATTTGTTTTTCAGCATGGTCAACTCAACAGAGTTTAATTTATGAAGAAATATAAAATGGAGAGTGGGAGTCTTATAAGAATATAAAAATAACTTGAATTCAGTTTGCAATTACTGTAGAGAGCATATGGTAAGTTGTGCATTCTTTTCAACAGTTAAATATATTACTGAGTTAAAAATATAACTGATTAGCCAGGTTTCAAGAGTTGTTTTATTATATCGTAATAATAATACTTAGTTTCTTTCTTTTCATTTCCCCCTAGTGTTATTCTTTTAAGAGCAGGGTGTGCTTTTTTCAGTAAAATAACTGTTTATGCTATACTTCTATAAACCAGAGATAATTTTTATCATGAGAATACTGGAACTGAATATATTCTCTCTCTGTTTTCTATTCTGTGGTCTATTGCCCAGGAAATATATTCCCAGCTCATCTAACTTCCTGCTGTTTTGAAGTCATAGTTCAGTCCACGGGAAACAATTTCACTTGGCAGTCCATGAAAAGAGAGAAAAGGAAATAGATTCAATGCCCTTGATCTGATTGATCTGTAGATTTTATGCGGAACCCTTGTTCTGTCTTATTTGACTCTCAGTTCAATGGCTGTTAGTAGCATAATAGAATTATCTGAAACAATATCCTGCTTCACACTACTGATGGATAACCTACTTCAGGTTATGAACCCCACCTATGTTGTGGTAGAATAGCAAATTTGGTTGAGGTTGATTGAATTGAGATGTAAAAGATGCAATGCAAGGAGCTATTTTACACTGTCAAGTTGGCAAATTAGCCACATGCCTTCTGAATGTGATTTATGCATTAAATAATCAGCTTAATTCAGTATCTCTTATATCTGATATACTTTTATGGGAATGAAGAGTGGCATGCATATCTGGGTATTATGCAAATAAGCTTATTCATCTGATCCCATTATAGTCAAAGAGCTAGTACAAGACACTAAAGCATAGCGTGTGACAATCTTTTAATTGTGTGACTGGCTACTAATGAATATTTCCCCTCTGATTTATTTGCTCAGTGAGTACAATATATGGCTAGAGAAGAGGAACAGAACTAGGGAATAGAGGAAACACTGTCTGATTTAATGTATCTTTATTAACTTCGCATAACATAAGCTTGGTCATTAAATACATTGTTTCAGTTCTAGGTTTCATAATATTAAATATTAATATTTTCAGGAATTCTTATTATTTCAGCTCATCTTCCATGGTTGGAAGTAACTTCTTAAAAACAGGGTTAATTGCTGTTTTTGAAACAGGGAGGTATAGTGGGAAGGATGATGGGTTTGGTGCGGTGAGGTCCAGGATCAAGCCAACTGTCATGTATGACTCTGTGTACACGAAAGGACCTCAGGCAGCATGATAGAACACAATCAATGTGCTACTTTCTGGGCAAGATCTGTTTAATTTGTACATATTTTAATCTTGCATTTTACATTTTAAATTACATCTCATACAGTATGCCTTATTTTAATAGTGATGCTTCTGACATAAATAAATAAGAAGGCATCACTCTTTCTTATCAGCAGTTTGTGTAGGAAAATATAGTGGTTGGGGGCTATGCATGCTATCTTCAGTTCATGTATGAAAGATGGAATCTTTCCTGGCCACAGTTCATGCAAAATAATATGATGGCCTTTATACTTTGTAGGCAAGTTTGTTTTTATTGTTTTTTGTTAAGAATACATCATTAAGAATGAGCCTCCTCATAAGCAGCTGTGAGAAATATTTTTGAACCACTGAATTTTTATATTTACTAAGAATCATGAGCATCATAGAGAAATTATGCTGAGGTACACACAGTTCCATTGAAATTAATGAGCTTGTTATTACTGTGATTGCAATGACTCCCCAATGTGTGATGCATGTTGGAATAAAACTCAAACATTTTGCTCTGCATGCCCACAGATGCAGTGAGCCTTTCCCCAAAGTTCTGTATTATTTATAAATGTTAACAATATTCAGCGAAATGGCTTTCTCATTAAAGCACACAATAAAGTAAATCAAGCAAACAAGGCCAAAACTTTTGATTGCTCTAAGCTTAACTTATTACTGGGGGGGAGAGGGGAATGTCTGATTTAAGATACTTCTGTTATAAGCCATCCAAGAGGTCAATTCAGACATAAATAAGCTTGTAAGGTGACACAAGAATTGATGATTGGGAGTAAAACACTTTGTGAATTTGATGTGCAGTTAAAAATATGAAACAAAATCTATGAAAAATATATTTCTCCCTTTGGATTTTTTTAAAATCATTGTTATCAAAGCTTCATGTGGATTAAAATGATATAAAAACAGGGATGGGATTCAGACGGTTCGGACCAGTTCAGGTGAATCAGATTCTAATTTTACATCTGGTTCATCAAACCAGTAGTTGCAAGGACTGACTGCCCCTGCCCACCCACTCCTCTCCTAACAGGAGTCTCCATGCAGCCTGTTTTGGATGTCAGGTAAGTGCATGGCCCATGCGGAAGCTCTGGGAGTTTGAAAAACAGGGCTCCTGAAAGCTCTGGAAGTCCAGAAATGGGCCCATTTCCGGTCTCCAGAGGGCCTCAAGAGCCGGGGGGGCAGCCATTTTCACCCTCCTGGAGGCTCAATGAAAGTCTCCAGAGCCTGGGGAGAGTGAAAAATGGGCCTCCCGGAAGTTCTGGAAGTCCAGAAACAGGTCCCATATCTGACCTCCGGAGGGATCCGGAGACCAGAGGAGGCTGTTTTCACCAGAGGCTTGAAGAAAGCCTCTGAAGCCTGGAGAGGGTAAAGACATACCCCACACCATGGTGCAGGAGCCTGAGTAGGCCAAGACCACCATGGCCATGTCCACCCTGTAACAGAACTGGTTACTGAAATTTTTGAATCCCATCCCTGCAAAAAACAATAATATATCACTGAATAAAATAATATTAAAGATTTACTTGTTTCATTTACTGGAAAAACATCTGATCCAACACACATATTCTGTGACAAACAAAAATATTCCCTTGAGATTCAGAAAATGATTACGCCAAATGATTCCTTATAATGGGGGATCAGAGTCTGATACAGTTGTGTGTAACAATTTTGATTCCTTCTTTCCTGGAAAATGGCTTCAAAGTTTACAGCATGACCTGTTCAGTTCAATTCTTGCCCCACAATGGCCTTGTACTTTTTCATGTTTAGTACTTATAGTGTAGCTTCTATGTTTTAAAAATAATGATAAAATGGTAAATGCAAATATTAAGCCAATATGACATGCTAGTTCCTCAGATAAAAATCAGATCAGAACTACTGAATCAGATAAAACAAATTATTTGAGACAGTGCATTAATTTGAAAAAGAAAAGAACTTGGCCTCAACAATATCAATCAGAGCACTGAAGTGGACCACTTCATTTTGGCCGGCCATCCTAGCAGCTGTTCAGTATAATTTGGCTATGCTGAGTGTTCTGTAAAAAATACAAATCACTTTGTTTTACAGGGCAGCTTCAAAGGATACTTTTCAACTGAAATGAAGTATCCTTTAAGCATTGTATAATCCCCAACAAATACTTTTAAAGTACCCTTGTTTAAAGAGGAATAGAATCTAGATCACGTGAAGTGTTAATGCCACTGTATAGTGCCTTGGTAAGGCCACACTTGGAATACTGCATACAGTTTTGGTCGCCACAATGTAGAAAAGACGTGGAGACTCTGGAAAGAGTGCAGAGAAGAGCAACCAAGATGATTAGGGGACTGGAGACTAAAACATATGAAGAACGGTTGCAGGAGCTGGGTAGGTCTAGTTTGATGAAGAGAAGGACCTGGGGAGACATGATAGCAGTGTTCCGATATCTCAGAGGGTGCCACAAAGAAGAGGGAGTCAAACTATTCTCCAAGGCACCTGGGGGCAGGACAAGAAGCAATGGGTGGAAACTAATCAAGGAGAGAAGCAACTTAGAACTAAGGAGAAATTTCCTGACAGTTAGAACAATTAACCTCTGGAACAGCTTGCCTCCAGAAGTTGTGAATGCCCCAACCCTGGAAGTCTTTAAGAAGATGTTAGATAGCCATTTGTCTGAAATGGTATAAGGTTCATGCCCACGCAGGGGGTTGGACTAGAAGACCTACAAGGTCCCTTCCAACTCTGCTATTGTATTGTATTGTATTGTATTGTAAAGGTTACTAGTCCAAAACACATTCTTTTTTGTATACAACATTCCTACATAGATGCTTTCTTAAAGTAAAGATAAAGGTTTTTCCTGTCTAGGCATATCTGATTCTAATGGGCGGTGGTTATCTCTGTTTCTTATGTGAAGACACTTTGTGGTCATGTGGAAAGCATGACTATATGCTGAAATTCCTTTCCATGGAATTGGTACCTATTTATCTGCTCATATGTGGATGCTTTAGAACTGCTAGTAAGCAAGACCTGGGGCAAGTAATGGAAGCTCACCCTATCCCACAGTGCTCAGGTCTCAAACCCAGGTGGTCAGCTTTGAAGCTCAGTGTCTTTAAGCACTGAGAGATCACATTCTTATATACTTTTCTTAGTATGGTTAATATGGTTAAACGCCTATTTTATTGTGAAATGTGCATTAGAGAATAAGACACAAAAGGCATAATACTGTATTTGTACTGTACCTTTGTGATATTCCTTGTGATATCACAAGAGTGTGTTTACACTCTTGGTTCGAAGCCAGTTGAATAAAATCTTCTTTAGGCTTTACACAAATTAAATTGAATTTGCATATAAAAAAACATCAAATGGACATGCACGCACATGCAACAATAAGCTTTAAAATAATAATCTTTATTAACTATCCTGTTTATCCAATTTCATTGTAATTTTTACAATGACAATAAAGATTATTATTATTTATCTTTGATGCCATCTAGAGATACACAAAAGTGCTTTTTCAAGAGGCAACTGGACTTACTGGTTTTTCTTTGAAGGTGTTTTGCTTCTTATCCAAGAAGCTTCTTCAGTTTGAAGCAAAACTGAATTTTCCAATCGCTACACCTCACCGCAGGGAGGCGGAACCGGATATTCCTATATGGTTCCGCCCCAGGCTTCTAATGGACTCGGAAAGGTTCCAGAGGGAGCTTGGGCCAATTCCTGTGACCCTGCCCCGCGACTCGACTGAGGACCTAGTGGCCGCATGGTTAAGTGCGGCCGCGGGGGCCTTGGACCGAGTCGTGCCCTTGCGGCCTCTCTTGCGGCGACGAATCACCCAGGCTCCTTGGTTTACCGAGGAGCTTCGGGGGATGAAACACCACAAGAGACGCCCATTTTCCTGCAATAGCAAGACTTTATATGTTGATTTTTTGTTTCTGTCCACCGTTTGTTTTTTATAAAATGAACTAGTCTAGACTAGGGGTGTCCAAATTTGCAAGGAGGGCCAGATTTGGTGAGGTGAAATTGTGTGGGGCCAACCATTCAGCCTGACAATCTTTGAACCATTAATATTAAATGCAAATGAACTATTTTATGAAAGATTAAACAAATAACTCCGGAAGAGAGAAGAGGCTGCAGGCTGCTCGAAATTTGAAAACAGGCCGCAATTGTCCCTGGGCCGGACTTTTGACATGCTTGGTCTAGACTGTTATTTAACCTGTATTCATAGTGGGACATTTATAATACTGATACTATATACTGATCTTTAAAATATATACTTCCTATAACATAGATAACTCTTGTGGCCCAGCCGGATCCGACTGATGAACTCAGATAGCGAGGAACCATATGAGTCTGCTCTGGAAGACGAGAGAGACCTCGGGGAGTGTTCAGAGTCAGAGCAGGAACCAGAGAGGCTGGTTGGTACCAGGAGGCACCTAACGCATGGAGCAGTGGGGAGGATCAAAGGCAGTTTGTCCCTGATGCTAGATTGGGAAGGGCTAAGAAATGGAAGCAGCAACTCTGTAGGCAGGCTCACAGAAGATGATTGAGCACCAGGTGGTTGTTGATTGGCCCCTTCCAAGAGAGCTTATAGGTGAGACGTTGGGAGGGGACATTTGTAGGAAACAACCGTTTGAATTAATAGCCAAGAAAGTCTGTCTGTGCATTCTAGCCATATTTGTTTGGACGATCTGTGTATTATAGCTGTGCCTGTTTGTTTGGACTATCTGTGTAAAAGGTTGCTGCAGAGCTACTCTATTGAATGTGAGTTCTCAGCCAAAGAATTTATCTCATAATTAAACATTCCTTTTTTTAGGATAATTCATCTAATTATTTGTGCCTTTTGCAATGATGTATCAATTTCATCCATGTAATAAAGTACGCTCTTAAATCCATATCTTCGAATATTTAAAACAGAAAAATCCAGTTTCAATTGTCGAAAGCTTTTATCAAAACATATTAAGGGTGCTTGTTTTCATTTTGTTGCTCCAAGTACTCTAATATATTAAGAACATTTCTAATATTATCTCTTAATAGTTTCTTAGGTAAAAAGCCAGATATGTCTTCATGGATAAAATCTTGTAAAACAGTTTTCAGCCTTCTAGCTAAATTTGTCATGAATATTTTATAATCATTATTCAATAATGATATTGACCTAGAATTTTGGGGGAAAGTCAAATCCTGTTCTTTTTAAGAATCAGTGATATATGTGCCCGTTTAACTATCCAGTGTATTTCCATTCTCTAAGATGCAGTTAACCATTTTTTTGCCAAGGTAACAAAAAAATCATCTTCGAATATTTATAATAAGAAGCTGATAATCCATCTCAACTGGAAGAGTATTATTTAGAGATACATTTACCAAGAATGCTGTAGCAGCACATTGGAATGTAGCAGTTGCTTTCTTAATAGGTTCAAAATCTGGTTGAAACATTTAAAAATGCTAACTTGATTTTGCTTAGCTGCTTCTTTTCCTTTGGCTTTTTAAAAAATGCGTGCAGCAGTGCAGAGTTTCATTATTTTCTAATTTTAGCTCTCACTTTAAGTTATATAAGACTGGGTTATTTAGGGACTACCTTTTTATGACTCTGAATAAGATTGGACAGAGTGGCTGTACTTGTATGCCCTTCTTTTGAATAGTATCATATATCAAACCTAAACAAGGCACCTTCTCTGTTATGATACAAGTCTTATGGTATAGTATCCTTCAGAGAGTCATATCATTACCACTCTGATAATATTCCAAAAGTCTTTGAAACCCTGGTTTTTTCTTTCAGGTGCTGGAGCAGGATGGGTGCATACCATAGGTATTATTCAGCCGATTCTTACTGGCTCAAGTGAACTGGTAGCAGCTGCTGCTGGAAGCTCCACCCACCTGCCCCAACATAATGAGTAACAATCTGTGCATGCACGCTCACATTTTCGAACCGGTAGCAAAGATAAGTGAACCCCACTACTGGTGCCTACCGCATGCTGGTTGTTGTCTTGACATGTGGTTTACTTGTTTTATTTCACCCCAGATATAGACATGTTTCTGTGTCTTTTTAAAAAAAAATGATTTTATTACTTTTTAAAATGTAAGGAAATTCAGTTGTCTGGAATTGAGAAGCCTCTAAATGGAATTAATTAATTCAACGAATAAATAAGTGGAAAAAGATGCCAAATTATACATTTAAAATGTGGCCATTGTGCCAGTACTCTTGCTAAAAGACCTGTAGAAAACACTGGAACAAAATAGAGGGTCCTGTATTATTACTGTTTTGGGAAGATAAACATATGGCCAGAACAATAGAATTCATGTGTCAGAATTATCAAGACGGTGAATAAAGCATTGTGATGCAAATTCTGTCTCTTAGTACATGCAAAAGCGATGAGACATGCATGTTATGCAAAAGGGCAGTGATGCGATTCTACCGGTTCAGACTGGTTCAGGCAAACTGGTAGCTCTGACTATCAGCTGGGAGCAAACCGGTTCACTCCAACTTTGAAGTGGGCCCATCTGCCTGCCCATGTGCTCTACTCACCTATATTTCCTTTTCCGAAGCCCAGCTGATCAGCACAGCAGAGTGGATTGCCACGTCTCACCTGTTTTCCTTGCCAGCAGTGATGCAGAAGGTGAGTTTTCTGTAAACTCTGCATGCATGAACCGCTTGTCATACCGGTAGGATCCCACCCCTGCAAAACGAATGGGACTTGTAGATGTTTACCATTTTTCTGGTTTTAACATCTTTCTGATTTTGACATCTCCCTAAGCACACACTGATCCCAACTCCTCAGTGTCCACAGAATTAATGTTATTAAATCTTACAAAGAATCATTTATCAACAAAACTCAACTATTACTGCTGACAATGAATTATGGATAGCAGTTATTGAAATATTTAAAATCTCTCTCTCTCTCTCTGTCTCACCTCCCCCCCCCCCCGCAGGTCTCCATGAAATATATGGACTTTAAAAAAAAGTTTTCTTTAGTTTTCTTTTCTCATAACTTTATATATCTTTCTTTGTTCAAATTCAGTTCATAAAATCAAAGTTATATCTGGAAGACATGATGGATCATGTTAAAAATTGATTCAGCAGAGGAAATGTTTCTGCCTCGGTGAAGTATCTAATGAACTGCTAGGGTTAGCCTGTAATCAAATAAACCACACCCACAAAAACAAAGAGTAGCATGAAGAAATATAAAGGGGAAAAGAGTACTTGAAACTCACCTATTTTCTTTGCTAGTTTCACTGATCTTGTTTCACAACTGTGCTTTGTTGTAATTTCATTGTAATTTTAGTACAAAGACAATAAAGATTATTATTATTGTTATTATAATAGCAGATTTAACAGATCTTTCAGTCGAAAGACCCCAGTGTATTTCCTAAGCATATTAAATTGTACCATGATCTGGGTCCTTTTTTAGGAGAAGGGCGGGATATAAATTCGAATAAAATAAAATAAAAATAAAATAAATGATCTATCAGGGGTGTCAAACTGGTGGTCCGCGGACCAGATGAATCACATGCAGGCCATGGTATGCAGGCCATACCCAGCCCAGCTCTGTGAAGGGAAAACCATCACAAAATGTCATGTGACGGCAATGTGACATCGTAAGTTTGATACCTGTGATCTAGATTGCTTTTCTATCAATATAAAAAGATTTCTTAAATTATCATTCAAAATTATTTATTATACTCTATATTAATGTGTCCATTTAATGGGTGACTATTAGGGGTTTAAAAAAAACCCAAAATGCAATTACTTAGCCAATATATTTTAATATTACATTATGATCTTATGCATCAGAAAGTAATCAGTTTATATAAATATTAATATATGCTATGACATAAAAATAATGACACTGAGTGTATTAAAAGGTAAACCAAATCTATACATATAATTTTGTTTGATACATCACTTTTATTAATTCATTAATTTATGTTAGGACTAGGGAATGACTTTATATAGGAAATTGAATTAGAGAAAACAATATAACTCTCCTGTAACAATGAAGAAAATTGAAAATACAAAATCCTAGAGATCTAGAATAATTGTCACAAAGTATTATTTTCTTATAACTTAATTACTTAAATCATTTTGCTGCATCAAGGCGATGTTTGAGTAGCTGTGGATAAAAAAATAATCATGTCCATAGAGTATTGTAATACACTGTAAAGGTGGGAGGGAAATATAACATATGACTGAGTATATCATAGATCTGCTCCATCTCTTTTTTCCTACTGTGTATAATCCAAATAATTTTGACAAATGGCCAATAGTTTAAAAAAATTACTGTTTGGAATTTATATAAAATAAGAGCTAATACACAGCATTCAATAACTTTAGAAACTTTCAAAGTTAGTGGCACAGTTTTCAATATTTTGGGGAAATGAATATAAGCACATTCATAAAGATTATATTTACTCCATAATTATTCCATATTTTGTCTATCAAATATAAAAAAAAATAGTTCCATCAACAGCACAGTAATAACATTTTGTCTATTTCCTGCTTGGACATTAAGTGTTTTAATTTTGCCATAGTTCCACCTTATAAATCCAGATCCAAAATATAATCTGTAGTTATAAAAGCAAATTTGAGTTTATAACCTTTATTCATTTGGATTTAAAACACTGCATAGAATTAGTGTTCTGTAGCATTCTGCAGTGAATCTTTCAGTATGTGTGTTTTTTTAATGAAATAAATAAAATTTTCAGAATAAGAATTTTCAATGTCTAAAAATTAGCACTGTGCATGCCAAAGGGCCTCAAAAATTTTCAACATACAGTATGTACCGAAGGTCACCTTGGCAGGCAATTGAATAGTTGTCCACGTTTTGTGGTGGCATGAGAGTTTACCACAGATTTGGCGCTTGAAACTTTTTGTTAGAATGCAATGGATACTTTATTGTTCTGTTGCTAAAGTTTGATTATTCTTCAGACATTTAATGATAGCATTTTTGAAATGAGAAAAGTTTTATCCACATGGAAGTGCTGACAAGACTGTGCTGTAATGTGGCTATTTTTCTGAAATCCTAATTTAGAACAATCAATTTATGCTTGCTATTTAAAAATGGATTTTCTTCATGGTTTCAAATGCAACCAGAAATAAATATAGTAATTATGAAAGGAAGCTGTATTGAAATCAATAAAAATAGGTTTCAAATAAAAATTATAGTATTAAAAATCCAGGTCATAATTTTCAGTCAAGAAAAAAAATATTCTATGAATGATGAACACTTAAATACTTTTCAAAATAATAATTTCTTATTACATTCTTACTTGTTCAAATATTCAGAAGAATAATTTAGATAGACAGCTGTATAAAGTAGTAAAATTTCTATTTTTGTTTTTAAAAATCAATATTACGTCAAAAAGCGGATGTCATCTCCAGGAAAGTAATACTATTTCTGAAGGTGTGGTCAACTTACATTTATTTACTAATGAATACTGTAGGATACAATTATTTGTGAATATATTTTGAAAAGTATTTATTTATTTATTTATTTTTTCGAATGTATACCCCGCCCGTCTCCTTGTTAGGACCCAGGGCGGCACACAGGCATTATTAAAACCATAACAAAAGTATGCACAGAAGCTGCCAATTGTGTTTCAGGGGCTAGATCCAAGGCTCAACTCTAGGGTGACTAGGAAAAGGGTTTGACCCCGTTGGCCCTGTTATAATGGACAATGTTATCAGTGACACCACCTTCTAGTAAGATCCTCGTCCCTTCTGGATAGTGACATGCTCCAGGACAGTGACTAGCAGGAGGATCCAGGCTTTTATGATGATCTTTGGTGAGAGACGGATGAGGTAATGCAACCATCCTCAATCTCCTTGACTTCTCAGACATCCATACATTTTATAAACAAATAAACAAACAAACAAATAAAGACTTGGTCATAGAAAAGACCAGTTGAGTGGTGACAAAATAAACAAAGACCAAACTAATATCAGCTTTTTGTTTTAATTTCAAAATAATTGTGTTAGATTAAGGGTTTAATTAAAAGAGTCCAAAAAGAGTCCTGGAACATAATAAACTCTTTGAAGTCACCTGATTTAATTAACTATTTTGCAGCTAGTACCTTCTATGTGAGTATAAATGTGCATTGATGGAATGTGTCAATCAAAGCTTCATCAAACTGAAGTGTTTGATGTTTTACATTTCCCCACTGGTTATTAGTTTACTGGAAAGTTAGAGGGATCAATATATGTCTTTGTCCATTTGACTATCTACTTTTAAAAACAGGACTGATCTTTAATTTAATCCAACTAAGTATTTTTCCTGTCTGCACAAGACCAAGCTTTAAGGACAAATGTATACAAAGCCAGAATTGAGAAGACGGCAACAGACAGTAAGTGTCTATGCAAAGAAGCTGAAGAAACAGTGGACCACCTGGTAAGCTGCTGCAAGAAGATTGCACAAATGGACTAGAAGCAGAGGCATGACAAAGTAACAACAATGGTGCATTGGAAGATCTGCAAGACATATCATTTGCCTGTAGGTAAGAACCGGTGGCACCATAAAATAGAAAAAGTCGTAGAAAATGAAGAAGTTAAATTGATCTGGGACTTCAGAATCCAGATAAATGGGAACCTGCCACATAACACCCCGGACTTAACAATTGTCAATAAGAAAGACAAAAACATCTGGATAGTGGCAGTGCTTAGAAGAGAAAGAACTGGGAAGATAACAAACTACAAAGACCTACAAATAGAAATAGAATGACTATGGCAAAGGCAAGCAAAGGTAGTACCAATAGTAATAGGCACTAAAACAACTGGATCAGCACTTGAACACCATAAACATTGACAACTTTCCCATCAGTCAATTGCAGAAGACGGCTTCACTTGCAGCCTTCCTGCGACAATATCTGTAATATCATCAAACATCCAGATTTGCCTATCCCAGGTCCTTGGTAAGGACTCAATAGGAAGTCAAAAATGCCAAACCCAGTGCTCGCTTCGGCAGCACATATACTAAAATTGGAACGATACAGAGAAGATTAGCATGGCCCCTGCGCAAGGATGACACGCAAATTCGTGAAGCGTTCCATATTTTTTTTTAAAAAAACCAAATAAAAAAAAAATGCCAAACCCAGACTGGCTGACTGTGCGATGATTAATGATAATGATAATGATAATGATAATGATAATGATAATGATAATGATAATGATAATGATAATGATAATGATAATAATAAATAATAATAACAACAACAACAGCAACAACAATAATAATAACAATAATAACAATAATAACAATAATCAGGCTCAGCAAACACCAAGGACTCCAAAGACCTATACAGTATGTTGCTTCTCAGACTCCTCAATCTTATTATTATTAGGGAACAAATACAGTTGCATAAGGTTCCAAGTCTTATCCTAACACTTCTAGGATAGGATAACTCCTCCTTGAAGACCTGCTCCTTGCTCATGTAAACCTTACTGAACTAGGTAACCAGCTTGATGGAAGAGAGAATCTTATAGTCCTAGATTTTTAAACACATCTAGTTGAATTAGACTTTATAATAATCCTTATAAAAAGATTGACATTAGCTTTACTTATAATTTGCAATGCAGTTCAAAGACTCTGTAAATGTCATTTATGTTACAAAAATTGTACTAACAGTTTAAAGCCTTTCATTTCTTATTCTTATTAAATATTGCCTTTAGTTTGTTAAGGTTTTACATTCAAATTCAATGCTATTATTGTTTGCTACTGCTTGTTGTTTCATTTTTGTCTTGCAAATTATTTTTGATGTTCAGATATACTTTGAAATGTGCATTTCAAAAGAAATACTACGAAAAAGTAGTGTTTTCTTAGAAATTAATTAGAAACACAATAAGAATCATTCAGCTACACTTTAAATAGTAAATTCATAAAGGAAAGGGATGATATAAATGTATGGCTGCATAAAGAATTAATATAATCTTAATAGAAGCAGAATTTACAATGTTCATCTGTAAAGGGCTTTCTCTTTACCTTGCCCGGGACCTAGCTATTTGCAGGATCGGATCCTGCCGCACACATCCACACGGCCGATTCGCTACCACAGAGAGGGACTTCTCCGGGTGCCGTCCACTAGACTTTGTCAGCGGGCGATGCCCAGGGGAAGGGCTTCTCTGTGGCGGGCCCAGCCCTCTGGAACGACCTTCCCCCCGACATTAGAACTACCACGGACCTCCGCTCCTTCCGTCTAAAACTAAAAACATATCTGTTCTGCTTGGCCGGCCTAGGATAGTCTCTCTTCGATGGGGCTGCTAGAAATTTTAGCTGGGGATTTTAGTTTTTAATTGGATTTTTAGCGCAGGGAAATATTTAATTTGTTTTTTAACTATATGTATGTATTTATTGTTTTATTAGCCCTGTGCACCGCTCCGAGTCCCTTTGGGGAGAGGGAGCGGTCAACAAGTTTAATAAATTATTATTATTATTATTATTATTATTATTATTATTATTATTATTATTATTATTATTATTATTATTGCCCATTCATCCATGTATTTTTTCTTTCATATACACTGTTATTAATATATAACTAGCAATGCTTTATGAAGTGCTAAATAATAATATTTTTTTTAAAAAACCACTCAAATCCCTTATTTCTTATTGATGCTTGCTGAAGAATGACAAAATCCAGTAAGAGAGCTATGTTGCAGCAAAAGCAATAAAACAAATCCATGCACCTTGAAACTAATAATTAGATTGTGGCATAAATTTGGATCATGAAATTCATTTCATGGGATAACTTTCTTATATTGTTTTATTTAGAAATCCAAATCAACAAAGTCAGATTTCAAATAAGGATCAACTCTATCAGCTGATGGTCTGCTCACTTAATATTAGAAATATTACAAAAAAAAAATCCTTAGAGATAACTATTTCCTCTCAACTTTAGTGACACTTGCTTAAACACCAAATTAAAATATTATTCCCCTCTTTGCAAGATTATTAAAATGCATCACATATTTTAATTCAAACTTCTCCAACTAGTTTTCAGCTTCCAGAATATCCAGCTAAAATCTGTGGTAGCTGGCAATTGAACAGCTTTTCCATATGCTGTTAATGTTACTGATATTGCTTACATTATTAGTGTTTGAAAACATCTTAAGAAATGAAAGACATAGTTTAAAATATCCCAGTGTCCATCATTAGCTGCAAGGCCTTATATTGTAGAACTATGTACAAAGAAAGTAATTTTATTTTTCAAAAGCAAGAACTTTAATTAAGCCAACAATTATTCTGCCCCAATTATCTTTAGAAGAAACTAGTAATAATTTGTTGATTTTAAAATCACAATTGCTGATTGCAAAGTTTAAGTATTTCATGCAGATGAGCAGAACAAACATTACACTTTTATGCAAAGCATTTTATATTTGAAAGCAAAAATGCACTTCTGAGCAGGAAGAAAGCACACATAACAGCTGCCTCTCCCATCCAGATGTCCTCTACTGTTGCTGCATGGTTTTGTGTACAAAAGGGATGGACTTTTATTGTGATTCACCTTATCTCTTTTGAGCCTCTTGCAGGTGCTAGTTTATTGAAAAAGTTGCTTTAGAATTGTTCACATTTCAAAGTAGTATTTTGTCTTAAGATGTAAAGCTACACAGAGTCCATACTATACTATAGTATACTATACTTTTTTTTTTACTTTGGAACAAGAAAACACATTTGATGTGTGAAAAAAAACACATATATGTATCTATGAAATATGGTGCAATGAATAATTGTTTAAAAATGTGCTTGATGTCTTAGCCAGTTCTGTGAGTACCACCATTTGCCCACCATAGGGGCAACTAACAATGTAACATTAATTTAATGCAACCATTCATTTAGTCCCTAAATGCTTACATGGTGACTATTGGTCTCTCCCCAAACCTTCAATACTTGAAGAATATTGAGAATTTTCTTCTTCCTCAATTCCCACAAAATCACAGTTTTGGCTCAGTGAACTTTTCCATTGCTTGCCATGTTCACAAGATAGATGACTACTGACAGACAAAGGAAAGGAAAAAGAAAATAGAAAACCAGCAAGCATCCAAATGGAAGGAACTCCTCTTCTCTATTAAGATGTGCACTCTTTGAGAAGAAACACTTGTCTGGACTCTAGCAAACATTTGGAGACTGAAAGAGAAACAGGTTTATTAAGAAGAATACAATGAAAACAAAAAAAATATTGTTATGGAGGAACTCTTCTGCTGGTCTTCTTAAACTAGGAGTCAGCCACAACTGATTGAAATATATGCAGCTGCTATACAATGTTTTAAATAAATAAATAAATAAAATAAAATAAAATAAATGTGTAGTTTTCATTGCTGAGAAGTGAATTCTGTTTCTCATTTCCAATTATCTAATATCTTGCCATTTTCTGAAAACTACTGCCTGTTAATAGTAGATATATAGAAATTAATAAAGTAGTGAAGATGTCTATATTAAATAACATGGGTACAATTAAAATACAAATGTATTTCTTGCATTTAGATATCATACTGTTATTACCAAGCACACTTTTTGCAGCATTTGTATATAATAATCTAGATTAAGTACTTAAAAATATCTCTTATGATAACAGAATTAATTGCACTGATCAAACAACTCTAATTTGCTCTACTTGTAAGGTCATTTAGGAAAATATGTTATTTTTAATAATAGCAATAGCACTTAGACTTATATACCGCTTCATAGTGCTTTTACAGCCTTCTCTAAATGGTTTATAGGGTCAGCATATTGCCCCTAACAATCTGGGTCCTCATTAACAAGCAGGTTAGTGTTTCAAGGTATCTCAACTATGATTTGCCTAGTATCTTTAACTTTTTAAAAGGTCCAAAAGGTAAACATTGCACATGAATTTCACAGTACCGTGTATGTGTACATTTTTCATTCATACCAGATATTGGCTGCAAAAATCCATACGGCAGCAAAGTACGTACAATAAACTATAAATTCCACTCTATTTTTTCACAACACTCACTTTCACACCCAAAGTTTATATTTTTCTTTTAAAAAAAAAAAATCAGCATTACTCAGATTTTTAGGTATCCAGGCAGAAAAATTTCACTCCTCTGCTTTTTATAGTGCTTATTATACTATATCAATGATAAATCTTAATTGTTAATATTTCCTTGGAAAACTCCAAAAATGTATATCATTCTTGTTTAAATCTTTTTAAGACATTGTTTTTTCATTTGGTCATGTTTAACCTCTCAGGTGACATATCAATGATAATATTCAATCAGGTTAACTTTAAATGTATACAGTTAAAAACTTTTGGATATACAGTATAAACCTAAGATTCAGGGAATATTAGACCTGCAAAGATTTAGGAGTACTTGAAATATTTTTATTTGCTTGCATGCTTGCTTGGTTATATTTTTCATTTCTGAACCATCCATTTCCCTCAAGGAAAACATTTCTCAAATGGTTTAATGTAACTTCTGTGTTGTGTAGTAATATTAGTAATCTCATTTATTTGAGATAACCCTATGATTTAAGTAGGCATGCTTACTTAAAAATATGTCATGTTGTGGCCTTTCTGGTTACTGCAGCTGTTTTCATACACACACACAGGCACACACAGTGTCAATTACAACTGCCACACATGTAAAACAGCCCAGGTTCCAATCCCAGTAAGGGTGTGGCTAGCTGATGAGAGCTAAATAGCTTGAAATAGATCTATACTAGTTGCCCTTTATTTATTTATCAGCAGAAAAACATATCACAACTATACACACACACATCCTTTATATACTATATATATATAGTATATAAAGTATTTCATCTGACATCCAAGTTATGCAATGTCCATTTCTTTAAGTAAAAGATTCCAAATGGTGTCACTAGTAATGGATAATGGACCTCAGATAGCTGATATTACAAGAGCTCTACTTTTTCACAGGAATTAGCAATATTTGTAAAACCTATTTAGAGTAAATAGTTATAGAATTTAAGTTAAAGAATAAAATTATTTGAATGAAAATGCGTATCTTTGACTAAAGTGGATATTGTAATATCTTTTTTGTTTTTCAGACAAGACTCATTAGTAAAGTGACCAGTGGCAAGCAGTAGAACATATTACCATCATCATTTTCTGGGCGTAGAGCAAGTAATTCTCTCTTTATATGCCCTTTGAATTGGCTCATTGATGCTTAAGGACACTTAAAAGAGATTGCTTCATTCACATCTGTCTGGGGTCATTTTTCTTGCCTCTTTGACAGGTTTTCAGTGCTTCATTAATGTTTCTAATTTCTCCCTATAGATTCATTAAAGTCCCATATGCAACTTCAAGGCAAGATCTCCATAGTTCAGCTTCTACATTTAATTACTAATGAGTAAATCCTACTAAATGAACTAAGTTTACTTCTGAGTAAACATATAATATTTAAGAAAGCTGGATTCCAATTAGCACTTATTTTACTAATATATTTCTTCTGATTTTAAAATCCCAAAGTAATTGTCAGTACCCTGCCCCCAAAACCAGGAAAGACTTAGAGTTACTTCTGACTAATTTCCTTTATTGCTCCTCATTTACAGAAACCCTACCAAATTAAAGAAACAATTTGCACAGCTAAAGAAATACGCTTGGGATCACTAGGAAGATGGCATCTTTTAGGTTCTTCCTTCCAATCAAACATTGCATGCTTTCTTGCCTATTTGCTTTCTGGAATGCATCCCCATTCCACCAAGTAATTATTACAAAAAGTATAAAAGTATTAGATACAAAGAGAATAAAAATAGAAAAACTAGTATTAAAGCAATGTAAGAAGATAAATAGGGATGTGGTAGCTTAATGGCTAAGATGCTGAGTTTGTCGATTGAAAGGTCGGCATTTTGACAGTTTGAATCCCTAGTGCCGCGTAACAGGGTGAGCTCCTGTTAATTGTCCCAGCTTCAGCCAACCTAGCATGTAAAAAATGCATGTAGAAAAATAAGGACCACTTTGGCGGGAAGGTAACAGTGTTCAGTGTGCCTTTGGCATTTAGTAATGCCAGCCACATGACCATGGAGACGTCTTTGGACAGCACTGGTTTTTTGGCTTTGAAGCAGAGATGAGCACTGCCCCCTAGAATTGGGAACTACTAGCACCTATGTGCAAGGGGAATCTTTACTTTTATTTATTTATTTATTTATTTATTTATTTATTTATTTATTTATTTATTTATTTATTTATTTATTTATTTATTTATTTATTTATTTATTTATTTATTTTATTAAATTTATACCCCGCCCTTCTCCTTGTTAGGACTCAGGGCAGCACACAGGGATGTTAAAATACATACAAAATATATAAAATATATAAAATTTAAAATACTTATTCTAATAAATAAACCCTGCGCTAAAAACCGAATTAAAATCGCAAGTTTAAAACTATCTAATAGTCAGTATGGAGGTTACGCTAGGCCGGCTAGATGAAATAGGTGTGTCTTCAGACACTTGCGGAAGAGGCGGAGGTCGGAGATGGTGCGGAGTTCAGGGGGTAAGTCATTCCAGAGGGCTGGGCCCGCCACAGAGAAGGCTCTTCCCCTGGGTGTCGCCAGTCGGCATTGTCCAGCCGACGGCACCCTAAGGAGGCCCTCTCTGTGGGAGCGTATCGGTCTGAGGGATGTATGGGGCAGGAGGCGGTCTCGCATATAACTAGGCCCCGAGCCATGGAGCGCTTTAAAGATGGTCGTTAAAACCTTGAAGCGCACCCGAAAGACCACAGGAAGCCAGTGCAGCTCCCGCAGGATAGTTGTTATGTGGGAGTGTCTAGGCGCTCCCGTAATCACCCGCGCGGCTGCGTTCTGGACTAGCTGCAGCTTTCGGGTGCACCTCATGCAGAGAGCATTACAGTAGTCGAGTCGAGAGGTGACGAGTGCTTGAGTGACTGTGCGTAAGGCACCCCGGTCCAGTAAGGGGCGCAATTGGCGCATCAGGCGTACCTGATGAAACGCCCCCCTGGCCACGGCTGCCACATGATCTTCCATAGACAGCCGGGAATCCAGGAGGACACCCAAATTGCGTGCCCTCTCCACGGGGGCCCCTAAGATGATAAATATTAGGGGAGTCAATGGATAAGTCAACATAGAAAGTTTTTAAAATATGCGTTAGGTATGAAAAAGAGTTTTCCAAAACATCAGGATTGGAATTTGGAATGTCACTGTGGGAAATAATTCCTGCAAAGAAAGACCTTCTAAGTCACCACCAAATTATGATTAGCCAAGTACAGTACAGACAGGAAGACCTCACTCTAGAAATATTAGTGTCTGGAAGCTCATGCAACTGAAGATACTGTTTGAGCTTTCTTTATTACCAGAACTGGAATTTTATTATACAAATGAGGGGTGAATTTTTCCATTTGCTTTGCCTGACATTTTGTCTGTTTCCGAAAGCTTCTTTAGAAGAGTTTTATATTTTTAGAGAGTGTGTTTAGAAAGAATCAGGAGGTAAATACTTTTAAAACGTATCTGAATGAAAAAGGAAAACTGGAATTAGATACCTCTCAGAGTGAGAAGGTTAGCAGTGGTTCATGTCCTTAATAAAGTGCCAATTTAGCAATCACCAGCAATCACATTTTGCTTTGGTTATCTGTTGTTGAATGTTGAGCAATAGAAACAAAAAGGGGATTTTTTTTGAAAAGGATAATTTTTTATCATGTTTTGCATAATAAAAATGTTACGTTCCATTCAGTTTATGCTGATGTTGAATGAGCCGTGTAATGTGTCCTTTAGATGCTTTAGTTGATTAGTGAAATTTACTAAATATATGATATTTCAATATTTACATTAGAAGTGGTAAACCTTCATTTTAAAATGCCATTATTTTCATAGTTCTGATGATCTCAGTTTCTTCACAACTGAACACTGTTACCTTCTTTCAGGTTACCATTTCTGAAAAACATTGTGTAATAGAATTGGGGCCATAGATGTCATTTAGGACCACTCTACTTTGTTCTCTCTCGGCTAACAGAATAAAACTCGGTTTTCATAGTATGAGGGAAACACAGATGAATATGTGAATTATGATTACTATTGATTACTACTGGCAAATCTATTGACCATGATGCAATACAATACAATACAATACAATAGCAGAGTTGGAAGGGACCTTGTAGGTCTTCTTGTCCAACCCCCTGCGTGGGCAGGAACCTTATACCATTTCAGACAAATGGCTATCTAACATCTTTTTAAAGACTTCCAGGGTTGGGGCATTCACAACTTCTGGAGGCAAGCTTTCCAGAGGTTAATTGTTCTAACTGTCAGGAAATTTCTCCTTAGTTCTAAGTTGCTTCTCTCCTTGATTAGTTTCCACCCATTGCTTCTTGTCCTTCCCCCAGGTGCCTTGGAGAATAGTTTGACTCCCTCTTCTTTGTGGCACCTCACTCACTTGCACATGTGAACACTGTGCTGGAATTAATTTTTAAAAAGTGAAAAAAAATAAAGAGTGGATTTTGGAATAAAATAGGGAGAAAGAAAGAATGAAGAAAATATGTGAAAAGGACTTTGGGGCATTTATTAATAGAAAAATTACTGTTAAAAGTGTAAACTTACAAAATCTTTGTACACAAATATCTAGAAGAATTTTGTGAACAATAAACCAGGCTTGAGTTGTAAATTATTAAAAAAAACATAATTCATAATTAATTTTGCTTCCTGGTACACAAAATTTAGGAGCTGAGAAGGTGGGCTACTATACGCAATTTCATAGTCTTATTTAGGTTGAAACACTGTATTTAATGTATAAACATGAATAGTGTGTATGCCAAGAAGGACTAGGTGTGACATGATAGCAGTGTTCCAATATCTCAGGGGCTGCCACAAAGAAGAGGGAGTCAAGCTATTCTTCAAAGTACCTGAGGGCAGGGCAAGAAACAGTAGGTGGAAACTAATCAAGGAGAGAAGCAACTTAGAATTAAGGAGAAATTTCCTGACAGTTAGAACAATTAATTAATGGATAGCTTGTGTCCAGACATGGGGAATGGTCCAACACTGGAAGTTTTTAAGAAGATGTTGGATAACCATTTGTTTGAAATTGTGTACCTAAGCAAGGGGTTGGACTAGAAGACCTCCAAGATCCCTTCCAAATCTGTTATTCTATTTCTATTTCACACACACCGAAACACACATGTGATATCTACAAAAGTGGTATTTTATTATAAATAACCAACAAAACTCTTCCTTCATGAATCCCTTTTGAATATTTCTTTAAATGTCTAAGTATTGTATAAAGTGATAGGTAAAATCTATTTTCCAAACACACTCTTTATAGCTAAATTATCTGAATTTTGTGATTAATATTCTAATATCAATGTACATGTATGAAAACGGGGTTATGCTCACATGGCATATTATAGCATGACATACATGTCATAACAATTCTGTGATAAATTCTGTAATAAAACTGTAATAAAATGTCAATAATACTCATAATACTGAAGGACTATGTGTACGGCTTTTTCTCTCTCTCTACACTTTTAAATTTACTTTAATGAGCTTGATAGATATTTGAGGGCATTTTTTTAGAAGAAGATGGAAACCTCTTGTCTACATTTGTCATGAATTATTTATAGTCAATGCATTCAACACCACAAAATTGAGTGCATCAACTATTGGGACTTGACTGGCATGATAAATGAAAGTAAGATTTTCCAATATATGTTCACTTTTCTTCCTCCAGGCACACCTCTTCTTTGCTTTACAAGTTTTTTTTTTTATAGGAGTTATGTCTCTTTTTGGTATGGAATAAAAGGAACCTACCAAATAAATAAATAAATAAACAAACAAACAAACAAACAAACAAACAAACAAATAAATAAATAAATAAATAAATAAACAAACAAACAAACAAATAAACAAACAAACAAACAAACAAGTGTGGCCATGTGTCTTCCCTACTAACTTTATAGAATGCCTGTGATTGCCACATTGTCATTTGTGTTTAACTTGAAAAATCAATAAGTTTCCTTGACTAGAGACACTGAGCTATACATTTCTTCACCGTGTACTGCAGAGGTGGTATTCTGCCAGTTCGCCCCAGTTTGGGTGAACTGGTAGCAATGGGAGGTGAGGCTCTGCCCACCTGTCCAGATATTATCACAGACACTCTGTGTATGCACAGAAGCACCGCACATGAGAGAAGCTTGCGCACGCACACATTCTCTCTCCTGTTCCAAACCGGTAGCAAAGGTAAGAGAAAACCATTACTGATGTACTGCACAATATGGCGCATCAGTAGCATACCATTCATTCTTTTCTTAGGGAAAAAATAAAATGTTGCAGTTCTTTTCAGTAATTTCATAACAACATCCTTCATGTTTGGGCAACAAATTTAGTCACTAAGCCTCACTGACTTTGATGGTAAAGACTGACCCTTTGGCTTAATTTTTTGACTGAAAGTAATCATGCTTAAAATGTTTAGCTGACCCTGAAAGATACTGGATAACAACAGTAAGCTATAATTTGAAGGAATCATTCACATTTCCGCATAGCATAAAAATAATGTGCAAGTATCCTCAAAATTTATTTTAACTATTAAAAATGGATGTTAGCCTAATTGTGTTTCTTCTAGCTGTAATTGTATCTAATCTATTTAAATTTATTTTTATTAAAGTTCACACTGTGAGTCTAATGAACCTAAAAGAGTAGAATTCTTTCTTCTTTCACTTCGTTGGATCTGTTTATTGAATTTGCGTTGTCTCATGCCTAACAGCAAAAAAAAACCCACCAAAGATATATAACACATTTTCCTAGGTTGGATCCCTGCAGTTAAATGAAGTTTTTAAAATAAATAAATAAATAATTTCTACAAATCATGCTTAACATTTTCAATACAATCTTGTCATTCCTGGTTTCAACATAAAATAATATGTACAGCATAGAAACAAATAAATTTGGTGAATTATTTATTTGAGGATAATTCAGCAACAGACGAAAGGTATTTTTTTCCAGCAAGCAATGGGAATCAGATGTGAGAGTGCATCTGGATATTGGAAAAAGGAGAAAGGAGATAGGAGGGGTATATCCCGCAATAGATGATTTGTTAAAGATTGGGTTGTTGCAGCTTAAATTCAAGCATGTAACTTCATTATCTGCAGAATGGCAGAATGCAACCAGTTTCAATTCAAAGAATAAATGTGTGTTTTGTTGCAATGTCAAGGCTATGTGCAGGCTATTTAGAGCCTGGTCAAAATCTGATCAGAAAGTCCTTACTTTTTCTTTCTATTTTTCTTTTTCTTTTCTTTTTTTAAAAATGAATACTGCTAGACCTACCAAGAATTCTGGTGGCAATGACAGATTTAGATAATGAAAGGTCACCATATAAAACAAATTGATTCCCCCCACCAAATTCTCATAATGTTTTAAAGGGAAGTTATATATGTAGAAAAGAAAGTTGATTGTAGTATTCATGCAGAAGCAATGGCAAAGAGGCATAGTGATGTGATCCATGTTTTCCTTGGTATTTTATGTAAACCCAAATATTGTATGCTTTGCTTGCCTCTGCACTCTGTATTTCTTTTGACTCTATATAATAACTTTACCTTGTACTAACCTTGATGAACATGCACCTGCTGTCCTAATCTTATTATATCAACCTTATCACTATAATTAACAGCTGCATAACTCCCCAACAGGAAGGATAAGTTGATAGAAGCCAAGAAAAGACATATCCTCTGCAACATTCTTAATGGGAATCTCCAGGTGTTAAATCAGATTACCTTTTCCCCTTTATAAAAAGTATGAAACCTAAGAGAAGCCAGGGTAACATTGGGCACTTCAATGTAGACCTAACTGGGAAGGCACTTTATTTTAATTGGCATGAAAATGGATCTGTCTGTAGTCTTTTTATTTATTTACTAGCCGTTCCTGGCCACACGTTGCTGTGGCCCAGTCTGGTTAAATGGCCAAACAATCTGTGTATAATTTACACCTGCAAACACAAACACATACACGCAACCACTGTATAACCCCCAACCTACCTACTTATTGTATTTCTCTCTCTCTCTCCCTCTCCCTCTCCCTCTACCTACCTACCTACCTACCTACCTACCTACCTACCTACCTACCTACCTACCTACTGTATTTCTCCCTCTCTCTCTATCCCTCTACTGTATTGCTCCCTCTCTCTCTCTATACCCCTACTGTATTTCTCTCTCCCCCTCTCTACCTACCTACCTATCAGAATATTTTATGTCATAAAGGATGTCATAAAACAGCAACACCTGTGGCTCACTGCCCATTTTTTAAAACATTTTTTACATTTCTGTTGCATGTACCTGGCACAGGTGTTACATCTACACAATCTATATACATATCATTGGTGCTGTATTTGAAAGGAACATTGTGTGAAAATTTGGAAGCAATCGGTGCAGTACTTTCGGATATTACCTGTTTTGAACAAACTCATAGTTTCATTTTTATTTATATAGATTATAAAATTTAGGGACTGTCCATCTCAGTCATAAAGCAACTAAAGGTGATGCAGAATTGGAAGTGCCTACTGTAAAATGGACACATACATTAAGTATAGAATTTCTTGTCGTTACTTTAATACATTTCTGAGCTTTTGTTCAATGAGTGTATTCTTTTGGCTTGAATTCCAAAAGAATATGTAGGCCATTGTACATAGCATTGAGACTCCAACGTTGATCAAAAGTAGGTTAAATTTAGAAATATAAGAAATACAGATTTAGTATACAATATTTCTATTAGATCCAGAAATTACTATTTGACTCATTCATTACATCAATATGGTATTGACTATATTGACTGACTTGGAGATTACTCTAAAAGCTCCAATAATACGAGAGACAATAAAAATACTAAAAATACTAAAATCTTTTAATTGATTCAAGTCCAACTAATCCAATTTGATTCATCAAACTGATTTCTTCGGTCCGCCTTCTTTTCCAAGATTGAGACATTTGGTCTCCTGTATTTTGAGTCCTTTCCAGTTCTACAAAAGAGACTTTATTAAACTCATTTCTGCTAATTCCTTAGATGCAAGAAACCTCCCTTTCCTTCAGTATTCTCTTCAACTTTATTGTGCATTTGCAGTGATGCTTAATTATCCTCCCTTACTATTTGATTATCATAGACAAAAGGAAATATTACAGAATGTTAGGAAATCCCTTTGGAAAATCTATCAGAAAGTTCCATCAAAACTTTAGGATACTATTAGGATAGTATAGTGGAATAAACATATTCATTAAATATGCATTAAATACTTAAGCCTTGCTGATTAGGTAGCTGTTGGTGTTGATGATGCATGTACTGATAAGCTCAAGGTTAAATAACTTAAATATATATTTTGTAAGGTGAGCCTTGGAGATGATCCAAAAGCTATATGTTCTGGAATGCAGCAGGAAAGGTTATGAATATCATTTCTAAAAGATGTTACATTAACTTTCTTTTGGAAAAAAACCCTGCAATTGTTAACACCTTTTTCTTGGTGAATCCAAAAAAACTGTCACAAATATATGTAGGTCTCTTCACATCTCCCTAGAGCTTTAGTTGGAAACCTTGTGCAGATCTGACTTAGATTTAACTTTAGTCACTACCAATTTTTCGGAGTATAAGACACTCTGAAATATAAGATGCAGCTAGCTTTTGGGGAGGAAAAAAAGGGGAAAATATCTGCCTCTGCTTCCCAGCAATTTGCCTCCTTGCAACAAACAGCAGACAATACACAAAATATGCACTGATTGTAGTGTAACATTTCAGACTATACTTGTACAGATGCTGTTAAAATTAATGTGCTTTCTTGAGTATAGTTATTATCTGCTATTTAAAAGAAGATGCAATAGCACTGGGCCTCTTCAGATCAAACATTTATTTTAAAAAGCTTCATTTTGTTAAGCTATCTAGAACAATAATAAAGCAGTCTTTAAGAAGAAAGTTTAATAATTTGAACATTCTACAGGCAATTATAGTTATTGACTTACCTCCTTGCAGCAAACAGCCTGATTAGCACAAGAAAAACAAATCTGCCTCTGACTCCTAGCAATTTGCCTCATGGAGCAAACAGCAAGTTTCACTTCCAATGTCTCACGATCATCAGCTGTTTCAGACTGCAGGGATTGCTATAGCCTTTTGCAGCCTCCGCAAGCCCCCATTTGCTGCAAGGAGGTAAATTGCTTGGAGGACAAGACCAAAGGATTGGGGCCGGTGGTGAGTAGATCTACATTCAGTGTATAATGTGCACCCAAATTTTCACCCTCTTTTAGGAACGAAAAAGTTTAGGGTTAGGGTTACTTCGAAAAATACGGTAATTCTCATATTGGTAAGGGTTGACTATTGGACAACTTGTATTTGAGCCAACCTAATATTCTCTTAGTTGCAAATTTCAAATCTAACCCTTGTAATTTTTTTGAGATTAAAAATGAATATGAACATATGTAATGAAATTATATATAAATAAGATGATATTTGCCTTCATTAGGATTGTAACATTTATGGATAATAAAAAGGCATAGAAATTGCTTTGGTATCCATCAGTTTCAAAGGACTATCATATCATGCTCTGGAAAGAGGTAAAGCTGGAGTGTTCTTTCAGAGCATGAGCCCTGGGTAGATTAATATGGGGGATAGACTGTTACTCAAGCAACAGATTCCCTCCTCTCCACATTGCTGAAATCGTCCAATGAAATGGCAGAGCCAATACAAGTGGTTCCAGCTGCGTCACAGGAGTTACCAGAATGTGGTTATACACAGTCACGAACTGCTTCCAGGTGTCTGGCTCCAGATTTTGTTTAGAAAGAGAATGTAATATCTTTCCTCTGAACTCTTTCTGTTTCATCTCAGAGAGAAACTGCGATTAGTAGCCACAGTTTTGAAATATAAGGTAAATATTTTAAATGGTGCAAAGAAAATTAAACTAAGTTTAATATGTAGATGAGTGTGAGCAAGAGAGAAAGAGAGAGAGGGAGAGAAAGTAAAACTGACAGCATTAAACTTAATTCTTAATTCTTTCTTTTTGACCTCCACCAGAAGACTAAGAGGATGAATGAGAAGTAGCATCACAGCTTTGCAATAAAAGCCATACTTATCTTTGCCTATGTCAGAAACCATCAAGCTTCTATAGGGGCTTATTTTTGGTAACCCTAAAGTACGAGCACAGAAATAACACAGAAAACATAAGGACCTATGATCATTCCCAAATAAAAGTATGTACATGCCAAACCTTCCATAAGACATTTGGCCATTGGATGTGACTTAACAGACATTTCAACTGCAGCCTTAATATTAACAACAGGACTATATTGGTGCCTAGGCCTATATTGGTGCCTGTACTATTGCAAATAAATTGCATATGTTTACTTAGTCTGTATCTCAATAATTTAATATGTCTATACCATCAAGGAACCATGATTTCTTCTGGGGATTTATAGTTGCATTCCTGGGAAAAATATCTAAACTATAAATATTGGGTGATCATGGCATCTTTGTCTGATAGATACTTTGACTCAGACCTTATCGCAATGGCAAAAGCCTGACATGCCCTCCAACATTTCTCATGCCACTATTACTATATAATTATTTTTTCTAGTTTTTTCCCCATCAGTATCAAACTTCAGACTTTTCCTCTGGATTTGTGGGATATTCACAGTGACAATTTGGGCCCTGCATCTTTCAAAAACATCATGGTACATATTTCATGTATTTGATTCCTCCCTATGAAGCACCATAGCTCAGGGGTCCCCAACCCCCGGTCCGCGGACCGGTGCCGGTCCGCAGTTTCATAGGAACCGGACCGCAGGGCCAGCGAGGAGGAGGGAGCAGCCCCCCGGGCAGAGGATGACCTAGCGCGCCTCCACCAGCTCCTTCTGACGGCCACCGCGGCGCACTTTCCGGGGCTTCCTGGAGGGGCTGGCTTGTTGGCTGGGGAGGTTATCCCGCAGCGGGCGGGCGAAGGACCCGAGCTGCTGTTACCTTAAGCTGCCACCGAAGTCGTCCGGGCGCCGCACACCCACCTCCCTTCCAGTCCGGCACCTGGACAGCTTCGGCGGCAGCTTAAGGTAACTGCAGCTCGGGTCCTTCGCCCGCCCGCTGCAGGATAACCTCCCCAGCTGACAAGCCAGCCCTGGAAAGTGCGCCGTGGTGGCCGTCGGAAGGAGCTGGTGGAGGCACGCTCGGCCATCCTCTGCCCAGGGGGCTGCTCCCTCCTCCTTGTTGGCCCCTCTGCTGCTTCCCTGGGGGGAAGGGAGGGAGAGAATGACAGACACACAGAGGGGCAGACTTAGAGAGACAGAAATAGAGAGAGGGAGAGAGGGAAAAACACACACACACACACACACACAGTGACAGAGATGGGTGGAGGGAGGGGAGAGAGACAGATATAGAGAGAGAGAGACAAAGACAAATAACAGAGAAAGAGAAAGAAAGAAAAATAGAAAAAGAAAGATGAATGGAGGGTGGGAGGGAGTGAAGGAAACAAGGGGGAGGGAGGAGGAAGGGAGGGGTGAAAGAAGGAAGGAAGGAAAGGAAGGAAGGAAAGAAAGAAAAAGAAAGAAGGATGGAGGGTAGGAGGGAGGGAAGGAAAGAAGGGAGGAAGGGGGAGGGAGGCAATGGAAGGAAGGAAAGGAAAGGAAAGGAAATGAAAGGAAGAAATCTATTTTCCTATTTCCTTCCACCTCAAGCTACCTGTTTGGTTAACCAGGTTAAAGATCTATTTTTCTCCCAGTGGTCATTTCAAAGGAATCACATCCTCTGAGTCATTTCCTGGATTCAAACCAGCATCCCAAAGAGTCATGGGCTGCCTTTATATATAATGAGTGCCCATAAATCCATTTTTACCATCTTCAGAAGACCAAAGACCAGCCAGAAATGGAAGAAAGAAAGAAAGAAAGAAAGAAAGAAAGAAAGAAAGAAAGAAAGAAAGAAAGAAAGAAAGAAAGAAAGAAAGAAAGAAAGAAAGAAGTGGTACTGTTGATATTTGGCTCTATTGACTAATAAGTTTGTTCACCACTGCCCTAGACAGCCAAGTGAGCCGACTAACCCCCCCCGCGTGCGCATGCGCCACCTGTTCCCCCTCCCCTCCTCCTCTAGGCCAGCCGGTCCGCAGAATTTTTTTTTAAATGAAACCGGTCCCTGGTGCAAAAAAGGTTGGGGAGCCCTGCCGTAGCTCATATTCTGTGCAGTGGTGGGTTCCTACCAGTTCGACTGATTCGACCGAACCAGTAGTGGCTTGGAACTGGCAGTGATCCAGGCCTGCCACACCCCGGAACTGGTTCTCTGGCCAGTGCCATAGATGCCACCATCTTGTTTTTTGCTTCTGCGCATGCGCAGAACAATTTTTATTGCACTGCGCAAAGCACACCCATGAGCAAACCGGCAGTAATGCCTGCCAGAACCCATCCCTGATTCAGTGATATAAAAGTATATATTACATATACATGGAATTGACCATTTGAAAGATTTGTTTAAAACATTTATATAGTCACTCATTTTATAATTAAATTTGGGTAGTTCCCAAAGGCAACTTCCAAATAAAGGAACATTTATTACCTTGCTATTCTAGAAACCCTTAAATTCACAATAAGAGATAACACAGTGTTTTCTGGACCTCAAGGATAATCAATTGGATGTAATGGTAAAAGGTAAACATGGGCTGGAAAACAGATTAACAGTTTTGGTCCTGTTTGGGCACAAAGCCAGCTGGATGAATTTTGGCCTGTCACTTTCTTAACTCTTGAAAAATGGCAATAACAAATCACTCTCTCCTCCCCTAAAAATCTTCAGGGAGTTGTTTATCAGGAATCAAGATTGACATAAAAACACACATACAAACACATATAAAGACCACAGAAGCTACTTTATTCTTTTAAAAAAGTCCTTAATCTTACATGCTTCTTAACGAATATATCTGTTAGGATATTATTGTTCGGAATCATTATTTCCCCCTCCACTTCTGAATTATGCTCTACTTTAAATCTCACCTTAAAAACATCAATTTTTTTTCTGTGGTTTATGATAAATGCTCTTGAAAAGCATTTTATGGAAGTGTTAGTGTGAAGGTCACTATATAAAATAAATTAGTATTGAACGATTGGAGGAAAAGGCAAGCCAAAGGAGATGACTTGCCATGAAAGGCATTGAAGAACTTTCATAAAAAGCTTACATGTATATTTGCATCTATTGTTGTGCCTTATCAGGTAGACAGACAGACAGACATTCAAACTATATGCTTTCCATCATTTTCTCAATATTCGTACATCTCCTGAAAAAAATAAAATCCTTATAGTTTTATAGATGGGCTCTAAGAATAACAAGGACATGGCAATTATTCATCTTGGAAAATATGTTTGCAGATTTTCAATGATGATTTGAAACAGAAAACAAATGCACAAGTATTCTAACTGTCAAAACATGTGTCATAAAGAAAAATGTCACCTATATAAAGACACAGATTTCTAGGAGTATGTCATGTAAACAATGATTGTCTTGAATATATTAATATAGTTAAGTATCCCCAGCCTTCTGGGCAATTGCATCCTCAATATTTCTGCAGAAATGTCTGGAAAATAGCTGTTGCTAGGATTAAAAAAAACCCAAATGTAATGTATCAGTATTTCCATAGTAATATAACCCTTAGGTATAGTGGATTAGGATAAAGTTGTAATCATCATCCCTCCAGTGAATTCCATATGCAGGTTTAAGAAAGATATCTTTGAATTTTCTTCTGCTTAGCAGAATTTCAAGAGAAGTTTGGGGAACTATCAGTCAAGGTGCTTTAAAACGTGACTATCCCATTTTGGGTAGGAACTACAGCATCAACTGCGTTATTCTCAGTTCCATGATGCTAATATAATAATAACATTCTATATGGGCTGTAATAGAGACATATTGAGATATAATTGTTCTTTTGCTCACATCTTGGCAAAATCTATCTCACATACGGTTATTTTTATTGCAGTACTGTGAAATGTTAATATATTCCATATTTTCAAGGAAAAAGGATTGTATTTGTTTTTAAATAAGAAATGCACATATTTTGCTGTTGTATCATAAATGAAACCTGCTCACAGTGAAAAGAAGATATTGCTTTTACAAGATGAAGTTTGACTTGAGGCAAACTTCACTATACACACATGCGCGCGAGCACACACACACACACACACAGTGTTACATTTTTGCTGATAAAGAAATGAAGGGAGACTAGTATAGATCTATTTCAAGCTATTTATTTCTCATCAGCTAGTCATACACTTACTGGGATTCGAACTTGGGCTGCTTACATATTAGGCAGTTGTATTAACTTCTAAACTACAAACCTCTAAGTTTGCTTTGAAAGTGATTGTCTGGAAGGCTCCTGAAATGGAGCTGAAAGACGAAAGGGAAGCAGTATGCTCCCTTCCGTTTTTGGGTCGACCAGGTGCTTTGACAGAAGAAAACACACACACACAAACACACACACACACACACACCAGTGGTGGGTTTCAAATTTTTTTTCAACCTATCCTGTAGGTGTGGCTTGGCGATTATGTGACTGGGTGGGTGTGCCCAACTTGGAAAATGTGGTGAAAATCACTTAACACCGCTCTTGCTGAGCAACCAAAATTTGGGGCTTAATTGTGATCATAAGTTTCTTTCTTTCTTTCTTTCTTTCTTTCTTTCTTTCTTTCTTTCTTTCTTTCTTTCTTTCTTTCTTGCTTGCTTGCTTGCTTGCTTGCTTGTTTCTTTCTTGCTTGTTTCTCTCCCTCTTTCTTTCAGTCCTTCCTTTTTTCTTCCTTCCTTTCTTTCTTTTGTCTCTCTCTCTCCCTCTTTTTTCTTTCCTTTCTTTCCCTTCCTTCCTTCCTTCCTTCCTTCCTTCCATCCTTAGTTCCTGTGTCTCTCTAACTTTCTTTCTTCTCTTCTTCTTCTTCTCCTCTCTTCTTCTCTCTTGGGAGAGGAACCTGCAGAAAACTCAAAAAGCACGCCTTTCTTTCCCAGTTAACCAGAGTGTTTGGTTTAAGGCAGCGCTCCTTTATACCGCCCCTCCTCCTCTTCCTACACTAGATTTCTTTTCTTCCAGAATGGCAGAGGGAAGAAAAACTATACCTCACCTCCGAGCGCCAACACTGCAGCTCTGCCAGAAGTGGGGAGATGGGGGGACTCCTGCTTGCTAATGGGGATACTGGGTCTTGACTGCCTCCTGCAAGTACTGTAAATATGTCATTTCTCCCTCTCTCCCCCCCTCTCTCTCTTTCACACGCACACACCATTTCCCTCATGTCTGCCACTGACAGCTCTCAAAGAGAAGGAAGTATAAGGACTCCTGCCTTGGGAAGGGTTTGGACTAGATTACCTGCACATTCCCTTGCATCCCTCTATGCTCTGTGTCCCATTTAGTCACAAACAGCCCCATTCACTTTGAAGTTGGTAGCAAACTCCATTCATCCCCCGCATGCTCTGATCCCACCCAAGGAGGAGAGCTGTGGGGTGGGGGGAAAGAGGGGAGTCTGTGGCTCCACATCTCTTGATCTTCTTCCCCACCTCAGAGCTGCACAACTGGCACAACCGACCTCCCTGCCTCTCCCAGGGCTTTGCATTTCTCTGGTGGTTACGTGAAGGCTGTGCCAGGGAGGCGGATATCGTCTGCTCTGGAGCTGTGGGTGAAGGAGCGGCCAGTGCTTGGGCCAGCTGAAACCAGTGGCACTTATCTCCCCCTGCGCCCCAACTCTGGGTGCTGAAACTTTGGTCCTGCCCCTGTGTGTTTTGGGGACCAAAGGCACTAGGCGAGGTTGTTGGGCTTCTCCCAACAACCGCTTCTTCTGTTTTTCCTGGTTGTAGCATGCAGTTTAAGCAGGTAGCTTATGCTTTGACATTTCCCAAATTCTTGTTTAGTAAATTCTCTGTAAAGTTTGTGAAAGACTCTTAAAGAGTTTGCCTTAACCATGGTCAGGAGATCAAAAATTGAGAGAACTGTTTGGGCAGTCAACAGGCTAAGTCTGTCTACTTTACGATGTCAGCAACATTGCTATTTTTTAAATATGCTAGATGTAGATTCTCAAGCTCACTTAAAGTAAGCCATGCTGCAGCTCAGCAAATAGGAAGGAACATTCTCTTGTAGAGACAAGGACAGATCTATAAGTTGTTGACTTTTGATCTGTCACTGGAGATCCCATTCTAAAGTATCAAGGAGAGGAGTTGCATTATTTACGGGCCACACTTGCTTGGTTGGAATATATGTAACAAGTTTTAGCTGTTTCAGGGTTTAAATGAAGCCCATGTTGCAGAATGTGAATGTTTGACAGATGTTGACATTGTTCCTCATCTCCCAGGAGAGATACATGGCATATATGTTTTTCTTATCATAGTATACTATATATACTACAAGCCTCTCACAAGCTTTTCTTTAAAAAATGCACAAACAGCACATACAATACAATTCCTAGAAGCAACTAATTGCACTAATGATAAAATAATGTCAACATGGTTTCCTTTTTAAACAATTGTTTGGGCAATGAGGAAGAAGAAGATGATGATGGAGTAGTTTAGTTTCTATTTTGTACAGCTTCTCTCTCTGCTGTTTGCTGGATAATGTGGTAAGGTGAACTGTTTTCTTAAACTCTGTTATCTCTGTCTTGATAAATGTGAAGGATGTGAAAAAAGTATTAAATATTGTTGTGTCAAACCTTTGAAGTTATTCAGCTCAAGCTTTATGTCGTTAATGTTCCATAATAAGTCTACTTTATTTCTATTCTGCCAAGAAGTGAAGAGGCCATCGTCATTTTGATGCTTCTCCAATCTAGCCTATGGCTGATTTTTTAAAAAATTGAATCAAATCTCAGATCAATTTGTATCAAATCCTGTTACCTTCAAATTTCAAATTTAAATGAAAATGAGTCATTTCTAAACCTTGAATTTGAATTAGCTCTCTATGGACACATCCCTAATATTCAAGCACAAGAATATGACTGTGCTAAACTTGACAGACATTAATGAAGAAAATTGTAACAAGAAGTGGTAACATGACAGAAAAGTCCTTTCTGTCGGTCTACATAATGGGATGATGGGCTTTAGTAGGGATTTTAAATGTCAGATGATCATTGCAGTTTAAAGGACACAATGCAGATACTTGTTTGATTCTGCATGCCACATATGCAGTATTCTGGAAGGTAATGATTTCACATTTCTATCTGCCTAAATAAACCAGACTTGATTCGAACTGGCAGTTATTGCTCACAACTCTGGCTGATTTGGCTATATTTTGGCATGCAAAGTACTCCTATGCCTTTCAATCTTTTAATATTTAACCTTCTATTAATGTAATTTTTATCATATACTGGACATAGCGGACTCTTGTCTGGATATGAAAGTTTTTTATATACCAATTAGAGAACTTTCTTCTTTTCTGATGGTTATTCTTATCATCCAGTATCAATAGAAGAACCCTTGACACAGGTCAATTAACATTATTAGGCAACACAATGGAAATGGGTACAAAAACTATCCTTTATATCAGGGGGTGTCAAACTCGATTTCATTGAGGACCACATCAGGGCTTGTGTTTGACCTTGGGGGGAGGGGGCTGGGGTGGGTGGGACTGGGGTGGGCAGGACCAGCTCAACATCACTCATTCAGATTCCATTTTTGGCCACATCCTGAAACCCTCTGCCCGCATAAGTGGAGCCCCACATAGTGATGCCATGTGTGGCTCTCTGAAGCCCATTTTCAGCCATGATGGCCTCATGAAGCTCTCTGCCAGTGAAAACATAGCTTGGGGACCCCATGAGCCCCTTGCTCCCCCCCCCCCCGAGCCTCATTTTTGGCCACAATAGCTTCCTGTAGCCCTCTGCCAGCAGAAATGGAGCTTTGTTTTTACTGGCAGAGGTCTGCAGAAGGCCGTCATGGCCTAAAATGAAGCCTGGGAGTGCTATGCGCAGCCCTCCCGAGCTCCATTTTCACTGGCAGAGGCACCACAGGCCGGTCCTTTGCTGTTTCCATGGTGCCTCTGTCTCTTCCTCTGATTTGGCTACTGGAAGGGCCAGTGGCTGACAGGTCACAATATTATCTGTCTTGAAAAAAAGAAATAGAATAAGATTGGACTTTGTGATAGTTTACATATTCATGGAATGGTGCTTTCTATTAATATAATTAAAATATATACATCAAGTTAAGTATACTTAAAACCTATTAAAATTTTAGAATCTTGCCTTCCTTGGATGTAGTTATTATCACTAACTTTCTAACTTTTGGGTCTTAAAACAACTAATAAGAATACTTGCGAATGATTACTTTTCTATGCATATGATTTTTTTATGTAAACATTTTATATATAAAAACATAATAAAGTAGTTAATACAATTCAAAGAGAGAAATTTATATCTATTGTATTCACAACAAAAAGTGAAAAAATAGGCTAAGAAATAATGTAAATAGGATATGATGGCACTGATTTTCTTATATGCCTTATTTCCCTGGAGTTGAATTTGCATTCAGAGTATATTACAAAAATTCACTGCCAAGTTTACAATATGGAGGTAAATGACTAACTTAATATAAAGGAATCACACAGTCTATTATATTTGAAGATTTTACTGTAATAAAAAAGCCACTCTGTGAAATTCTTGATAATATTTTTGATGCGCAATGGGAAGAGCTACTGACCTGGAATCAAATATCTGAGGCAGAAAGCAAAAATCAACCTTTATATATGAGATAAAATTGAAGAGAAATGACATAAAATGATATTCAGTGATAATTATGTTCTCAATTTGTGATGAAAGATATAAACAGCATAGCTTCATTTGGTCATAAAGAAATATCTACATGTATCTTTATAATTATCACATCTTATATTCTAATTATGTTTTGATTAAACCATAGATATAATATGAAGGAATCAAGGGTCTATATTATTTCAGCTAATGAAAAGATTATAAGAGTGCTGATCAAAATTATGATGCTTATTTCTACTTATTTTGTAGGAATTCTGCTGTCCTGTCTAATCCGTCTTTTTTTATTAAGTCATCATAAATGGGCCATGATCACTTGGAGATTTGGATTGTCCTGGAAAACATAATCATTTTCCTTCAACTTTCAAACTAGTTATTAAAACTTTGCAGTTGTATTACAGAGATGTAGCTTGGAAATATCAGGAAAAAAATAGAATTAAGTAGAATCGGAATACTGGACTGTTTTAGAATATTAATCTGCAAAATATGATTTGATCATTATTTCCTAAATTAACCTGAGAATAGAATTATAATACCTACTCATTTTTATCTTTTCTATATATTTTGATCAGTTCATAGACATTTATAACACATTTTGGATTTTCAGCAATATTAGGGTTTGATCCCTATTATTTTAGTTAAAGACACTACACTTTCAGTTCCTCATTAAAGTCTAAAACATCTAATCATTTATATTTTTTGCATAAAAACATAGATTGAAATGGTGAAGCACTGGATAAATAATATCACACTAATTATTTCATCAATTCAAATTCAATTTTTCTAATAAGAGATTAATTATACTTAGGTAAGATAAATTTTACAAACTTCATACCACATTTTTGTTAAATATCGTTTTAATTAAATATCACTTTAAGTTCTTGTAATTATAGCAAATTGATAATCATTTGACTCATAAGAATCAGAAGAAATTCTTTATACTGAAAGGGGCAGTTTACTGTCTTGTACTCATTTTAAACCAGTTTTCTTTCGGAAAAAAAATATTGAAATATAAACATGTTGAACATCTGTTTCTTTTCTCAGACCTTATCTATATAAATGCTATTTATATTAATATCTTAATTTTTCCCTTGTCCCATATGTTTACATATTCATATTACATTATGACTAATTATTATAATTTTGTAAATACTGCAATGGTGACTGCGAGCCACCACATGTTTATCGGACCCGTGTCCCTCCTGGCTTGTACTGGCATCCTGGGAGGTGACACGAGGCTGGCTCCAAGAGGTTGTCAACGCATCCTTAAGTGAGGGTTCCTTGCCTGCTTCCCTAAAAGAGGCGATGGTGAGGCCCCTCCTTAAGAAGCCCTCTTTGGATCCAGCTCTTTTAACCAACTATCGTCCAGTCTCCAACCTTCCCTCCTTGGCGAAGGTTGTTGAGAGTGTGGTGGCACAACAGTTTCCCCGTCACCTGGAGGAAGTTGATTATCTAGACCCGCGCCAGTCCGGCTTTCGGCCCGGGCATAGCACCGAGACAGCATTGGTCGCGTTGGTCGATGATCTCTGGAGGGCCAGAGATGGGGGTTGTTCCTCCATCCTGGTCCTATTAGACCTCTCGGTGGCTTTTGATACCATCGACCATGGTATCCTATTGCATCGGCTGGGGGGGTTGGGGGTGGGAGGCACCATTTTACGGTGGTTCTCCTCCTACCTCTCTGGCCGATCGCAATTTGTGTTGACGGGAGAGCAGAGGTTGACCCCGAGACCTCTCACATGTGGGGTGCCTCAGGGGTCGGTCCTCTCGCCTCTCCTGTTTAACACATATATGAAGCCGCTGGGTGAGATCATCCGTGGTTTTGGGGTAGAGTACCATCTCTACGCTGATGATACTCAGCTGTATATATCTACCCCAAACCACCCCAACGATGCCGTAGCGGTGATGTGCCAGTGCCTGGAAGCCGTACGGATCTGGATGGGAAGAAACGGACTCAGGCTCAACCCGACCAAGACCGAGTGGCTGTGGTTTCCGGCTGCCCGATTCAACCAGTTGACTCCATCGCTGGCCATTGGGGGCGAACATCTTGCACCAGTGGATGGGGCGCGCAACTTGGGTGTCCTCCTGGATGCCCGGCTGTCCATGGAAGATCAAGTGACAGCCGTGGCCAGGAGGGCGTTTTACCAGGTTCGCCTGGTTCGCCAGTTGTGCCCCCTATTGGATCGGGACGCCCTTCGCACAGTCACCCATGCTCTCGTGACATCCCGACTGGACTATTGTAACTCTCTCTACATGGGGCTCCCCTTGAGGTGTACCCGAAGACTTCAGCTGGTCCAGAATGCAGCCGCGCGAGCAATAATGGGTACCGCAAGGTATACCCATGTAACACCGCTCTTGCGCGAGCTGCACTGGCTACCTGTCGTCTTTCGGGTGCGCTTCAAGGTGTTAGTTCTCATCTTTAAAGCGCTCCATGGCTCGGGACCTAGCTATCTGTGGGATCGGATTCTGCCCCATACATCCTCCCGGCCGATTCGCTCCCACAGAGAGGGACTGCTCCGGGTGCCGTCCACTAGACTTTGTCAGCGGGCGACGCCCAGGGGAAGGGCCTTCTCTGTGGCGGGCCCAGCCCTCTGGAACGACCTTCCCCCCGACATTAGAACAACTATGGACCTCCGCTCCTTCCGTCAGAAATTAAAAACTCACTTTTTCTGCTTGGCCGGCCTAGGTTAGTCTCTGCCCAGGGATTAGGGATTGTTAATTTTAAATGGGAATTTTAGTGCAGGGATAGTCAAATTTAATTTGTTTTTATTGTATTTATTGTATTTATGTATATATTTTATGCTGTTTTATTCCTCCCTGTACACCGCTCCGAGTCCTCTAGGGGAGAGGACGCGGTTATACAAATAAATATTCATATTCATATTCATATTCATATACTGCAAGAACATGATAAGAATCACCTATGCATGTGTATGCAAAAAACTATGCATATACATTTGTTTGTTCATTATATTCTATAATTTATCTTAAACCTCTCTGTTATGTAAAATAAAGTCTTTTAAAACCATTTTTGTCACTTTTAGAGGGCATAGTTGTAACTATTATTATAACTGTATTTTCTTAATAACTGATATTTCCTCTAGCGGATGATATTGCGTATATAATATTTTCTTCTCCAATTTAGTTTCTCTATGTACTTTGGCTATACCAAGAGACTCTGGCAAGTGTGATTGTACTGTACACACTCTTCCTTCTAACAGTTCAGTGAATCGGGGAGGGGAGGATCTACCTGAGGTACTCCTGAGTGTTATCTCATTATAGATTTAAATATGTTTCAGCCCCTTTATCTAGGCAACAGATCCTTCATATCTCCAGGCCATCTTCTTTATTCCATACAGTCTGCAACTCTCAGACACATAATTGCCCTGGAACTGAATGAATATTTCTCTGAATTATCTGTTTTTCATTAAATTGCATCTATGGGTCCTTTGGAAAAAGAAGGCCCTGACAGTTTTCTCAAAAGGCAACATAGGAAGGGACTGTCCAAATCGAGGTTGGTGGAGGTACACTATTCTAAAGTGAGAAGGTTGTCATTAAGATCAGTTTCATGGTTCCTCACCATTACCTTATAGCAGGAGCAAGTTTCTTAATCTGTTATCTTGGCGTCCATAGGCAAGTAGATCAGATAGTCTCAATGATAATAAGGATGCAAGTCATAAATCATGTTGCATTCTACCACTATTTTGAGTACTTAGAATTCAAACCCCAATCAACTTCCAAGAGATTATACTACTCTTTCATCAGTTAAATTCAAATCCAAATGAATGTGAGTTCATCTTCAAAGTGCCTGTCAAACAAGTCCCAACAGTCTGTTGGAAGTACTTGGAATTTATTTCTCATCCATAGGGAGCAGACCATGTTAAATAAGGCTACTAGATGAGTATTTGAAGTACAAAGAAATATGTGAAGCTGTTCAATAAACCAAAATGTTGCACAAAACAAAAATAAAAGTAAGCCCTGCATAGATCAAGAATGGTACTTAGTAAAAAAAAATGCAGAAGTATTGCTCTGAAACTGCTTCTGGAATCCTTTGCTTTGTTCTGTTTGAGTACTGTACCACAATTTCACCAGCATTCCTAAACTCTAATTGTAGAATTCAATTCCTGAACACAGCTATTAGTGTGCACAGAAATCTCTTATGGCTATTAAAGGTACTGGTTACTGCAGAGAACCTCAGTAAGGTACTGTATATCATATTGCTCCTGCACCAATTTGAGTCCACTGGTGTTTGTATGAATACTCTAGTGCAGGGGTCTGCAAAGTTGGCTCTTTAAAGACTGGTGGACTTCAACTCCCAGAATTCCCCAGCCAGCTGGCTGGGGAATTCTGGGAGTTGAAGTCCACCAGTCTTTAAAGAGCCAACTTTGCAGACCCCTGCTCTAGTGTAAAAACAAACTGAATCTGTCACAAGTTATTTAACTAATAATGGCTACAAAAATATTATGAAAGATTTAGGAATGAAAACAAATGAAATGTTAACATTTAGATGAGGATTTCTAAGAATAGGCCTTCCTTGTTATCATTCTCCATATATTAAACAGCGTTATTTTAATGTTCATTTGCCTATTATAACTTGTAATCTTCATTTAGCCCTTGCAAACAGGTTACATAATTGCCACCTTATTTAAATTGGTAATTAGTGTCTTCTTTTGTCCCTCTCAAATTAATACCCTCATTTCATATATTATTAGTTACCTATAATAATCTTAAAGTATAGGATAAATACTAATATTTCAAGAGTGCTATCCTGCAAATGATGGATAAGTGCTTATGACATCATGTAGCTTCTTCTAGATAAATTAATTGGTATATTAAGATGGCTTATTTGAGGCAATTTACTGGATTCAAGAGAAATAAACAAGTTTGAAGGAATAAATAAAATTCCCACAAATCATAGAAAAATATTATTCAGTCAATGGGCAAGTTAACATAATCTGCAAAATAAATTAAAAATCAGAAGAAAATTGTTTTAGCAAATAAGATGAAAATAAACCTTTTTAAAAGGTTTTCCCTGAATGAAAAATTATTAGGACAGCAGCTACTAAGATTAGGAGCTTTTTCATCTATGCTTAAATAATAATAATAATCTTTATTGTCATTGTAAAAAAAAAGTGCTATTCACTAGTCCTTCAGCTGGCAGAAACCTATACCAGCATAAATTTACTAACTCTACTGCTGATCTCAATTAGGACATATAAAGAGTGCTTCAAAAAGCACTCGTTGTTAATTTTAAGCAGAAAATATTAAAAAAATCAAAGTGGTGGATTCTTTCACATTTGGTTTATTTTCTTTCTGCTAAATATCACTAGCTATCAGGAAATATCCAGATGTCCTTAAATAGGATGTGGCTGGAACTTTTTGACATATGGATAAAATAGCAGGTTTAGCCATTTGTCAAATATCAACCCATGGTTTTCACAAGCTCCCAACAGCTGATGTTTGGAGCTGAAAGAGGTGACAGGAACAAAATGTTAGTTCCGATGTTAGTTCCTCCCTTTGCCCACCTAGCGCTTCCAACTTGGGAGTTAGTTGCTAGACCTCAAAAAGATGACAGGAAAAATAGGAATCAAATGTTTATCTGCAGGAACCTGTCAGGGAACTCAAGATATACCTTGCTATACCTTCCTCCTAAAACATGTCAGGCTATTCCCTTTATGTCAGGGATTGGTATCATTTTTGGCTTATCAGTAGCCATCAGTTTAAAACTTTATCCTTTGTAGTCAACACAGATAGGACTAAAAGAATTATGTTTTATGTGTGCATCCAATTCACTATCACTACTTAGGAAAACACAAGTCTGTGCAATTGATCAAATCATATCTAAATCAAATTACAACATACATACAGGAGTTATGTGCTGGTACTGGCTTTCTTTGCAATTAGTATGTATTGATTCAAACCTGTACACAGAAATATGTATGTATACATAAGACAAAGAAAGACATGGTAAGATGATAGGTACTGTTAGTTCTTTGAGGTAAAGCAGACCAAGAAGCAAACATAGCAGTGATTCCAAGAGGACTCATTATTGCTGTAAGATTGAAAGACAGAATCTTGTACAATTTTTCTTCTGCCCCATTTTACACTACACAAAATCATTGTGAAGTTATTTCAAGGGTTTTTGTCAGTTTCTTTCTCAGGACTGTGTAATTTTTTCTTAAAGTCCTTCCTTAACGGCTTTCTTCTCTATCTTCAAAGTGAACTCTACATTCTTCTTAGATACAGATAAAAATAGAAGTTACAGATAGACAAGTTATAGATAGATTGAGATGATAACCAGAGAGATGGAGACAAAGTTATGTTTTTCTTTCACCATAATCATAGCTAGAATAGTATCCAGGGGAAAAATCTGTTATCCCAAGAAACTGCTGCCAGCCAGTATTGAGAGCTAAGAAAGCTTGAGGGCCAATGATTCTATGCGGTAGACAGCTTGTCTCAGCTATCCTAATACATTTCCAACAACAGTTTCTCAGAATCTGTCAAAACCTGGATGATATTTTGATTTCGTTATTAAGGATAAAAGAATTCCCAGATGAAGGCTTTTGTAGTGGGATCTGGACTGTACAAAACCTATTTTGTTCATTATTCAAATTACTTTTTAGGGCAGTTTGTTTCCTTTTCCATACCTGGTATTCTTGTTAGACATGAAAAAATGCACAGGGTGGAGAAGCTGCTATGTAGAGATAGGTGCACCTGCCATGTTTTAGCGTTGTGTATAGCAGCCTTCAGTCTTTTTCAGCAAGTCATTTGAAGTGTAGAATGGCAGCCATCCATTTTACAAGACACTTTAATTGAGTTTAAATATAAATGCTTGAAGATCAGGATACAACATGCACACAAGGGAAAAATGGGAACATAATAATTAACCTCCTTTTGTAAAGGGTTTTTCAAATGTAGGACACTGTAGGACAAACTTTCCAATGAACAACCTGATCCACAACCCAGTTCTTTCAAAAAGCTTGGATTTAAACCAAATGAGTTCTAGTATCTTGCATAAGAATTAGCTTAATTTTGAATTCTTGAGCTTACCTGGTTAGTGGGTAAGATTGTGTATGAGAGAATAATTTCTCTTCATCTACATTTGGACTGGTGCCACTATGCAAGAATTTAGATGTATAATTTCAAAAGGCTAAACTGTCACTTGAGTACCTCATTTCAACAGGAAGATAATGTGAGACAGGAGACTGACAATAAGGGCTGCAAAATGTAATTGAGACTGGAGGCAAAACTTAATTACCTAACTTGGAATTGGACCAAGGCATCAGTGATTAATACTCCACTCATATGGGAACTACTACTGAGATCTTCAATAACTATACCACACACAAACAGAACCCACTGGCAAAATGCAAGCATATTAGTTTTTAGCATGCTCTTGGAGGACAATTAAAGTATTGATTGGTAAACAACTACAACCACTTCTTTGAGTCAGTTAGCCTTCCATATAAGTATTGCAGCAAATTGAAATCCTGCTTAATGAATGAAAGAACTAATGTATGATGGCTGACATCTCTGTGAATATATTCAATACTAGCCATAAACATGGTGTAAAGAATAACTGTACAATTATGTTAATGTGTATTATAAATATTAGACTACTTAGGTGCCACTGAATTACCAAAGCCTTTTTCCTCACATATATGTACATCAGTAACTAAGCCATGTTGAACACCAACATTGATAAAGATATATGTAGATTTGAAAGCTAATTTTATATAAATATAAATTGACATTTTAAACTTATTTTGGTATTTTGTTTGACCAGAGAGCACAATGTTGTGATGGAGCTTACAATGTTCTGAAAGCTTAAATGAACCATCTGCCATCCTACCTTTAATTAAGCTCACTCTCATTTCTAGCAACTCAACTATTGAAAGGATAGAATCAGAATTGTAAATTTGAGTGGATTCCTTCAACTATGACAATGGAAAATTATTTTGGAGGATAGGGAGTTGATGAAAGGCTCCAAAAGTACTTTAGTTTGAACCAATATTTAGCTTGCACACCACATATGTGCAAATCTCAGTAGAGGTCAGACAAGACTCCAATCTTAACAATTGATACATAGTGCAATTTGTAAAATCTGTAGAAGTTTTAACTGAACAATTCAAAACAAAGCTTACTTTTATGTTTATATCTACATGACATTTAACCTTGTACTATAAATCAGATAGCACAAGATGTTGTCTACCTTACATAAGGTTCTATATACCTTATTGAATGTTGAAATTCAAAATACCATTTATAATATTTTGAATCTTCATAGATGTGATCTTCCCTGGTTGTTTCAGGAGGTTGAGGCAGAGAAGTAAAACCCAAGGTAGCTAAAGGGATTAGCCTGAACCATACTATTGCTATTTTCCAAGAATGATGGTATTTATAGAACTCCTTGAAAATGTAAATATTTTGGTTTTGTTGTGAGGATGTTGCAACTTATTGTCTTGCAATAGATTCCTGAGACACATTCTTAAACCTATTTTGAGGGAATATAGAGAAGATTTATGTACAAATTATCATATATTTGAATTGAAGTAGGCTTGAAAAAATATGAAATTCTGGTTTTGATAAGGATTGTACCAGTTATTTTACATAAGTTAAAAAGAATTGGTGCCAGAATTTAGGCCTATTTCTACTCTTTCCAAATAAGTATAAGATCATAATATTGTTTATGAAGGGGGAAAAAAGAGTTAATGGAAAGAGCAAACACTTTCTCTTATTCAGCTTATTCAGTTCTGCTGAGATTAACTCCAGTCCAATGGCTTAATTTTGTTTGTTTGTTTTTGTTTAAAATAAATTTGGACTTTTCATTGCCAAATGGTACAATTAGTATTGTTTTGAAGGCAGACATCCAACGGTAGGAAGAAATAAGTATTCTCACTGAATAGAGCATTGAAATATTTAGCCTGTATCTGAAGAGAGTACAGAAAATCTTTAGTGAAGGCAGGTGAGATAAAGTATTAAAATGTATTTTTCTTTATTTGAGCCTTTCTTACAATTTTATTTCTGCAAAGCTATCTTTTTTCTATTTTTAGAATATTTTTTGCAATGCCTCAAGAGATAACAAGAGACTAAGACTTACTTAATCTTGTGACTATTTTTTAATTATTTACAAGCTAATTTCAGTAAAATCAAGGCTTTGAGCAATACTCAAAGTTCCAAAAATCTCTATTATCTATCTATCTATCTATCTATCTATCTATCTATCTATCTATCTATCTATCTATCTATCTATCTATCTATCTATCTATCTATCTATCTATCTATCATCTATCCTTTTAAAACGCATTTGTTCCATCTCGCTGGCCTTGCTTAGAGTTAGTTTATGCCCATATTTTAGTCTAGATTTTAACATTGGGATTTTTAGGGGATTGGTTGAGATTTTAATATTTTTAGCTTAATTTTTAGCACAGGAGATTCTAATTTAATTTAATTTTACAATTGTATTGTATGTATTGTTGCTTGTTGGTATTTTAATTCCCTGTGCACCGCCCTGAGTCCATCTGGAGACAGGAGAGGTATATAAATCCAATAAACAGTAAGCCGTAAACCGTACCTGTATTTATTTTTAAGGGACATAAAATATTGCCAATTTTATGAACCATAACCCTGGTTTTATTGGCAACAATCAAAACATAAAAGTAGCAATAAAAACAAGCAACCTTCTGCCCCATAAATCATCTCCTGTGCCCTAAAACAATGCCTCCTTAAATAGTAAGTAAGTTTATTGCTGTAACCCGAGGTCATAACATATAGTGTGCAACCTATAAAAGTAAAAAGGTAAGATTGTATAATAAAATAATAAAATATATTAGATGTAAAAAGGTACAGTCAAAGTTGCAACTAAGGAATTAAATATTTAATTAAGTTTAAATGACAGCAGAGCAAAACTATCAACTTTTGCCAATCTGTTTGTGATATAAAGTGTCAAGAGAGTTGATGTGAATGAACTCTACTAATGCATCAGGTTCCCCAAAAGAGGAAGATATTCCGAGTAGATTAGCAAAAGCACCGTTCAGAGCTGGATTGTGGGAGATTTAGGATAGTTTCACTTATAGTCTCCCAGGAAATATCCTATGGTAACATAGGTTAAGTTCAGAAATATCTTGTTTATATGGGTTATATAAAGAATAAGGAACTGTCTGGATTGTTTTATGTTATTCTTGTGCTAGGCCTGACATTATGTTGCTGCCGAATACCAAACCTTTGTTTCATTATAATTTATTTTGATTTTTTTTCTCTGTCACAGTAAACGGCTAGACTGACCAATAATCTTCTAAGACCAATGTCAGAAAAGAAATAAGAGCCTTCAATGTCAACAATGTACATTAATATTGAATTTTTATGTCCATTAAATCAGGAATAAAAATGTTGTGATTTCATGAACTACAATACCAATAATATAAAAGTTAAATAAGAAGAGATCAAGTGAACTGTTTAATTTCTCTAAAATAAAATAGGGTCTGAAAAAGACCCTCTCCTGGGCCCATTTTACTGGTTTAATAACTAGTTTGAAAAGATACTTAATAAAGTCTGTCCTAGTTATTTTCTCCCATAGTTAAGACATGTCAATGGAATCAAATGTAGAGGTGTTAGAAATTCTGTATAGAGCCCTACAGAACAAACAAATTGCCACAATCCACATGGACCTTTACAGTTTAACTGCAACAGGAAATAGGAAACTTTTCTCAGAACAAAAAAATTGCACCATATATGCCCATTTATAAATACTAATATATATTATTTGGCTATAGTTGTTGAAAAAATACATGAAACACATATTCCAACCAGAGGTAAGATGAATTAAAGTGGCATAGAGTTGTTTTGTATGCTCATGTGTATTTCTGAATACAAACCTTCAAAATGGCACAATGATCTTTATAAAAACTTGACTATTTTGGATGGACGAGTTTTAGATCTTTTTCTCAATCTTATAATTTAGCCAGAAGTTGTCCGGTATAGAGATTAAAATAAATATCAAAGAGAGTAGTTGAGTAATGTTTGAATTGAATGTGTTGTTCCAATGAAAGACTACAAGACATGTTTGCTTATAGTAAATCATTTTCTCATTCTTTCCTTTTCTAGATGACGATTATCTTGATATCCAAAAATTCTGATTATCCACAAGATCTCATGTTGTCAGCTCTTTGATTAACAAAACATGGTCACAATGTAGGCTACTAGCTGGAAAGGAAGTCATACTGGAAGACAGTTGTATAAAGTTGTTTTAAATAATTACGAGAACCCCTGCCCCAATAAATGAACTCTCTCCCATAGTTGTTCTCAGGTTTAAACAACATAATAACTGGAAACTGATTCCCTAATCTCCCAAAATGCATTTAAGAGCAGATTTAGTTATGCATATTTCAAACCACATAAAATGATAATGTCACACTGATATATTGAATAGGAGTAAGCCACCATCTATCATGTGCTTGCATGGTTCAGGAAAATCAGTGGCAAATTATTGTTCGCTGAAAAAAAGAATGAGAGATATATTCACTTTTGTCTTTGACATTATAAAACAATTTCAAAGAAGCATTTTGGACAGCAAACTATATTACTTATCATGCAGAAGGAAAACAATAATAAATAATACTTTCAGGATGGATTGTAAGAATAATGAGACAACTGTATAACACAATCTACTGCCTCTATTTTAAATAAATGCATATGTGGGTGCCATATGTCATAGGCCCATTTCACTATGAAATAACTTATTATCTGCTTGAATTATCCACAATCAATTTTCAACCTGATAGGAGGGTGGCCTCTACCAAAGCAAACAGATTCATAAAGAGCAAACTGTTTTAAAAATAATGGTTTCTTTGGTTGATTTATATTTTTCACTTAGCTATTAAATATGGCTTAAAAAAGAATGTTTCAGTTGAAAAGCTATGTCCTTCTCATCTCATTTTTAAACCATTACACCTTTGTTTATAAGAATTGTAGGCATTTGTATATTAAAATGTTGTCTGTTCCTGTTCATGGAGGCCTGCTGGCCAGGCAGCCTTATATTTTTTCAAAGAGATCTCTTTGAAAATTTTCTTTCTACCCTTTCTTTTATTATTCCATCTTCATTATGCTGCTGGAGAGGACTACCCTGGTTTGGTTTTGTTTCTTACTCTCCTTCCTAAAGATCTTTTGTATTTCTAGAATCACAGAGTCTCTCCAGACATGCTAGTATTTCCGTCAAGTGCTCTTTTGTCTACTTACAATCATGAACTTTAGAGAAAGATGAAATACGATATTCCTATGACAATACATGCTCATAATTAAATCTGTATATTTTAGCTGTACATTATAGATTTGGGACCATACTGGTTTTTCAGAATCTTCCTCCATTGTATCAGCATTTTAAAAATATATTAGATGATGTACTCTGGACCTCACAAGGTGTACTATCTCTCTACTATTCATTAATATGAACAGCTTCTTCGTCTTCCTCTTTAGCTACCTCATGGATCTTTTAAAAAAAAAGGCTACTGCTAAGAGTAACCTTAGGTTTAATGCATATAATTCTTAAAGAAACAATTCTTTTCTTGGTTCAAAAGAAACTAAAAAGAGGTTTGTTTTAATAAAGAGCAGAGTGGTGTTATATTTGTATGATGTTTGAAGCATTTGTTCTAAATCCTTTAAGTCTGTATTGTCCTAATAATGACTACCTTTCAAGGAACTCTGCAAATAAATTGTTTGGCATTCTGAATGTACATCAAATTATAATACATGAATGATTCCCATTTTAGTCAACTTAAGATGGATTCATGATTCAATGGTGATCATGACAAAAACAAGTGTCAGCAATTTCATTGGGACTACTTTAGGTATTACAGACTCTAGGTCTAATAGATTGATGTTGCCTGCCTTTTTTCAACTCAGTGTGTACCCCACAGTAATCCAAGTAGGAGATATAAATATCAAAATACCATTATATAAATGGGCTCACAGTGAAACTATTACTTATCTGGTTTATAACTACATAATTAAGAAGTGTGACTGACAAAAAATATTTTTATTTTTATTTTTTATCTTTATGTAAAATATCTTATAATGGACAGGATCACATGTACTGATCCTGCAATTTATTAGTGTATAATTAGAAATCAATTCAGATATCACCAGGCATGTGAGGACCTAGGACCTGCCAAATACCTAGTTATTTGCGAGACCGCCTATTGCCTCATACATCCCTTAGACCGAGACGCTCCCACAGAGAGGGCCTCCTCAGGGTGCCATCGGCCAGACAATGCCGACTGGCGACACCCAGGGGAAGAGCCTTCTCTGTGGCGGGCCCAGCCCTTTGGAACGACCTGCCCCCCGAATTACGCACCATCACCGACCTCCGCCTCTTCCGCCAATGTCTAAAGACATACTTATTCCAACAAGCCGGCCTAGCCTAACCTCCCATGGGGACTTTTAGATAGTTTTAAATCGGGTATTTTAAAATTGGGTTTTTAGCATAGGATAAGATGGTTTAATTTATATTTTAAATTGTGTATTTATTTTGTATTTTGTATGTTTTTTAAATTTCCTGTGCGCCGCCCTGGGTCCTCTGCGGAGAAGGGTGGGATATAAATGTAAATAAATAAATAAATAAATCCGACCTGTCCACTCCCACAGGGAGGGCCTCCTCAGGGTGCCGTCCGCTGGACAATGCTGGCTGGAAGGGGAAGGGCCTTCTATGTGGCGGGTCCAGCCCTCTGGAACGACCTGCCCCCCGACCTTTGTACTATCACAGACCTTCACTTCTTCCGTCGAGCATTAAAGACTCTTTCATGCGACCGGCCTGGCATAGTTTATTTTCACCATCATTTTAATAGGGTTCTTAATATTTTAGCACAGGTTAAATTTATTTAATTTAATTTTAAATTTATTTATTGATTGTATTTATATGTATTTTATCTTTTATTATCCCCGTGCATCGCCCTGAGTCCCAATGGGAGAGAGGGTGGTATACAAAGTAAATTAATAAATAATAAATAAATAATAATAGATAGAAATCAGTCACCTTGCACCTAAGAAACACATCCAACATAAAATTATTCATTGCTAGGATTGCTTAACGAAGAAATAAGACTTGAATTTACAAACAATGCTACAGTTAAGTAATTCCAGTGGTGGGCTGCTGGATGATTGCATGGCTTCGAGTAAACCCTTAGCTGTGAACCCTTAGCTGTGAACCCTTAGCTGTGAAGGCTGGGCTCTCCCACCTGCCCTTATGCTAAGCTATCCATTTATAACTAACTTTCTGGCTCATTCCCTCTGCCCTCGCTGCCCAGCTAAATTCCGTGCCTCCCCTGCTGTACTCACTGGAGCTGCCTGATTTGACGGCATGTTTGAAGTTCCATTTCAGTCTCAAAGGGGCGCACATGAGCAAAGCGAGCATACATGTGTGTACACGCTCACAACCAGCGAACATTGTGAATCTAAGTGCATTTTAAATGTAAATGGAATGTATGTCCATTTTAAAATTATTTCATTTAACTTATTTATTATTTCTTTATTTGATTGTAAAAAGAGAGGGAGATCTTCTGCATAACTGTTTGCCTTTTCATAGGCAAAAAATGCATACCTGAACCTGTACCTCTACATCCATCATCTACCCACTTCAATGCTTCCTCTCTGAATATAAGCAGTTGTTCCCTGAAAGTGAGTTGTTCTTGAAGAATGACACGTACCTGACAGAGCTTCTTCATCTTTTTCCAACAAGATAGTTTATACCTCTGTAATCCTCAAAATGCTTCAGGTTCAGAGCAGATTCTAGCTCACTGATGCGCATGAGATTTTTTTCCTTTAAAAAAATGGAGACTCAACAGTTTATCACAAGACATCCAAATGTATAAGAGTAGAGTTGGAATTATAGCATGATATAGATATATAATTTCCATAATCTTTAGGAGAATTATAGATAATACACTTTAGACAAACACATTAAGGTTTGTGTATATATGAACAATTTTGGAAAAGCATTATGGGAACAAAAACTCCACACACACAAAAATCACAAAGGCTCCAGTGTATGCTTTTGATAACAAACATTTTTTTATTTAATTCTTTTTTTTATGAAAAAAAAGTTTTATTGGTTTTTACAAAATTTTAAAAATAGGAAAAGGGTATAAGGTGTTACAAAGATACTTTGAGGACATCTATGTCGGAGGTGTCAGCCCCCTCCGAGGCTTCTTACAAAAAAAAAAAGATAATACAAATCTTTTTCATTTCCCTACAAAGTGGAAAGAGATACAAATATATCATTTTATATTAATGCAATCAATCATTATTAAACATCCAGATAGAAGTTACACTATATAGAAAAAAGTCATTTGTGAGATCTGAGTCTTTTAGCAATTGTATCTTCCTCTCCCTGACCTCCAGTGGGCGGAGCCGTGGCCCCCTCCACTCCCCCATTTTCATCCTCCAGGATTGGGGAATGTTTTTTAAGAAAGGCTTCCGCCTCTGCAATTGTTTTAATTCTTACTTTCCCCCCTTCCCAGAACACTAACATTCCCTCGGGCATCAACCACTTGAACCACACCCCCTTTTTATATAATCTTTTTGATAAGAAGGAATATTTCCTCCTTATTCTCTAATGTTTTTCGGGATCTGTTTCAAAATGGCAATCTCAGTCTGTTGGTATATTAAGGGACCGTCTCTTTGTGCTCTCAGGACCCCATCCCTCATTGACCTTCTTACAAATTTAATATGTATCTCTCTGGGTACCTCATTTATTCATTTAATTCTTTAACATGGACACATCTTGACTCCAACTGATTCTGGGGGATTCACAACTTAAGAACAAGCAAAAATTATTCAAAAAGCATTGGGTGATAGCAATATTATCCTATATCATATTGTGCTGTCTAATTCAGCTAATAAAAACATTACTGAATCTAGAAGAGATCAACAGAAAGATGATATTTATAACATATAATCTGTTTCTCAGGTCAGTTTCAGTGTTTGCACTGTAAAGATAAAAAAGAGCTTTAAAAATTTCAAGTCCAAATAACAAATTTTATCCAATTGTAGAACTGAATAGTCAAATCACAGTCCCTTAGCATTTGCTTTTAATTTACAAGTAGTCCTCACTGAACTAGTGGTCTCCAATTGTTCAGCAACGTTCAAAGTTATGACAGCACAGAATGAGGGGTCCATGTAGTTGTGTGTCTATTGCAGCATTCCCACAGACACATTATCATGATTCAGGCATTTGGCAATAATTTTATAATTATTATGCTTAATATTGCGCCATTTGCAATGTGACTGCTGGCTCTAACATGCAAGGTTAATGGAGGAAGATAGCAGGAGACTACAAATGGCGATCACATATCCATGGGACACTATAACCCTGCAAGTTCATCTAACACAGTGATAGTCAACCTGGTCCCTACTGCCCACTAGTGGGCATTCCAGCTTTGATGGTGGGCGGTAGGGGTTTTGTCCAATACTGAAGCACTTTCCTTTTTTTAATTTAATTGACTTCCCTACTTTATAAATCACCATTACTGTGGAACTAATGGGCAGTTAGAAAATTTTACTACTAACAGAGATACAAAAGTGGGAGGTAGGTACAAAATGGTTGACTACTCCTAATCTAACAGGTGCAACTGGAATTGTCACAGTTGCCATCATAAATTGGTACCGTCATGAGACATTGTGCTTTATGGCTACATTGCTTAGCAATGGAATTGCTGGTATCATATTCCATTGTTAAACAAGGATTGTGTGTGTGTGTGTGTGTGTGTGTGTGTGTGTCTGCTGAAAACTTTTATTAAGTCAGAGCATAACAATTCTAAATTATGGGGAATCTAAAAAGAGTTAGGAATATTATATTGAAAATGACCTGTTGTAAAAAAACAAAAAGTTGTTACTGAATGGTAAAGTAAAACAACAACATCTATTTATTTTATAGTTTTTAGATTACCATTTTATAGTTCTTCTTTTACTGTATCAGGCTCGCAGTTTATGTATTTGTTCATATAAAAAGTATAAATATTTGGATTATAACTTCCCAATTGTACATAGCTGCATATATTTCTAGACTATTTCAATCAAAACACTTTATCCAGCTGGTCACCCTTATTCCCCTTCCATTAGTACCAACTGTCATAGTATTTATTATTTCTTGATATATGAATGAATTACTTATTTATAAGAAGTAATGGAATTATTTTACACCCAAAGCAATTTAAGCTAGCATTCTATTGAATTAATGACAATACCATGAGGTATTTTAATAATAAAATACCTCATGGAATGTTGGAGTAGGGCTAATAAATTCTACAAAATATTTTTTGTATGTCATAAACATATGAATATTGCTATTTCTGTTCTCTTTATACTATTTGATGGGAATATGCTTCAATGAAGATGCATTTCTGTAATGAGGTCTATTGGACATATTAGCTTATTGATGAAGAGAATAATAGTGTTGTATCCCTACAAAATATTCTAATAATATGTGACAGAGTTTGTTGCAGCAATCACATTCAAAAAGCACTCGCAGATAACTGATTTAGCAGGATTCATTAACTTCTCTTTATATATAATATAACACATGAAGTAAATATACAATACCAAAAGCAGGTTTGTGGTAGCAAATACAAATAAATACAAACAGAGGAGAGAACAGTTTTAGTTTCAGTTCAGAGCAGCAGACTAGTTTAGAGCTCAGCACAGACTCAGAGCTATTGTACAGAACAGTTGAGCTAAGCCACGCCCAGGCTCCTTGCTGTCTTCTTGTTGCTCACACAGCAAATACTGTTTCAATTTCCAAACAGCCTTCATTGGCTGACCCAGTTGCCATGTCACTTCATTGGCTGACTTTGTTTTGGTGTTTCCGCCAGTCCTGAACTCTCATATATATTGACAATATGCCAATCAGTGCAAGTGTGGAAATTTTTATTTTACTCTTTTCATTTTCATTACAACATTAGCAGCTACTCTAATTATTAAAGCATGCTCCCTCCCTTTAAAAGAAAAAAAATATCCCCAAATATACTATACACTGCAGTGAGAAGTTGCCTTTACAATGTAAGGATTGGTCATTATTTAAATAAACTTATGACATAATTTATTTATTTATTTATTTATTTTATTTAAATTTATATCCCGCCCTTCTCCACAGAGGACAATGTCACTTCATTGGCTGATCTCTTCTAAAAGTCAATCTTAGTTTGTGGGGCTGGAGTTCCATTAGAACTAAAAGATACTAGGTGGCAAAATTAATCCTTGTTTTGTCTTCTAAGCTTATAATTATGTAGTTGTAGAAATGGTTCTTTTCCCCTTCTTGACCCCTTACATTACCACTTCTTAGCTGTTTTACCACATAATTGCAAAAAATCTAATAAACAAAGAGGCAATACTACATGGTGAATATTACATTGCAAGAAAGTGTAATATTTATTTATTTAGTTATTTATTTATTCATTTAAATGTCAAGATCAAACCTTTAAATATTAAAACATATATAGCAGTTACAATATTCACCTATATAAATTACACATAAACCCAAAAAATTAAAGTAGTAAGAAAGATACCAGCCAATATTATAGGCTAAACCTAAGGATAAAAATGTTCTTGAAATATTTAGAAATGGGTTACCTAAAAATAAAGCAGTAGTCTCCTCATCAAGAGAGAAATTAAGCTTTGTAACAATTTGGGCTATAAGTGTTCAACCAACCATGGTATTTGAACTTATAAAATATGATTTTTTTTTTCATAGGAGGTTGAAATATCTTCCAATTGTCATCATGATAAGTAATGCATCAATTTGTTTCAGAGAAAAAAAATCTACAGTGTAAGGCATGGATGATTTTTAAAAAACCCTATAAAAATCCAGGAGGCCAGGGCAATTCTACAATAATAGAAATGGAGAATGTTGACTCTGTCTGATTGAATGTCTAAATTCCAGTCCCTGTTTGAGTTCTGTTAAAGTTTTATTAAGGCCTAAAGTAATCAAACTTGGTGTTGTCTAGAGTTACCAGATATATGAACAGACAAAGGGGAACAAATACAATTGGAAAGCAGCACAAATAAGGGAAAACTTGAACACAATGTTTAACTTTCTCAGCACAATAAAAAAAACAGTTTAAAAAAGTGAAATAAACAATATATTTATGTGTAAATGTATATGAAATTATTTTTTAGCATTTTTTTAAAATTGCAGGAATGTGCTAGAAGATAAAAGCTGCTACAGTCGCATGTTGGATACTAAAAAATGCAGACAATATTTGATTTTTAAGGCTCAAACTCCGCTGATAGAAAACACGAAGACAAAAAGGAAGTCTTTTCTGCATATATTTTGCATTATAGGACAGATCCAAATCTGCCATTCAGGATAAAATGAGCTGAAAAACTTCAAAATACTTCTTTTGCTCAAAACTTTAAGCATAATAGTCTTACATACGCCCCAAAAGAAATGCAGACAGATTCTATTGTTTTACAGCATTAGAGATTACGCAAGGGAAATGTGCTATTGGTTTTAGAAACTGAGATGGTATAGAATTAAAGATTGATACCTTCTTAACTCTAGCTCTAGCCCTTGACTTCTGTACTTTGGGGGTAGCTGTATGATAAATTTAAGAAGACAGCAATCAATTGCTGAGGCTGATCATTTCTCTAGAGTTTATCTAGGAATATAGATCAGTGTTGTTTTTATACCCCCGCTCCCAAAAAAAGCAATATAGAAAGCTTCATTTGAATTATTTCTTTGCTAAATAGTGGAAAATAATATATTAATTCATTGTTGAATATGTTGCCCAGAGAGCATTTTTCTTGGTTATTAAGATATCAATTTATAAATTATGTAAGTAACTAATCTGGCAATTATTGGTGGGTTTTATACATTGGAAATATAATGGAATTAAAGCATTCTTTAGGTAAACTATGGAATAGCTTATTGTAGTACAAAGGACGTTCAATACTAATAACTCCAAGGACATTTAACTTTGAAAATTTATTTGGAATTAAATCTTTCCCAGGAGATTTATTGTTATTATTGTAGTGATTGGAGAATTAACTTTGAATCTTTGAAGAAGATACTGGCAGCCATTCTGGAACATGGTCATATGATACATCATTATAACTATTACGTGTGGTTACTATAAGGAGTAATGGTTTGAGAAGATGTAAGCATATCTTGGACATATTTAGACCAAGTATCAATAGAAATTAAAATATTATTTTTATGAGGTTTAGCATTAGATATAGATTTTAGAAATAAATTTCCAAAATTGACAAAAATCTTTGCTTATAAACTGGTTTGGACCCTGGATCCAGGGTCCAAACCTAAGTAGAAATATCCAGTTTCCTTGCTTTTAATAGCTTCGTATAGCTCTTATTTTGTGGATAAAAATATTCAGAGGATTTGAATCATTAGTGGCTTGGGGCAACTTATATACTTGTACTACCTGGCTTTATCTGAAAGACATTCCTTATCATATCGATTTCAGTCTTAGAGTGGTTTGGTATGAAGATATTTTTTTAAAATATTCTTTTGAACAGAGTTAATAAATCTGAAAAAAAAACAGATTTTGTAGGGTCTGAAAATCCAAGTTCAGATTCTGATAAGATAATAAGATAAATAAGTTATTTAATTAAGAAGGCAGATATTTATAATTATAAGTAGAGCTTAATTTCAACATATCCCCCCTGGAATTCCAAGTTTTTTTCAGACTTTCAATCTCTTATCCTTTCAGTGTTCAAAACGTTGTCTTTTCAAAAAAAAGACCAATGAAAATTGAAAATTGTGGCTGACAGTCTCATCATTATGGTTTCTTTGCTTTTTCTGTAATACAGTTTTTGAAAGTGATAAAACATTGGAGAGAGAGGGGGGGGGGGATGCACACATAGTGACTAGGACTTGAATTCTGAATGACTTCAGAAATAATTATATATTTTTGCTCATTTCACAGTAATGAAAACTTTAAAACTCTTAAACACATAGATACATAGATACATACACACATATATGTTAAAGAACATACTGCCTAGAATGCCAATGCATGTGCCAATGCCTATAATTGTTTGCCTTCCTTTTAAAGCCTTGTACCAGCCAGCACAACCACATTGACTATAACACCTGAGAAAAAGCTGGTATGTGGAAATAAATCATCGTAAAAGTAGCCAGAAAGATTCTTTTCTCCAGCATAGGACTGACAAATGCAGTAGTAGGAGATGTAGCAGTAGAGAAGAATTGAGTAATAGTGAGCAGTGAGTACTAGCCTGTGTTTTCTATGGCCTGTGTTGTTATGTTGGTTCTTTTGTGTTTTGGAGTCCGCTGAATTGGCTATATTTAGACACAATTCCATTATACAGTTGTGGAGCGGTATAGAAATGGAACTAAAGTAAAAGTAAAAGTAAAGTGTGCGATTGTAACATTTCTGTTAGAACTCACCTTGGTCTTACAGTATTCTTCATATTTAGGATATGCTGTAAATAATAAGACATTGCAACTTTCCTGTGTTTTGTGTTTTTTGTCAATAGTGTAATTTTCCATTGTACAAAAGGCTGACCCAGAACAAAACTCTACATTTAATGCATTTTTAAATATATAAAATACTTCAGCTGCCCAGATGAAAATAGCTGAAAAGGTAAGTATGTGCAGTGCTTTCGATTCTAAGGAGAAATGATGCTTTAGATGTGTAGTGAAATTCTTTTGGCACTTGGAGCATCTCTTTAATTCACCTACATTTTCCCCAGAATTTTACATTTCTGCAACTGCAATACAGTTTCATGGAACTACATAGTGGGTTTATTGTTTGGTGCCCAATGATTAAAATAAATGAAAAAAGAACATGCAGTATTCCCACAGCTATGTTGAAGGAAGATATACTCTGCTTTCACACAGAGAATACACTTGTTTTCAAATTGTACAACTTGCACATGTCATTGTAATATTACACATAAAAGTATTAATTTTTGACATGCTGTAATGACAGTCTTATAGAGCAAAAATAAAATGTGAAGCCTTTATTCTCCTGCTTTGCTGTAATGATAAGGAAAAGTGCCTATCTTGCAGTTCTTCAAATTTAGATGTTAGGACTTATTGCCTAAGGGCATTCCAGGAGTAAGTGTGCAGATAAATTAAATCTCTATCCTGTGGGAATGATGCAGCTGCAGTGACATCTATGGCTAGGTAACTAGGTGTCACTTTTGTCTTAAATATACTGCAGCAGGAATCAAACTATGGTATTGGGTGGAGTTCCAGTATCAGTGGAAAAAAACCTGAAGGTAAAAGAACCAAATTAATCCCTTGGGGTTTCACTTTAATGTTCTATCCAGAGAACAATAATTTAAAAGTGCAGTTAAAGTCAGACTGTAGAAGTCTCTTTCTGTGTGTATTTCCAGCACTAACAGCACTATGTAATGTAAGAAAATGAAAGTTCTATTCACATCCCTTTGTTATGTTCTTGTGCCTGCCAACACAGCACTTTTCATGCTATTTTCTGGACTCTTTGTGTTGTGATAAATGGTGCAGGCATTTAAGTGCAGGGACTGCTGGAGGAGAAATCAAATTTAATCAGAGCCAGTTTTCTTTCATTATTTCCATCACAGATATGTAGGAGAGCCATTAGTGTTCACTGAGTCATGTCAGCTCTCATCCATTGGTCAAATGATTAGTACAAAGACCAGAGCATAGATTTTAATAAGTATCTATCCTTAATCTACACCAAACTCTAGAATTTGGAAGTATGAAAATAACTGGGACAACAAGCTCTACCAGAATTTAATTTCCACCTGAATAAAACTAAGTAACTATTTAAAGAAAAAAGTATCAATATGATTCTTGCTATTGCTCTAAGTATAGTGTTTTCATGTTGTCTTTTATTGACACCACATCTACTTTTATGCACTTCATAAAAAAAGAAGTTTTATTTCCTTGAACCTTTTTTTCAGCGTTTGATTAATGCATCTGTATATATTTGTACATGCCTATATGTAAGTGATATAAATAATTAATTTGGTATGGCATGCATGGGAAATTAAATTGCTTAAACAGTTTTACAGTTTCCTTAAGATTGATTACATTGACGTTTTTGAAAAATTAGAAGCATAGATATAGAGAGCCTTGGTGGCACAGTGGTTAGAATATAGTATTGCAGGCTAACTCTACCATTGCCAGGAGTTCGATCCTGATTGACTTAAGATTTACTCAGCTTCTATCCTTCCAAAGTTAGTAAAATGAGGGCCCAGATTGTAGGACAATATGCTGACATTAAATCACCTTAAAGCACTATGGAGTGGTATATAGGTTTAAGTGCTATCTCTCTCTCTCTCTCTCTCTCTCTCTCTCTCTCTCTCTCTCTCTCCATCCTTCCCCCCCCCTCTTTCTCTCTCTCTCTTGTAATGTAAAAGTAAAAAATTGAGGCTGTATGTTATATCTTATTCTATTGCACTAAAAACAGTCAGTTTTCTTTCTTTTTCCCTTTCACGCTACACTTTTTCCATTTTCTTTGTACTTTATATTTTGGTTAACTAATGAAAATTTGTAATAGTAAAAAAAAATAGCATACTGTTATCTCTATCATCAACTGAGTAGTACAGAAAAAATTCTGTCATCTATCCAATATATCAGAAAATGTTAAAAAAAACAAATGAAGTGGTATAGGATACAAAATGGTGAAAGTGAAGATATTGCAAGTTTTTTTTAAGATATAGAGATATAATGAGTAATGGTGTTGGTGGTTTTGGCAGGCTTACTTTTAGATTACTGCTTTCTGCATAATACTATTTGATAGGTTTGAATACATGTACATAGATTCAATAGCTTTGTGAAGAAAGACTGCTATACAGTAATATTACACAAATCTGACTACATTTATGCCAAGGCCTACTGATTAATTTGGCTAGGTATTCATTCCTCAGTTTCAATTCATCTCTTGGACACCTGGTTCAGATGGTAATAACATTTTCTGTTAAGGTTTTCTTTTCATAGTTTTTGCTGTAAACCATATTACTTCTTAACATATAAATTCATTTAATGTAGTAAGTTGCAATTCAAGAGTATGGTATTTAAAGCTTTAAGTCCTAGTACACTTGCTTTCAACATTCTTGTAAATATTTAGTTATTTTAGCAAGATAAGAGCATGCTTGCTTTCATTTCAGAATAAGAATTTGTGTTATCTGATAAGGGAAAAACTGAGATTATAAATTTCGGTGCAAGAATCATATCTATAATATACATTTTGCTCCAGGAAACTATAATAAGGGCATGAAGATGTATAAATACAGTATATTTTTTATTTTCAAGATTTTGTTAAGATAATAGAAGCAAGATTTTTTTTTCTAATTGAAGGATAATTGGTTTGTGTCTTTAGGGGAAAACTAAATCTTTTATATGAAAATACATGGGTTTCTCAGGTTAATAAAACTGAAAACCATCTTCTACTACTAAGAAGAAGTAATAAAGAATATAGAATACCAAATCTAAGATAATGGATGCATTACATTACAATTTAATAGTAATACTTTCTTGTGTGATAGGAACTAAACTATTTCCAAAAATACATTGGTATTGCCTTCATTATAAGAAACAATTCCTGAGATATATAAATACTTCCTTCTAGTTATAATTTTCAAAGGCGAATTGTATCTTCATAAGCACTATTACAACTGCCCATTACATCTAGAGATTGTCCTCAAAAAAAACAATGGCCAAAAGGTATTAACCCACCTTGAGCCCTGCATTCCAGTTCCAAAGATATGGCCTACCTCTATCATGGCTTTCTTGTTTTTGTTTCAAAAGTTCATTTTTAAAAGTTAGTACCTGCTGATCAAGCCTCCTTTTATCATCACATGATATTAAAACAGCATTTTTGTTTTTGCCTTTTATGAAAAATATTTAAAATGCAACAAGTATATTTGGCTGTATTAATATTCACTTTTTCCCTTTAGGTGAAAAGGAACAAATATCCTTGTTATAATATACAAAATCCATGCTCATAATATTTATGGGAATATATGTACTGCATGTGTATGTAAGTATAATTTGTATAAAAATTAAATATTTATTGCTCCAAAGATCTGTATAAAGACTACAGTAATCCCTTGTTTTTTGCGGTTAATGGGGACCGGAACCTTCCGCGGAAACTGAAAAACCGCGAAGTAGGATTCTGTATATCTATACCGGAAACTTGAGTTGGTGGACATCGTTTAAAGCAAGCACTAGGGGGCGCTTGCCTCCTACCAATGCATTTTTTTTCTATTCTGTATTTTTGAAAAACCCGTGACGCACTGAAGCCGTGGAACATGAAGCCGCGAAAAACGAGGGATTACTGTATATTTATAAATTCTATTTTATAGACTACTGTAGTAGAGTTTATGGACTACTTTTTCATCTGTTATTTTTCATTTAGGAAATTGTCATAAATTAACATATTTTGGTAAGTACCACATTAGTAGACTTTCAGATAACTGTATAAAAATAATTAATGAAAGCAATTGAATAAAATGTACCATACAAGTATAAATATTTCATGCTGAGAATGTATTTAGAGTAAGGACAACAATGAAGGAAGATAATTCCAAGCATAGGAAATTGTCACTGAAAATGATTGTAAAACCATCAGCAGGTATCTACCAATTTAATATACTGATGGCAGATATGGTCTCAATATTCCAGAATTACTGACAAAAAAGTTATTTTATCTTGTGTTTTACATTTCTGATCCTAGTCCAAAATAAAAAATAATGTGCAGAATAATAATAATAATAATAATAATAATAATAATAATAATAATAATAATAATAATAATAATAATAATAATAATAATAATAATAATAATAATAGCAGCAGCACTGTTTTTGTGTGTTTGATCAAGTGTTCTGGTATGTGAGCTCATTCTCAGTTCGTGTTATGTTTTGATCTTTCTGCAGACCTCTTACTACACTGCCTTCCTGGCAATCAAAACATACATTTGTAATCTCATTTTCCCCTGGCATTTCTTCCACTCAATCTAGCATGCACACAAGTTTCCTTAAAACAACAACAAAAAGGCTTTTAGGCTTGCATGATACATAGGCTTGGGAACTGTCTCATAGAAAATTCCTAGGTCCTTTAAGGGTATGGAACATTTTTGCATTTGTTTTCCTTTTAAAATATAATATAGCTTAGAAAATGTTTTTTTGTTTAGGGGGAAATAGACTTATTTTTAAACATTCCTTTAGAGTGTGCAGTATTCAACAATGACAATATCTTTCGTGATATAAAAGCAAGCTGGATGTTTAATTCGATGCCCTTTTTTTTTTGTAAGTTCAGCTGTCAGTCTGAATTAACATCAGATGGCATCTCTTGCAGCAGACACGGAAAAGCTAAAAAGTTCCCTCAGTGTTTCTTCTCCTGAGGGAATATCCAACAATAAACTTAAATTTGCCAGAGTATTTATCTTAAATCTCATATATAATTCTCAACTTTGACTTCAGTTTGTACTTTTAGCAAGACTTGAATAATAAAAGCAGAATGTCAAAAGTATACAACAAAACATACTATTAATTCGCAGTTCATGAATAAATTTTATTTTCTTTTGTTATAATTATACTTACATAGATTGTTTTGGTACATATGAAATAGAAATATAAAGGTTGTTAAATGGTAATAATGAGAGAACCAGATATGACTTTTTAGGAGAAAAAATATAGTGATTTTGTAGTATAAAATTTGTCTTAAATCTATACTAAATTAGTAGATTTTGCCTGTGACATTACTACAAACTGAAAACTACATCTGTGTATAATACTTCTAATAAGCATTTGCCAAGCATTTCCTAATGTGACTTCATTAATATAGATACATCTAACTATACCCTTTCATATGTCAGACATAGCTAGAGGCACAGAGCAGTGCAGTTAAAAATTGTTAAACAAATGTATGGTGTCATTTATTTTTTCCAAGAAATCATAAGAGAAAGGAAAGATTAAAGGCAAATATGAATTGAATGGTGGATATTTTTGGTCAAAAGTGCCAAAATCTGGGCAACAGACACAGTGTAGAATGCAATGGTTTTATTTTTATATTTTCCATATCTTAATTCTGTTAAGCTATGGAAAATCATCTAGATCCATGATGGCGAACCTATGGCACAGGTGCCACAGGTGGCAAGCAGAATCATTTCTTAGGGCATGCGAGGCGTTGCCCTGTCAGCTCCAGCGTGTTTGTGTGCACTGGCCAGATGATTTAGGCCTTCTTTTGAGACAATTTTTCACCATCTGGAGGCTTCAGGGAAGCTCCTGAAGCCTCTGGAGATGGGGGGTGGCTTTTTTCACCCTCCCCAGGCTCCTAGAAAGCCCATGGAGCCTGGGGAGGGTGAAAAAAGCATGCCAAAAGCGGGGGGGGGGGGCGCACATAGCATTATGGGTGTGGCATGCCCATGCACTAACACCCCCCATCCACTCTCCCCGCTTTTGGCACGCAAGCCAAAAAAGGTTAGCCATCACTGATCTAGATGAATAATTTTGAATTGTAGTTGAAAGATAATGTAATTTGATAATTCTTTTATAATTTGGATATATACTGATGAGCCATGATTGTTCATTTCACATGTTGCATTTTGGGTCCTGATTAAGGTTAGAATATTAAATTGCTTGGATTATATTTGATCCTGTTTCCTCAGAAATATATAATAACTTTGTCCACCAAAAGTCATGGATACATACTAAAATTAACTAAATGTAAGGTCTAAAAAGATAGGCAGCCTTTTACATAGTATAACAAAAAGATATAAAGTTGGCAGGACAAGTTGTTCTAAATTTGAATAGTGAAATATCTATTCAATTCTTTGTTATCCCTCTTTAAAGTAGAAATCTGGATGTCTTCTTGATCCTAGCTTTTATAAATGTCTTCTTAAGAATATTCTAATGACATTAACATTTTTAAAATGCCATCTTTGCTAATAAAACAGATCCATTTTTTCAACTGTTTTAAATATATGCTTTTTTGAAAAAAGAAAAGCATGTTTATTTTCACACAAATGTTGGAGATGCAAGTTCAATGTAAGAAATGTAAGGAAGTTCAATTTATGATAGAGGTCATTCTGGCAGATCATGCCAATTGAGTGCCAAAAAAGCATGATTTATTTTGCATACAAAACACCATAAAAGCAACAATAAAATTGTCAAGCCTTACTTAATTGGTCTACATTAAAATAAATAAATAATGCAGAACACTGATGCAACTTATATTATAATATGTGTAATATAATCATAAAAACAGACAATGCTTGTATTATATTGTATATCATTTCTCTACTAAATAAATTTTGTTAGCATATATCATGCATACTATTATACAACAAAGATTTTTAACTAGGAATTCATTCATTTTACTTATATAGCCTTTAAATAGCAATCATATATACAAGTTCCACTTTCTACCCACTGGCCATGGGGAAGGCTTCATCTTACCACCCAGTTCATTAGCTTATAACATTTTTCTTTGCTCTGATTTTGTGAAATCATAAAATTTGTCATTGACTAAAACAGCAGGTTTATGTAGATCACATATCCTGTGAGAATTGAGGTGTCTTTTTCATGGAATGTAAATCAAATATGACTCTAAAGATGTTTTTTATGGCCTTTATGAATAGATATTCATGTTAATGCTATTTCATCTGTGACAAATGAGAGAATGCTAGTCTATCTTTCAACAAACATATTGAACTAAAGATGTTACTAGATAATCTCACTGTGTCAAAGCCTCAAACACAACCTGATTTCTACAGATCCCATTTCAGCAATAGAACTATAAAAACTATAAAAACAACAGCAACAAAGCTGGTTATTACAGAACTTTTACCTGGTTTTTCCCTTCGTAGTATATTACAATACATTAGGTTACATGCAAAGGAACTAATATTTCTTAATGAACAAACATAGTCAACAAAGAGAATCTATTATTTAATTTGAACTGTGGTATTTTTAATTTGTATCATTGTAATAACAGCTGAATGCTCTGCAGGGGCAGAGAGGACATAGAGGATTTAAATGACAAGATGGAAAATATAACTATGCAATTGAAATTTTGCCACTTTTTAATGTCTCACTTAAAATGGGATAGCAATTTAATTGTGCAGTCAAATGATTCTGTGGATACATCTGATGCTTTAAAATATTAATTGCATCTGTATTCTCACTTCTCATTTCTATTCCAACAGCTTGATCATTAAGCAAAATAGTAAGTGAACATGTGACTAAGAGGAACTACGATTATTGGTTGCTGCCATTCCATCTAGATAAAGTTCTCCTTTCACTGTCCTTAATTAGTTGGTTAAAATTTTCCAGCTGTTGGTGCTTCTGTCTGAAAAATACTAGACATTAATCAGTTTCACACTGAAGGTATTTTTTGTCCTGTGGTTATAAATATGTTTATTACTCTCGTGTTTGTAAACGGACACTATCTGAGATAGCCCTTCGCACAGTCACTCAGGCCCTCGTGACATCTCGACTGGACTACTGCAATGCTCTCTACATGGGGCTTCCCTTGAGGTGCACTCGAAAGCTACAGTTAGTGCAGAATGCAGCCGCACGGGTGATTACGGGAGCCCCTAGATGCTCCCACATAACACCAATCCTGCATGAGCTGCACTGGCTTCCTGTGGTCTTTCGGGTGCGCTTCAAGGTCTTGACGACCATCTTCAAAGCGCTCCATGGCTCGGGACCTAGTTATATGCGAGACCGTCCTCTGCCCCATACATCCCTTAGACCGATACGCTCCCACAGAGAGGGCCTTCTCAGGGTGCTGTCGGCCGGACAATGCCGGCTGGTGACAACCAGGGGAAGGGCCTTCTCTGTGGCAGGCCCTACCCTGTGGAACGACCTACCCCCTGAACTCCGCACCATCACCGACCTCCGCCTCTTCCGCCAGTGTTTAAAAACACACTTATTTCACCAAGCCGGCCTAAGATAGCCTCTACTGCGATTAATTTTTAGATAGTTTTAATTGGGGGATTTTAATTGGTTTTAGCGCAGGTTGCCATTTAATAGATTTTTAAATTTATATGTTTTGTATTATCTTTGTATGTTGTTTTTAAATTCCTGTGCGCCGCCCTGGGTCCTTTTGGAGAAGGGCGGGATATAAATTGAATAAAATAAATAAATAAATAATTGTTAAAGAAAAGTGGCTGTACTCCCATAAACCTATGGACATAGCAGATTATCCCTAAACATCACAAGAAACCAAAGGAGTTTTATTCAGGTTAATTCTAGGGTATTTTTCTCTAATCTAGAAGGTGCCCTGATTTATAACAGAACTATCAGTTAAGATGTCAAAAAAATCTCCAAAGAAATATGAAATAGCAGCTTGGATTCATTTGATGATGAATATTTGTAATTCCTTTTCCCTCACTGAAGAAGTAAAACAATGCAGCAATCTTCTGTTCTGCTGGGCATGATTTATTAATTTATGTATTTGCATCCCATCATTATTATTTCTTAATCTTAATCATGTCTCTTTTTACTTATTTTTTTCATCCTGAAGATTAATGTTTATAAAGGCTTTTTGGATGGGAAGGACTAAAAGAAAATATACATTCCTGTTTTTGCATTAATTTCCTATATGTCTGTTTATCCTAATTATGAAAAAAAGAAGATATATTATGTATGTTCTTTAGAGTTCTGCAGCTTATAGATCTATTTTTAACAAAAAATAAACATATTTGAAAATAAGCAAAATGAACTTTATAATTATTTTTGGATGAGGTATATTTTTCAATACATAAATTTTCTTTTGAGTAACCAATCATTGTGGAATATAATCAAGAAACAAAGGGCTTATATACTATGTGTAAGAGGTGCAAAAAAGTATGCATTATTTACAATTATTTCTTTTAGGAGAGAGAGAGAGAGAGAGAGAGAGAGAGTTTTTAAGTCAGAAACAAAAATGTAATAGGTATCCTTGACTGCAAGGAAATCTTTCCAAAATCAAAAATAAATCCATATGCAGAAAATGACAACATCGCTGCTGACATTACTCAGTAAGAATAAACATGCTTATTGAAGTAACAGCATAGCAGAGTACCTAGTTGGTCTAGACACCAACTTTTGGGATCATAAAACTGCTAGATGATACACCTAGTCAGAATAAATATATTGCAAAGGTTCTTCCTGCTAACCAACTCTAACCTCTAGAGACAGAAATCTAGAAAATATTTATTCCTTTATGAATTATTTAACATTACAGTTGCACTTTCAAATCATGGATATGGTTGCTTATATATTTTGGGTCCAATTGGTTGAGAATCATCTTAGAAATGAAGGAGCAGCTACCAACAGATCCTGTAAAAAATATGATTACTGCTCATCCCCTTTCTAATTTTAATTCATAATAACATCTACATTCCTATTTTTCTTACCTTTTTCTTTGGAAACAAGGAAAAGTAAAACTTCAAAAACTTCAACCAATCAAAAGTTGTAAAAGTGTTAAAAATGTTTACCTATGTTTAGATATAAGAAGTTATCTAGTGATCAATGTACACTTAACTGGAGACATCATTCTTCAAAGAGAAAAAAAAAACCAAGTATCTCCACAGAGCTTTCTTCAGGCCTTGACTTGCACTTTCTAGGCAGAAGAAGATTTTCCATACTTAATATTCTACAGCTACAATGATTAATTAAGGATCCAGTCCCAGTACACAACAAGGTCTAAGCAGATATTCAATATTTCCTACAAATTCAGTCTTTGCATTGTTAAATAACAATGGAAATAAAATATAAACACTTGATTATATTGTAATCTTTCTAGCTTTTAAGGAGCACGATTGATCACATGATTAAGATGCTGGGTTGCAAGTTAGGAAGTCCACATTCAAATCCATGTTCTGCTCTGTCGTGGGATGAGCTCCTGTCATTCATTCCAGCTCCTTGACAAGAATATGAAAGTTACTTCCATGGAATCTCACAGCCAACAGTAATGTCACCAGCTAATCCCTACAAACCGCAAGCACCTTAAACGGTGTCTCTGACATGAATGGGATGGGGATCCTAGATTTGAGCCTTTCACACACATGCGTCAAATAAATTTACAAAATGTTCCTGACTGAAAATAGGCTGAGGTTAATAAATTCTTTTCTATCTCAATGTAGCTTTATGGTGCATATATAATAAAGCAGCAGTTGTCCTGATTTCACTGTCCTGATATTCAAACCTATGTACACAGTTTAAGATGCAAATGAGCTTTTTAACATCCAGCTATTGGTATTTTCTTTCAGTTCCGTGTTTAAGAGCTGGCATATTCAGCCATAAGTAATTTTATTTCTGTACCAGAAAAGATAGTTTCAACAGCTGAGATGAAATACACATCTCACATCTTACCATAAGGAAACAAACTTGATGGCAACATTATAGCAGCCACAAACAGAATAGGGGCAGTTACAGGATCACAATGACAAATTACACTGCTGTAATACTATTAGCAAAGCTTTAATAGTTCAAACAGAAATAAACAGTCTCAAGAAATGTCAGGATATGTTGTCAGCCAGAAAGACAAAGAAGACCAAACAAAGCATGATTGACCTGAAAAAAGAAACAAGCAGAATAATAAATCAATTTCTAAAATAGACAACGTGCAAACCTCAGAAGATTAGAGCACAATGTATGTATGTATGTATGTATGTATGTATGTATGTATGTATGTATGTATGTATGTATGCTGTCCATGCACAAGAGTAATCTCTAATTGTCTGTATAGAATAAAGCTCCTATAGCAGAAAAATGCAGCTAAGGGTAAATTTGAGTTTAAACCCCTATTTTAAAATAAGAATATATGCAATACATTCAATATATGGTATATTTGTAATGCCTGAAGTAATTATTATTAAGTTATCAAGTCAACCTAGCTCTATTTACTCTCTGATTATCAAGATTGCTAGACCTCGATTGCATTTTTAAGTACTTTTTGGTATATTTCATTTCATTTCATTTCATTTCATTTATTCGACTTATTAAATGCCCCCTCTCCCCGAAGGGACTCGGGGCGGTGCACAGGAAAATATAAAGAATACAATACATCACAATAAATATATAAATACATTAAAATTATATTAAATTACACCCTGTGCTAAAAACTACTCCATTAAAATCCCTAAAACCCAATTTAAAATTTCTCTACTAAACAACTGAAGCTGAAAACGGTAGGTTAGGCCAGGCCGGCCTGTTGGAAAAAGTAGTTTTTAGTTGCTGGCGGAAGGAGCGGAGGTCCGGGATAGATCTAAGTTCGGGGGGTAGGTCATTCCAGAGGGTCGGGCCCGCCACAGAGAAGGCCCTTCCCCTGGGCGTCACCCGCTGGCATTGCCTAGTGGATGGCACCCGGAGAAGCCTCTCTCTGTGGGAGCGAATCGGCCGAAGGGATGTATGGGGTAGGATGCGATCCCGCAGATAACTAGGTCCCATGCCATATCACATCATTGGCATCCTTCAGTCTCCAAAGACTATGGTATCATGCTCTGAAAAGAGGTCAAAGCTGGAGTGTCCTCTCCAGCATGAGGCTTGGGTAGATTAATATGGAGTTTAGACTGTTACTCAAGCAGATTCCCCCTCTCCACATCACTGAAATAGTCCAATGGACTGGCAGAGCTGATACAACTGGTTCCAACTGCATTGCAGAAGTTACCAGAATGTGGTTGTACACAGTCACAAACTGCTTCCAGGAGTCTGGCTCCAGATGTCAGATATATCACATATGGGATTTGTATATGGATCTCATCATAACTGTGATACTGGTATTACATTTTATATTAATATTTACTCACTAAAAAAACTTTTGGAATATCTAAACTATTATGAATAAGGAATAGACTTTCTCAACCTCTGCTGACTGTGTGTATTGTTGCTTCATGTCCAAGTAGGACATGGTGTTTGGATTTAGAGGATACCATTTTGAAAAAAAGTTACAATAATAGGCATTCCTTTATTCACATCAAAAATGAAGATAATTCTCTGTAGTCTGATAGGATGTATCAAATTGAGCTACTAAAAGAATTAAGGGTGTGCTAAAGAAGGTGAAGAAAAAAGACTGAGCATGTACTTGAGACCCAAATCTCTTAATCTGTGACCTTACTGAGTTTCATATCAGGGTTATGAAAAAGCTCTGGTTTTGAATTGGCTGAAACGAGGCTTTCTAAATAAGTCTTACATTTTGAAATGTCATTTCTCTCCTGTGACCTACATTTGCACACCCAATATGAAGAGTGTGAATGAAATGGTCCAATAAAATTATAGTAATTTAATGCTGCACACAGTAATGTTAATAAAGTGCACATCAGGCAATTATGGTGATTAACTTAAATTCCAAAAAAGTTGTATTATTAAAGAAACAGCATAATACTTTGCGTAATTGGGTCTAAATCTTCTATAAAAAATATCCTTTAAACACACAGACTTACATTGAAATGAACATTTCAGTTAAATAAATGCCAAAAGGGAAGAAGCAAAAACAGCTTTGATTTTTAAATACAACCCTGAAGCACTAATTTCCTTAAAAAAAATTCATTCTCCATTCTCAGCTTAACTCTAACCCTAACAATAATTATATGTAAAAAAAAAAAAATCCCACTCCTGACTCATTTTTTAAAAATTGAACAATACCAAGTCATTGCAGATTATTTATTCAGATGTAATAAATTAAATTTTAAATTGGACTTCCAGAAGAAGAAATAGTGAACTGAGGATAGTGTTAAGTTCCGTAGGAAGTGAGTCCGTCACAGGCTAGTCATCACACAGGTTTATTCAAAGTCAAGCATCCAACTATTTACAAGCAGCAATAGTGCGGTAGACAGGTGCCTCTCCGCTTGACAGCTATATATACACAAGCTCTCAAGCGGAAAGCAATTAACTAAGCGGATAGCCCCATTCCGGCCAGTCGCGTCTTAACCAATCAGACGCGACTGGCTGTTAACAAAATAACAAGTTAACAAGGTCATGCACAGTTTACCAGACTTACTGGCTTGGTCGTAAGTCGAGGATTCTACAGATAGGTCCCACAAAAATTGCATCCAAGGACTATGGTGTGGATGAGCCACGCTGGCGCAGGGGTTAGAGTGCAGTACTACAAGCTACTTCTGCTGACTGCTAGCTGCCTGCAATTTGGCAATTCAAATCTCACCAGGCTCAAGGTTGACTCAGCCTTCTATCCTTCCTAGGTGAGTAAAATGAGGACTCAGATTATTAGGGGCAATATGCTGACTCTACAAACCATTTAGAGAGGGCTGTAAAGCAGTATATGTCTGTGGTATTGCCATGGTGAAGAATTAATTGCTGCTAAGTCAACCAACTGTTTGGAACCTTTCTGGGAAAAAAGAGAATGGTACATCATTTATATTCGCATAAGAAGAACACTCTCCCAGAAAGGACTTCCAGGTGGGGTTTGAACACTGGAATATGATAGGAATAGCCATCTTGCTTGCAACTATTGTTGATACCTTGTAAAGGACACTTATTTTGCAAACTTACTTTGCAATTATATTTGCTTGTTAACTATTTAAAGCTGACTAGACACTAGTGTCTGACTAGACACTAGCCGACTAGTCTGAAAATGCCATGTGAATTTTCCTTCATGAAATGAAATTTTAATCATAAGTTTAAGAATTTAAAGAATTTGAAATAAACAGCATAAGGCTAAAATGAAATGACCCCAGAAAGTTATAAATGGATTAAGAATCTAAATACATATTGAATAAGATTTTGGAATTAATTATAAAGCGTCATTTTCATGGAAAATAATTTTGACTATTAAATTAAAATAAAACAAATTTAAAAATGGAACTAGAGGGAACTAAAGATTTTAGATAAAGGAGAAATATACATAAACTTATAAGCAGTTATTTAACTGGGATGTATACAAGGACATGAAAGATTTTAACATTAAAAATACTGAAGGATGCTTGAAAAATAAAACCAGAAGTTAATATCAAGAATGTCAATAATTACACTTGAGAGAGTCAATAGACTGTATCCAAAAAATGTTATGGAAGAAATGATTGAGGAAAAAATGTTATTTGACAAAGCAACAATGAAATTGCAAATTGATCTACAAATGATATGTTATAAGAAAAACATGGAAAGGATATCTCATTTTCAAAAGAAACCAGCTGATGTTTTAAAAATCAAAAGACAAATAAAAATAATAAAGCAAGAGAGCGACCAGGATAATTCTTTTATACTATTTTGAATTTGTAAAAGAGGCTTGTTAGGGTTTTGAAGAATTTTGTGTAATGAGACAAGAATATATGACATTGAATCAAATTCTATGATATTATTTGAATGGACTAAAGACTAATCTGATTGAAGTAAAATGAAGGAATATAAAGTTGGCTTATTTGATTAAGGTTAAAATTATCTGTTTAAAGATAATTGTTATTTCTGGTAAACCTTAGTGGACTTTTTGCTGACACTAGGACTTATATACCTTATAGATTTGTCAATACTATGGGTAAAATTTAGGTTATGGATATCATTGGTTGTAAACTAAAAAGAGGTAAAGAGTTACAAAAACATATTTTGGATGAAGAAAATTGCAAATGACTCCTTTATATGTTTCTTTCTTTTACTGATAGCATCAAGTAAAGGAACAATCCAAAAATCTTTATTTATTTACAAATGGTAAGAGTTATTGTTTGAAAATATTGATTTATTTTTAGTTATCTAATCATAAAATTATATAGTATATTATATAGTATACATACAGTGTAAGAGTCCTATTTGAATGAAGATTATGGGGGTTTATAAACATGAAAATAAATATGGAATTTTGAAAAGATATTTATAAACATGTGTGTGCTCTGGAAATGTGTTTGAAGAAGTCAAGCAGAATGAAGAAGTCAAGGACAATGATTGATCACTTGCTTAAAGCTTGCTTCCTTCTGAGTCTGAAAAGAATAGCAGTTTCTTTGTGAAATATTTTAGCATATCAATTACTTAGTGCACTTAACACATACTACCACTTCAAAAAAAAATGCAGCTGCTTTGAAAGAGACACTTTGTTCCCATATGTTCCAATGCACCTCTTTCAAACATACCCTTTAACCAGATTTCCAATTAATAAAATAAGTTGAATTTAAAGATCTTGCTGGCTTTTGTTTGTTTCTTTTGTTTTATCTGTATTAGTAGATTAATCCTTTGAGAGCACGTTATAGATAAGGAAAGAAGTCATGCAAGGAGGATAAAATGAAGGTGAAATGCTTCTGATAACATTATAGAAGGTTTAGTGATACTATCGATATCTTAGAAATGAACACAACATCCATTCTTTTTGGTCGTGACCATTCATTTTACAATTAAAATATTTCATATGGGCATTCCTAATCTACTTTCATATGAGCAATTCACAGTGTCCTTTGACTTTCCTGTAAATTATAATATGGATTAATATATATTCACACTTTACACTTGAAGAATTGCTTTCTACATAATTAACTCTAGTACAGGGGTCTCCAACCTTTACAACTTTAAGTCTGAAGGACTTCAGCTCCCAGAATTCTCCAGCCAGCAAAGCTGGCTGTAGACGTCTGGGAACTGAAGTCCTTCAGACTTAAAGTTGCAAAGGTTGGAGACCCATGCTCTAGTACAATATTATGCATGTTTGCTCGCATGATCTCCTTCAGTGATTTCAGTAAGATTCAAGGTTGATTTAGAATTCCCTGCAACTACCCATAGTTGTTGCCACATTTATTTATTTATTTTTCGCATTTGTATACCGCCCTATCTCCCTAGAGGGACTCAGGGCAGTGCACAGAAAGGATAAAAAAGGTAGTACACACAATGACAATATAAAAGTTAAAAATAGATTAAATATAGTGGGTCTGTGTTAAAAATTATACTTAAAAGCAATTAAAATTATTATAATCGGGTCTATATCAATTAAAAACTATGCCAGGCCAGCCACATGGAATAGATGTGTTTTTAGAGTCCGGCGGAAGAGGAGTAGGTCCGTGATGGTGCGAAGGTTGGGTGGCAGGTCATTCCAGAGGGCAGGACCTGCCACAGAGAAGGCTCTCCCTCTGGGGGTCGCCAGCCGGCATTGTCCAGGCGACGGCACCCTGAGGAGGCCCTCTCTGTGGGAGCAGACAGGTCGAAGGGAGGTATGTGGTAGGAGGCGGTCCCGCAAGTAACATACCTACTCTACAAAGGGGTTGATGGGTAAGTGGAAGTTGCAGAAGGCTAAAGATGGTCCAATGCAAACACCTCCCAAATTCCACCTGGCATTGTGCAGATGTGCATGCTCTACATGGTTATTGGTTGATCCAACCTTCGTTCTGTACTTTATTGTTTTAGGACCCCCTAAACAAAATTATTTATCTATAAAAATAATACATATGCAACTATCCCCAAATGACAGATGCACACGTTACCTCGTGTGCAGTGCTGGAACATTCTGTGCCTGCCCTTAGTCTCAAGGGACTATTTATAAAGCTCCATTCTTAATTCTAGATTGGTTATTATTTCAATATAGAATAAGATGTACTTTTAAAAAAATCAGAAACAGGAAATGGTTAAAAACATGTTCGTTATAACTCTTGTTCCTTTAATACCTTAGTAAAAACTTGTGGGTTTTCATTTAGTGATCCCAAAGGAATTATCATTAAATATTGCTTTAAAAATTGTTCATCTGTGATATAAGTGTACAACCTTTTGGCTTTCCTTGGCCATGTTGAGTGAAGAGGAATTGTCTTGGCCCACATATAAAATATGTAACATATTTCCTGTATATAAATCACACAATGTTAAAAGTTTATGATCTTGCAAGTCCGGATTATTGGGCTGCAGGTCTAGGCCCACATATAGCCTATTTCTGAAGATTGGCTGAAAATTGGATAAACCTGATCTGTGATATCTACCATGGAAAAAGTATATTTTTGCCTAAAGAATTCATGAAAAATAATGTTTTGACCTTTTCCTTTAAAAGAACATCATACTTTCTAAGCTGGGTATAATATTTTTTTCAAAAATGAGGCAAAGCTAGTGCCAGATTTAGTGTTTATGCTTTCAAGCATTTTTCTTTTAAACTTCATAAGAATTTCTATATGGTATTAGTAAAAGATCTCTGTGATTCTAAGAGTACAATCCTAATGTATATTTATTTAACTGCAAAACCCAGAAGCTAGCACTATTAAATCTTCCCACACCTCTTAATATAATACACTTTAATTAAAACAAATTGTAAATATAAGGGCACGGAAGGGGATTCTTATAATTAAGGGATCTAACTAAAGATTGATTTTGTTTCTAACTAAATTATTTTGACCCATGGCAAATTAGATGACCCATGCCAAAATAAATGCTTTGGACAAATCAATTATATGTTTATTATTATTGATTAGTAACAAATTTTGCATATTATTAAGTCAGTATGTAGTCAAACAAGTCAAACAAAAATATTATATTTTAACATAGGTTTTAAATAAAACACATTAGAAACAGAGCATGTGTTTTCTAATGGCAACTAAAAAAATAATAACCAGGGATTCCTTCCAGTTTTTCACCAAACGTAAATGAAACTTTAAGATATAGGGATATCATCTCCCTGAATTCCCCATCCAGCACTGACACTAAGTGAACTAATCAGGACAACAGAACAAACTAAAGCCAAATTAATCAGAAATAGGATATAATTAATCCTTACTTACAACACCAAGTAATGCAGTCATGCCTCAAGATGTCAGGTGATCATGATGCACAGCAATAGCAATTCCAGAAGTCTTTAGTTACCCTCATTAAGTGAAAACCAGGCAGGTCATTTAGTAACGACCTCATCTCACGTGATTGCTACTGACTTTTTGCAGGCTTCCCAATTGACTTTGCTTACAAGAAACTGGCAGAAAAGTTCACTTATCATGTCACATGACCAAGGATGTTGTAACAGTTGGCTGATTGCTAAGTACCATAGCATGTATGACTGTGAGGGCAGGAACTTTAAGGACAAATCATAAGGACCACTCATTTAGCACTGTCACATATTCAAACAATAATAAACAAGAGGTCATTAAGCAAGAGGTCATTAAGCACCTGCATCATGTTCTAAAATTATGGATCTTGAAATGACCCAAAAGTTTGAAAAGAATAACGTGTAGCTTGTTATCTGTTATAGATTTTTTTATGAGTCTAAAATAGAATAGGTTGATTCACCATGACCAACACGCCACTGCCATGGTCAACTCACTGTGGCTGACTCACCATGGCCAACTTGCCATGGGACAACTAATTGTGGGACAATTCAACAATTTTATTTAATTATTTAAAATAATTATTTTAATTTTGTAATTCACATTTCATTTTGTTCTCATTTTGCATCTTTTCCTTAATTATTCTATTCTACCATTTCTTTGATATTATATAACTTTTATCCTCCCGCAGTGAGTTAGCCATGGATAATTGTTTTGCAGTGAGTTGGCTGTGATGGGTTGGCCATGGCAAGCTGTTGAAAGTTGTCCTAGATTGCCTAAGAAGTATCACCACAGCTTAGAGGCAAAGCCCTGGATTTGATTTACTACTTGACTTCATTTGCCTTTAGAGAGCAAGTTGCTAGTTTTGTATAGCAAGAGTTACAGATTCTTTCACATTTGACATTTGGTATAGCCCAAAGGATTGTTATTAATTCCTGGAAGGATATGTGTAAGGTATAGTATGGTCTAGTAAATAAAGTGTTGGATTAGGAGCAGAAAGACTCAAATGTTAGTTATCTCTTAGACATAGAATTTAGCTGGGTGACTTGGTTCATCTTTCCACCCCATACCTAATCAGTGTCAGGGCACTGATATTTTTACTGTAAGATATAGGTGAACACAGAGTAAAAATAAGCAGATACTGCAATCATCTGGCATAAATTCTAAAAACAATAAACGAAAGGATAAATTAGCCATATTTGCAACACTGAAATGTTGAATATTTTTGGCTCCTTTTTTCAAACAAAACATCAAGGGGGATAGAATTAAAACACTTTGTTTCATTTTTTCGTTCTTTGTTTTCAAGCAAGTTTTTTTCTACTCTTCTTTTTCTTTCTTTTAAAAATTTGCACATTATACAATGAACTATGTTTTAAATATTGTTGTAAATCATATCTTGCAGTGCTTGAATTGCATTAATGCTGTTGTATTTCTTCTTTGTTTTTTCTTCCTAAGTTTATTAAAGGAAAAAAGAGAGAGAAGAAATGAGTCTCATAAATTCAAAAGGATTTTCAATAGTGGAATAGTGATCGTAATTGGAAATTACTGCTGAATTGTGAAGAAAGTCTGTATTCTCAAGAGTAGCCCAATGGTGATATGTATCCTTGAAAAGTTGTGTTTGGTTTTGCTTGGCTATACTTTTGAGAAAGACAGAGATTATATTTTCTAGCATTACAAACCTTAAGCTACTTTCTTTCTGCTTATTGCCAGTAACATTTTTTTCTGCAGACTGTTATAAACTATAGAGATTGCCTTTTTCAACTCATGAGGCACAGTAAGCCATAAGTTGATGTCCAGCATGCTACACATAGATACTTTTTTTAAAAAAAAAATCTTTCCCACAGGAGGAATTATGAAACCAGGGAATTTGATACTTCATTGCATTTTGGCTTTGCAGAAAACAGTGAATTTGGAAGAAATTCACTTTTGAAAAATTGAGAGATTAGTAATTCAGACAGCACTCTAGGCAGCAGCTGTGGCTTTTTGTTCCAATTCTTTTTAAAATGTGCAGTGTGGTGCATTGCCTCTTAATAAATGAATATATCTATATTTACAAGTTTATAATACAATACAATACAATAGCAGAGTTGGAAGGGACCTTGGAGGTCTTCTAGTCCAACCCCCTGCCTAGGCAGGAAACCCTATAGCAGTTCAGACAAATGGCTATCCAACATCTTCTTAAGACTTCCAATGTTGGGGCATTCACAACTTCTGGAGTCAAGCTGTTCCACTGATTAATTGTTGTAACTGTCAGGAAATTTCTCCTCAGTTCCAAGTTGCTTCTCTCCTTGATTAGTTTCCACCCATTGCTTCTTGTTCTACCCTCAGATGCCTTGGAGAATAGTTTGACTCCCTCTTCTTTGTGGCAACCCCTGAGATATTGGAACACTGCTATCATGTCTCCCCTAGTCCTTCTTTTCATTAAACTAGACATATCCAGTTCTGCAACCATTCTTCATATGTTTAGTCACCAGTCTCCTAATCATCCTTGTTGCTCTTCTCTGCATTCTTTCTAGAGTCTCCACATCTTTTCTACATCGTGGCGACCAAAACTGAATGCAGTATTCCAAGTGTGGCCTTACCAAAATTACTTTATCTAGAAATGCAATGTATCCCTGTGCATATTCCCTGAATAACAAAAAATCATGGAATATGTAAAAAAATGTTCTGAAAATAACAATTCAACAAACATACGATTCAAAATCCAAATCCGCCTTGCAAAGAAATTAATTGTTTAAAATATTTGCAAACCAATAGCAAAGGTAAGTTGATTTTGCCCGTTTTGACCTAAAAGAAAAAAAAATGGAGCAATATGAGTTTAGCTATCTGTTGAATTTGATGCAAATGTGCACATTTTTATTATAGAAATCTTATTTTTTCTCAACAATTTTTTCATCAAAAACTTTAGGGTGAAATAAATATAAAGAGAATAAAGGAATAAAATATGTTAATAAAATTCAAACAAATAAATATGATATTTAAGATGTTATTGAGGTTGTGGTTTTTCATTATATCCTGATTTGTATAATAAAGTTCTACCACTTAAATGGATAATTTAATTTGTCCACATTATTGATTGATTTGATTTGCATAGCTTCCCATCTCATCTAAGCTGCGTGGCTCACATCAGTTAGAAAACAACAGTCAAGCGAAAACAAGTTAAAGCAGATTTTCGTTGGTGGTTCCTTTATATCAGAGTTGAATCCTGGTGATTCCCTGGACAAGTCCTTGAGTGGCTTGTTGTTGCTTTCTTCCTATGGCTGACAATGAATGAATGGCCCAGGTCACCAGCTGACTTTGTGCCTAAGGTGGAACTAGAAATCACATTTTCTAGCGTGATGCCCTAACCCAGGGGTGTCAAACTTTCAGCCTGTTGGCTGAATGTGTCATGTGTTGGCCCCGCTCAGTTTAGCGAAGGGGGGAAAAGTCCCAATATGTAACATGACACCACCATGATGGTGTGAGTTTGACACCTCTGCCTTAACCAAGTTGGCTTTCTAGAATACATATACAGACATAAAATTCTAAATAAAATCACATTAAAATAAAAATTAACCATAATCAGTTGTACAGTATATCACTGTGTCACATTCAATCCAGCAACAATAAAAGCTGTCCACTACTATGGATCGTAAAGGATAGTGTCAAAGCCATGTGTTCAGGGCCTTCTAGAAGGCGAATAGTGTTGCGGTCAAGTGGGATAATCTTCAAAAGACAAGACACCACTTCAGTAAAGGCTTTAATCCAGAAAAAGCAGAAAAGGTACTTATTCCTCAGGTTTACTCTATTTTGCAGATAGTACTCCTTAATATGCCTAGTCTACAAGATCTGATGCAGGGATGGCTTCCTGCCAGTTCTAACCTCTTCTATAGAAGAGATTCCACAAAACCACAGTGCCGTTTAGAACCGGTTCCAGCTCCCCCCGCCCCGCCCATCCGCCCATCATCAAGATGAAGAGCGAGAGGAGGAATTCTGGCAGTTGAAGTCCACAAGTCTTAAAGCTGTCAAGTTTGAACACCCCTGGGGGTTTTTTTCTAAAGATTGGGGTGCAAGGGTCTTGTAACTTGACAGTTTTAAGACTTGCATGCTTCAATACCAGAGTTCCTGAGCCAATATGACTGGAGGAGGAATTCTAGGAGTTGAAGTCCACAAGTTTTAAAGCTGTCAAGTTTGAACATCCCTGGGTTTTTTCCCCTAAAGGGTTAGGGGTGTAAGGGTCTTGTAACTTGACAACTTTAAGACTTGCGTGCTTCAAACGCCAGAGTTTCTGAGCCATTTTGGTTGCTAAGCAAGAGTGTTGTTAAGTGAATTTCACCATATTTTACAAGTTGGGCATGCCCACCCAGTCAAATGACTGCCAAGTCACTTCCACTCAGTCACATGGCTGGCAAACCACTCCGATCCAGTCACATGGCCAGCAAGCCACTCCCACCCAGTCACATGGCTGGCAAGCCACTCTCACAAAGCAGACCACACCTACAGAAGAGGTTCTAAAATATTTTGAAACCCACCACTGATCTGATGGGATGGGTAGATCTAACCAGGGAGAAACAGTCCCTCAGATAATGATAGATTTTTGTAAGTCAGTATGCATTTAATGAAATCCCTGGCATTTTATTTTTGAGGCATACTGTATATAAATCACTAATACTTCTAAAATGCTAGCAAAAATAAGGAACAAAAAAGAGAAATTGTCTTATCCCTTTGCTAGGTAGCACAACAGCATACACTCTCTGAGGAAAGGCTAAAAGTTGCTGAGTACTTTAAAAAAAAGACGATGCTAAGTGGCACTGCTCAATATGCTTCTTATATTACATTTGTGAATAAATAAAAAGCACATTCATACATGTACATTTTTAGATAGATGCATGAATTGGGAAAAAAAAAAGAATGAACTTTGGTTTTTAATTGCTGGCAAAGCTCCTATACTTTTCACTAGCACTGAATTTTGTTAAGTCAATAAATGGCTCCTTTTCAAGCAGTAATTTTCTGCTAATTAGTCCTCTGGAAGCAGGTAGCCTGCACCAAATGGGTAGTTCTTTTAATACTTAGACGTAGGAAAATTGTTGGCCCCAGCTCTCTCTCTCTCAATGAAAAATGTTTTTTGCATCAGGGGAAATGTCTTTTGATATTAATGCTGGGATATTGAGCTTGCTTGTACTATTCTGAGCTTAAGAAAAGGATTTGCACTTATGGCAAAACTAGCGCTTTGAACTTTGAAGCTTAAAAATGAATGCACCACAAGGAAAAATGCTATGGGCTTTTGAGCTTATTGTTCTAAAACTATCGTTAAGATCAGACTTGTTAAAGAAATTGAATCATTAAGACTTTCTTTGACTTTCATGTCACCTTCAAATGGGTCTGAATATTGGCTGATTGTTTGGAACACAGTAGAGCTCTTACAGTTTATCTGGCTGCAGAGGGGAACACAGAACAGTACCCCAAATGAACAATTACACAGGCATTCGATGTTATATTTATGGCTATAACATATTTGGCTTATTACTATTGAAACTGATTTATTATTTTTACATTTCTATAACATTCTATACTCTTGGAATGCTTATTTTCTTTAAGATTTAAGTTTAGAACGTATCCATGTACAGATTCTTTTAATTTTCCTACCTACATATACTACTTTGTTTCCTTTTGTTAGTCATAGGTAAAGGTAAAGGTTGCCCTTGCACATATGTGCTAGTAGTTCCCGACTCTGATGGGCAGTGCTTATTTTCGTTTCAAAGCCGAAGAGACAGTGCTGTCCGAAGATGTCTCTGTGGCCATGTGGCCAGCATGACTAAATGCCAAAGGCACACGAAATGCTGTTACCTTCCACCAAAGGGGGTTCCTATTTTTCTACTTGCTTTTTTACATGCTTTTGAACTGCTATGTTGGCAGAAGCTGGGAAAAGTAATGGGAGCTCACTTAGTTATGTGGCAATAGGGATTCGAACAGCCAAAGTGACGACCTTTTTGATCAATAAGCTCATTGTCTTAGCTACTGAGCCACCATGTCCCTATATTGTTAGTTGTAAATATTCATAAAATTTTGCAAACAATATTTTGATGTGAGTATATAGGATAAAAACAGGCAGAATTAAAACATTGATTAAGGATTCATTTAAAAATAGAGTTCCGAGAATATGGAATGGGAAATAATAGGTTTCAGTTCAACTAGACTGGGTAGCTAAGGGATTGGTAACCCAGATCCTGGAACAAAAAAATGTTCCATCCTTAGTTCCAAATGAATTGTACTACACCAATAGGAACACAATGTTGAGCTCCGCAAATCCAATTGTTTGGTGTGTCAATTGCATATGTTCCTTAATCAGGAAGCCTTTCCTGCAATCATGCCCTGACTGGACCACTGCAATACTATTGAAATGCTCTCTTGTTTTTAACTTAAATTCTCCTTGACAAATAAATCAATATATATGCATTAGTTAACCAATTTGTTCAACTATCATTTCTCTTCTTAAAACAGCTTCTTTGGGTGATGAACACAACAGGATTTTAGAAGGCAATCCTGCCTTATACCTTTGCAAATTTTCAGTATGACATATCTAATACAGTGATTAAAAAAACCTATATTAAACTTTATCATACCACAGATAGTCATACCAATCAAATCTTAAATTATTTATTCCAGTTCCAATAACCTCTTATTTCTCAGAGTACAATGGCTACCAAGGAATAATAAACAATCAATAAATCCAACCTAGAGGCTCCCAGTTATAACAGCTGACCAGCTGTTCTAAAGAAAAGTTCCTTTGTTTTATAGATCGAGCCAATGGAAGAGAAGTACATTAAAAAAGCAGTCCCTTTAGTCCAAGGTCAGGCTATAATGTTATACTGAAGATTCATTAGAAAATTGATTTTTCGAAAAGAAAAATTGCTTCTTTTTATATATTTTTAATTTCTTTTATATTTTCAGCTTTTTGCAAAACAAGTAAAATTGGTAAAGATTTCTGACATTTCTATTTATATGTAGTCTCAGAAATAAAGAAACTCACCAAGCATTATCTGTCTCCAAAGAATGTCTGTCTTAAACTGATAAAACAATTATATTCCAAAAACATATTTGAAATGAGAAAAATTGTTTCTAGGGTCCATAAATTTATGCTGCATCACAGATATGAACTTGATGAAAAATCTCACCTCCCTGTCACAAGCTGATTGGGGAAACCTCTGTTACCATGATTTACTCATGAGAAATGACAGTCTGGAGGAAAAATGGGTTGATTTCCTCCTTGGATCTTCAGGGGGAAAAGTAAAAAAAAAACCTTCCCCAGTTTACAGTTACAGTGCTGAAGGCAAAATGAACTATGGTGCTTTCTCTGATTAGAGATGATTAAATCACTATTTTTCCAACTGGAAGTAAATCTCCCAAATAATAATAACTTTGCATTTATTAACCGCTCCCTCTCCCCACAGGGACCCGGGGCGGTGCACAGGAGAAACTAAAAACAATATAAACAATCGATACAAAATATATACTTTAAAACACCATTAAACTATGTTATCCCGTGCTAAAAAATTAAGACCCATTAAAATACATTTAAAAATCTATAGACAGAGAGACTATCCAAGGCCGGCCAGTCGAAAGAAATGGGTCTTTAGTTTCATACGGAAGGAGCGGAGGTCCGTGGTCGTTCTAATATCGGGGGGAAGGTCGTTCCAGAGGGCCGGGCCCGCCACAGAGAGAGCCCTTCCCCTGGGCGTCGCCCGCTGACAAAGTCTAGTGGACGGCACCCGGAGAAGTCCCTCTCTGTGGGAGCGAATCGGTCGTGAGGATGTATGGGGCAGGATCCGATCCCGCAGATAGCTAGGTCCCGAGCCATGGAGCGCCTTAAAGATGATAGTTAGCACCTTGAAGCGCACCCGGAAGACGACAGGCAGCCAGTGCAGCTCGCGCAGGAGTGGTGTAACGTGGGTGAACCTGGTGGTCCCCATAATTGCCCGCGCGGCTGCATTCTGAACTAACTGAAGCCTCCGGGTGCACCTCAAGGGAAGCCCCATGTAGAGAGAGTTACAATAGTCCAGTCGGGATGTCACGAGGGCATGAGTGACTGTGCGAAGGGCGTCCCGATCCAATAGGGGGCGCAATTGGCGAACCAGGCGAACCTGGTAAAACGCCCTCCTGGCCACGGCTGTCACTTGCTCTTCCATAGACAGCCGGGTATCCAGGAGGACACCCAAATTGCGCGCCCCATCCACAGGGGCAAGATGTTCGCCCCCTATGGCCAGCGTTGGAAAAAGCTGGTTGAATCGGGCAGCCGGAAACCACAGCCACTCGGTCTTGGTCGGGTTGAGCCTGAGTCCGTTACTTCCCATCCAGATCCGCACGGCTTCCAGGCACTGGCACATCACCGCTACGGCATCGTTGGGGTGGTTTGGGGTAGATATGTACAGCTGGGTGTCATCAGCGTACAGGTGGTAATCTACCCCAAAACCACGGATGATCTCACCCAGCGGCTTCATATATGCGTTAAACAGGAGAGGCGAGAGGACCGACCCCTGAGGCACCCCGCATGTGAGGGGTCTCGGGGTCGACCTCTGCTCTCCTGCCCGCACAAATTGCGATCGGCCAGAGAGGTAGGAGGAGAACCACCGTAAAACGGTGCCTCCCACCCCCAACCCCCCCAGCCGATGCAATAGGATACCATGGTCGATGGTATCAAAAGCCGCTGAGAGGTCTAATAGGACCAGGATGGAGGAACATCCCCCATCTCTGGCCTCCAGAGATCATCTACCAACGCGACCAATGCTGTCTCGGTGCTATGCCCGGGCCGAAAGCCGGACTGGCGCGGATCTAGATACTCAATTTCCTCCAGGTGACGGGGAAACTGTTGTGCCACCACACTCTCAACAACCTTCGCCAAAAAGGGAAGGTTGGAGACTGGACGATAGTTGTTTAAAAGAGCTGGGTCCAAAGAGGGCTTCTTGAGGAGGGGCCTCACCATAGCCTCTTTTAGGGAAGCAGGCAAGGAACCCTCACTCAAGGATGCGTTGACAACCTCTTGGAGCCAGCCTCGTGTCACCTCCCAGGATGCCAGTACAAGCCAGGAGGGGCACGGGTCCAATAAACATGTGGTGGCTCGCAGTCGCCCACGTAACCTGTCCATATCTTCGGAAGTAACGGAGTCAAATTCCTCCCAAACAAGATCTCTCTCGTGGCATCCCACTGGGCCATGAATGGGGGCTAGCTCACTCTGCGGTTTTCTCCTGCAGAAAAGTCACAAATTCCTCTGCTCTACCCTGTAGTGGGTCTTCCCGCTCCCTCTGTTGGAGGAGGGAGCGGGTCACCCTAAACAGGGCGGCAGGGCGGTTTTCTGCGGATGCTATGAGAGTGGCACAATGATGACGTTTGGCCACTCTCAGCGCCACAATGTAAGTCCGTAAATGGGCTCTTACCTGTATCCGGTCAGATTCAGAACGGCTAGACCTCCATCTTCCCTCTAGGCATCTCTTGTGGCGTTTCATCACCCGCAGCTCCTCAGTAAACCAAGGAGCCAGGGTGGTTCGCCGCCGCAAGAGAGGCCGCAAGGGCGCGACCCGATCCAAGGCTCCCACGGCCGCAATGTTCCATGCGGCCGTGAGGTCCTCGATCGGGGCGCGGGTCAGGGAAACAGGAAATGGCCCAAGCGCTGTCTGGAACCCATCCGGGTCCATCAGGCGCCTGGGGCGGTACCAGATTGGTGACTCTGGTTCCGCCTCCCCGCGGAGGGGAGCAGCGGTCGGAAAGTCGAGCTGGAGAAGTGAGTGGTCTGACCATGACAAGGGGGTGATGACTATGTCCCCTATACCCAGATCACTCTTCCATTGGTCTGAGACAAAGATGAGATCCGGCGTATGTCCACCCTCGTGAGTGGGGCCCTGAATTACTTGGGTCAGGTCCATGGCCGTCATGGAAGCCATGAACTCCCGAGCTGCTACGGATGATTCGCCCACCGATGGCAGATTAAAGTCCCCCATGACTAAAAGTCTGGGGGTCTCAACTGCCACCGTAGCGATCACCTCCAGGAGCTCGGGCAGGGCTGCTGCTACATAGCGGGGAGCCAGGTATACAACCAGCAAGCCCAACTGCCTCCCTAGGCCCCACTTCACAGAGAGGGACTCACAGCCGGTAGTCTGAGGCACAATGGTCTCTCTCGGCTCAAGGCCTTCCTTGATAATGACCGCTACCCCACCTCCCCTGCCTAGGGCCCGCGGCTGATGAAATGCGCGGTAGCCTGGTGGGCACATTTCAACGAGGGGAAGACCTCCCTCGTGGCCCAACCAGGTTTCCGCAATTCCTACCAGGTCCGGCTCCCCCTCTGACACAAGGTCACTAATGAGGGGGGCTTTGTTGACAACGGACCTGGCGTTGCAAAACATCAGCCGCAGACCCTGGCTCTGAATTCCCTGGCCACCTAGCCTGCGGGGGTTGTGGCACCCGACCGTTTGCAACCAACGTTATCATAGTTCTGAACTTTTGAAATAAAAAAATATCTATATCTAAATTGAATGTTGCTGACTTATTTTGAGGCCATTTAGAATGAATACAAAAGAAGTCATGCATTAAAAACTGTTCACAAATGTACATGGGTTTATAATTATGTTTCTCTTTATAGATTATTCTATGTACATCCATACATGTGGCCAATAATGTCTGAATGGTAGACACAATCAGATAAACAGAGTCCTGTCCATTTTTGTTTGTGATTCATGCAAGTACATTAAAATGGATAGGGCTTCAACCATTGGGATACAATCACCATTTTGATATCATTGACAATCCTAGCAGATATTTAGGTGTATATTAAGTCTTTCATAGTATTTAATCACATTATATAAAAATTTGTCCCAATAAGCAAGCAACGTGTATATTTTCATTTATCCCCCCCCTCTTTCTCTCTCTCTCTCTAACACACACACACACACACACACACACAGAGGGAGGGAGAGGGAGAGGGAGAGAGAATCCTAAATCTCCATCCTATGACTCAATCTAGTACATGGGGGGGGGGGGAAAGTAACAGTGAAATGTGAAATATTTTAAATTATCCTATATTATCAGTGGATATGGTAAGGTTTTTGTTAATGGAAGGGAAGGATCTTAAAGATGTGAGAGAAAGATACTATTGTGTATATAAATCTAAGAATTTAAGAAGTGCTTATTGGAATATAACTGTACTGGTAAGGATTATCTGAAGTGACATACAGAAATTTAGATAATATTTATGTAATACAGGCTGAATGAATCTTTGTTATTTTATTTTGACCTAAAGTATTTTGCATGAAAAATATTAACCACATAAGATAAAATTGACCTGTGTATAAAAAAAGTATAATAGCTTCTTTCCTGTCCATTCTTTCATTATATTTCAGCCATAGTTGAAGACTGACTTTGTACAACATATAATAAAAACTAAAGATTTAGTATTTCTAACAACTTGATAATTGCCTTTTTAATCTGCAGCATGCAATGCAACAAATTGTCAAAAACCTGACAGGGTTATATTTACTGATATCTGTTTTGTTCTCTCTCTTTCATTTTCCAAACAGCCATAAGAAAATCTCCAGGCCAAATACCTATGTTTTGTGACCTACTGTATATCCCCTACTAGTTTTTAATACAATTCAGTCATAAAACAAAATAAGTTATAAAAGTTTCTTGAGAGATTGTTGCTATTCTTTTGCTGTACAGAATTATGAAAGGTAAGAATAGACTTATTTAAAGATAATACAGACACAGTTATTTTAGAATGGTGTTATGGTAGAAAATCTGAAATTCTTCTTAGCTAATTACTAATTACCAAGATTGACAAAATTTACTGACTGTCTGACTAACTGATTGACCATTGATTATGTGCTATCTAGTTGGTGTCAACTTTTAGTGATCAAATAGGTAGATTTTCAGGAAGATCTGGCACCAATATGATCTTTCAGGCCTTTCAAATCTGCACTTGAGTCCATCAGCCTTGCTGTTGATTTTTCTTGTCTTTTCTTTCTTCCCACCTTCCCAGTGGACATATCAAGATAATTAGGTCTTCACATTAAAGATCCAAAATGTGATAACATCTTTTTACTATCCATCCCTTTCTCAGGAGTCTTTTCCATCTCCAAAGTTTCATAGTATCAATCTTCTCTCTAGCCTTATTTTTCAAAGTTCAACTTTTGTTTCTAGAATATCACTGGGAAAATCAATAAGTTCATAATTTTGATTTTTGTAGGTATTTGAAAATTATGATAACTATTTTTAAAATAGTAAATATATTACTATAAGTATACGTTTGAAATCTACTATGTCATCTACCAGCTAATATTTGTTGTTTTTCAGAGCATATAGCCTTTAATATGTGGATTTAGAACTTTCTCTAATGCAGAAATCAGAAATTTTACTTTTCTCAAAAATACACTATTGTTTAATCAGAAATAGAATATAAGTGCTACAGCAAAATGTGGTGGTTGTCCATTCCACTGGAGTCTTATTTACAAAATATGTTCTGTTCTGAAAGTGTAAAAATTAATTTGATGTTTAAATAAAATTCAAAGAAAATCCTGTTACTACTTGCTCATAACCTTCCAAATAGTTTACACATATTCAGATTTGCCAGAAAAAGAAAAATGTTCCAAGGTATTGTAATGAGATAAGAATAAGAAAGTTTAGAATCATATGGAGGAAGAGAATGTTCTCCTATTTAATATAATCGATGATGATATTGTTGATTACATACCATCAAGTTTTTGTTGATTCGTAGTGACCACATAGATCAGGGGTGTCAAACTCAAGGCCCAGGGGCCAGATATGGCCCATGGGGTGCTTAAATCTGGTCCACAGCAAAAGACTGGCCTTTGGTGCTTCTGGCAGCAGAAACGGAGCTCATGAGGGTTGTGTGAGGCCCTCAAGAGCTCCATTTTCAGTGGTAGAGGCCTGCAGGAAGCCATCACAGCTAAAAATGGAGCTCAGGGGCCCATTTTTTGCTGGCAGAGCACTTGGGCCACCACAGGTATCTCTGACACGAGTGATGTCGAGCTTACCATGCCCACCTTGGCCCCCTGAGGTCAAACACAACCCTGATGCAGCCCTCAATGAAATCGAGTTTCATACCCTTGACAGGTAGATTTGTCCAATGTTGATTTATTAAATCTAATAAACCATATTATTTCTTTTGAATTTTTCTTCAAATGTCTCCAGCTCTGTCAATATTAAACCAATGCTAAATCAATACTATCCTATTCTAGACTATTCCAGCTCTTTAGGTACAGGTTATGATCTTTTCATATATTGTCCATGTTGCTGTTTGTGGACCTCATCATGAAACATTGTGTATTGATCACTTATACAGAAATAACTCCTAAGAATTACAACAATAATAATGTATTAAATATGTATGATTCCCAAGTTTCCGTAACTCTGGGCACCATACAATAATCTAATTAAGAACTTAGAATCAAATCAATAAAACATACAAAAGATAAAAGATGGCAAGGATGATGAATTAAGGAACCCTACTATTCCTTGCCAAATGTTGGGTAAACAACCTTTCATATATATGAAAAAGACTTCTCCCCATTCTGTATTTTTAATAAATTAAGTACTACCTCTATCTTTTTCTTTTGTCCCTCGTGCACATCTCTTAGACACAATCTTTCCAAAATGACCCTCTCCCTCCCCCCACAATTAAAAGGAATTTACACCTGCAGAAAGTACTACTTTTGCATATATATGGAGGCCAGGTTGAGCATAGGACCAACATACTTAATTTTACCTTGGTGCAGCGAAGAAAGTTAAAAAAGCAACTTCCCAAATCTCAAAAATTAAAAAAACTGTATCTGGAGAGACTGGCTTTTGAACAAACTGCATGCGGTGAACATACCATACAATTGCTTCACAATGATGTTTGTTAGAAAATAAAGAACTGAAAGGCAGGTGAGACAAGAAAGAAACTGCTTGTATGTGCTAAATCATTCACTGAATTAAATGCATCATGAGTGTTTCTGTTGTTGGGCAGAAAATATGAGGTTCCAAATGGGATCATGCTGAGTGAGTTGTGTGATGCTCCATATTAATTATTAAAGTGTCTTTCAAAGGGCTTTCATAATGGCATCTATTGGTTGTATCAAAAATTCCCTACTTAAATAATTACTTTGAGAGATAAGAGAAAGAACTCTCAGCATACCACAGACAATTATGTAGTACAAGTCTTCCTTAGTGTAATAAAAACAGAATCTATTTTGAATGCCATTATACAAGTAAACAGACAGAAAAATCCTAAAACTGTATTTTGAACACACATTTGAAAATCAAAACTATATATTATTGTTTTCATACTATTACTACCATATTTTTCGGAGTATAAGACGCACCCAGGTTTTGAAGAGGCAATTTTTTTTAAAAAGTAGGTAGGTAGATAGAGGAATAGAGAAGGAGAGAAAGAGAAAGAAATACAGTAGGTAGGTAGGGAGAGAGAGAGAGTAGGTAGGCTCATTTCTGCCCTCCCCAGCCCCCAGGAGCTCTCTGGAAGCCTCCATAAGGGTATGCGCATGGCCATTTTGGTGAAGGGGCAGGTTTCAGGAGGCAAAAAAATGCTGTATTCAATGTATAAACGCACCCAGATTTTCAGCCTCTTTTTAGAGGAAAAAAGGTGTGTCTTATACTCTGAAAAATACGGTAATTGCCATTCCAGTCTTTAGTCACTTCAGTTCTATTCTTTCCTTCTTGTATTTACCTATGAACTCTTCCAGCAAATAAAACCTCAGTTAAGTAGCTTGTACTGTATCTTGTTGGGAAACCGGTTATGGTTTCTAGGCTCATTTCACTTCTTATCCTTCTGAATTAGAGGTGTCCTTCCAGTTGTTCATTTTTCATTCTCTGGTGCTTCCAAAACCCAATTCATCTGGTCTGTCAGCCTCAAGTGTTGATTTGTCAATGGTTTTAGCCAGAATTCAGGGAGCTCATCTAGTCCTGGAGCACCGCCACCTTCTCCGATTTATTTCATACCATTTCCTTAGAAATTCATAATATCTTCCATACTGAGTACTTCTATGCATTTCAACTTGCTTGATCCATTTTGCATTCCTATTGTGATACCTGTAGTTTTCCTACAAACCTTTCCAAAATGTCTCTGTCATGTTTTTCATTATTGGTCGTTGATTCATTTTAAAAGAATTCATAGAATAGATGCTGATTTGTTCTAATTATTTGCACTTTAATCATTATCCCCCCCTCCCCCCAAGCTAGTATATTTGCTTTTGAAATCTACATCTGATAGAAACATTCCATAATTGAGTAATTTAATTCTGTTGACAAAGTTCTTATTTTTATTGCCTTCTGGTAACCTATCAGCTCCATGTCCTGGGTGCCTAACAAAGGGAGATGCATTTTTCAAAGCATGCCAAGGAACCATAAAATCTAACAAGACTCTTAATTTGAGCAACAGTAATTAAATTTAATTTGGGTATTGAATAAATGTTTTAAAACAGGTTTAGTCTGACTCTTCATCTAAGACCTATTTGGAATTTGTTATACTTTGGAAGGGTTATCTTATTTTGTCACACAGTGAGCCAGATGTTAGACTGAATTTGGTATTATTATGCATCTATTGAGCACTTCCCAATGACTTGGGATAGGCAGATGTTTCTGCTTAATGATGTTAAAAGCATCATTGTAGAATGTAATCTGTTCCAAGTAAAGCTGCCTTTTGCAACTGTTATTATTAAGTTTGTAATTGCATAGACCAGGGTTATCAAACTTGATTCCATTGAGGGCTGCATCAGTGTTGTGTTTGACCTCAGGAGGCAGGATGGGGGTGGCCAGCTCTGGGGTGCCAGAGGTGCCTGTGGTGGCACGAGAGCTCTGCCAGAGAAAATTGGCTGTTTCCAGGGTGGCCCTGCGGCTGTAGGCTGGATCTGGCCCCCAGGCCTTGAGTTTGACACCCTGGCATAGACAGTAGCTTTCCTTGTGATGCTGTCATTAGTATCATTTGGATTTTTCAAAATCAGGGTGGAAACAATATTAATCTTTGTGAACTTTAGCATTAGTAAAGACTCTTGAGTATATCAAGGATAGCAAGGAAAAATAAATATATAGGAACATAAAGCAAAGCAATTGAGAACTTTTCTTCTATTGGCACAACTGAGAATTCATACTTTGAACAATTTATGTAAGAACAACTCCCTCGAGAAACCCATAATTCCAGAAATGTGGAAGACAATCAGCAGCAATGTGGGTAAACTCAATCAAAGCAATGATATATGCACTACTGGAAAGTTTAAAGAACCTGGCTTGAAACAGATCATCCTAACTTTAAATTTATGTAAAAGGTTAAGAGTTAGTGCTGACTTGATCGTAATCACAATCACTCAATCCACATAAGAGGTATTATTTGTTACAAAGAATAATCATTGAACATCAAAATAAATAAAAGGATTAATAGATTTAGGAACAGAGCATTTTCCAAGTAGTACTCACAGCTGTGTGAAGTTCCATTAAGACTGTTCTTGAGGAATGTTATACAAAGCAAGGATTTGAGCTGGAATTCATATCTCACTAATTACAGAGATAAATTCTTCTTGAATTCAGAACTTTAGAAGCAAGATATTTCCAAACACATTTACAGCACACTATTTTCTTTTTAGAATCTAGATTTTCAGCTGCAAGTAAATTGGCCATTTTCAAACTACCCAGAAATAATTTCTTGGCACGTAAAAATAGTTCAGAGCAAATTACTGGATTTTAATTGAGCATCATTTTTCTATATGGTTACAGCTATAGAAATATGTGAATATTGCTCAGTGTGAAGAAAGAATGAAGGGAAAAATTAAGTCTTAACAAGCTTCAAACTTCAATGAAGTGTGAACATAAGAGCTATGCTCAGTTGGAATCACAGCCGCAATTAATGGACCAAATAACTCTAACTGTTTGAAAATATCTTTTTATTAGGATATGATGGCTAAAAGCGAAGTAGAGAATCTTATCTTCTCGTAAGTGATAGTAGTAAAGATGAAAGTGGTGCGTTTATATTATGTATGATTATCAATGGTATATTTCAAAACCAATTCATGCAGTTTGTGTTCTTTATTGGTAGGCTTGGCTTTTCAAAATAATAAGCAAAAACATGGGCCCATCCAAAATGATGTGGAGCAGATTTGTCTTTAGCTTGTGACTTCATTTTATCCAAAACTTTCTAACAAGAATGAGATAAAGTCCGTGGGTACTGGTAAATATTTATGAGCTGCTGGCTCCATTGCAGTCACTGCACTGTGCCAATAGCCACAGAGCAGCTAACTGGCTGACTAGTCATATTGGCTCAACTCTGTTCTCAACTGTTTTACAAATTTCCAAAAAATTGGCTCTTGCAAGCTGATGTGAGCTGGCTCAAATACACCATGGAAGAAGCAGACAATTTCTTATTCATGTTTCTTTTAGAAAAGATGTCAAGATTGAATTAGAATAGAGCTGGAAGGGACCTTGGAGGTCTTCTAATCCCACCTCTGGTCAAGCAGGAGACCCTAAACCATTTCATAGAGGTGACTATTCAGTCTTTTCTTAAAAATTTCCAGTAATGAAGCACATACAACTCCTGAAGGCAAGCTATTCCACCAGTTAAGTGTCCTCACTATTAGAAAGTTTCCCCTTAATTGCAGGTTGCTTCTCTCCTTGATTAGTTTCCATCCATTGCCTTCTAGTGCTTTGAAAAATAAGTTGACCTCGTCTTCTTTGTGACAGTTCCTCAAATACTGGAATACTACTATCATTTATTTATTTTATTTTTTATTTTATTAAATTTATACCCCGCCCTTCTCCAAACGCACCCAGGGCGGCGCACAGGAATTTTAAAATACATACAAAATCAATAAAAAATTAAAAAAACTTATTTAATAACCGTCCTGTGCTAAAACCAAATTAAAATCCCCAAAAATTTAAAACTGTCTAAAATAGTCAATTGCAGAGGTTACGCTAGGCCGGCTAGATGAAAAAAATGTGTCTTTAGACACTGGCGGAAGAGGCGGAGGTCGGAGATGGTGCGAAGTTCAGGGGGAAGGTCGTTCCAAACTGTGCTGCCTACTAGTTATAACCTTATTTGTTTCTAGATGTCCACAGATCTGGTTTTTTATTATTTTTTTCCAGTATCTTCCTAAGTATTGAAGTTTCATTATTGTATCATTGGTCCCCACATGTAGGAGAAGAAAGGGCTAGTAATCTGTGGGGTTGATTATTTTAGTAAGGTACTCATTTACATATTTGATTTTTGTTTCAGGGACATAATATACAGTACCTCCATAGATTGATTGCCTGGTCTACATAACATAGTTTCTATTCCCCTAAGAATTGAATCTTCTATCACCAATATTTGCCTTTTTTCCCTAGGGAAGTCTGGAATGCTTTTCTTCCTGTTGCAGGAATGCTGGAACATGTCTCTCTCTCTTTTTTTAGAAACTACAGATGAATGCTCTATTGTGGGTGTATGCATATTTTCCTCCAGGGGCAGGCTATGAAAATGATTGTTCAGTTCCAAAAGGGTTCATTGGAGTAGGCTAATAGGAGCTTTGCTCTTGATTGTTGTTTTCTTCTAAAAGTGATATGTTTCCATTGGTTTTGCTCTTTTGGTACATATGTAGGGTGATTTTTACAGAAGCTACTTGTTCCCTATTGTGTTCAATTTGGGTGTATCAGTTTTCTTTTTTATGTTCATTTATGGGATCATTTTCTTAGAAGCTGTTTGCTCCCTATTGTATTTATTTTGATGTAGTCTTATTTAGGTTGGGATTTCTGACTGTTCATTGAGCTTCAGAGTGGCCTTTTACTTTTTCTTCTAGTAATTTAAGTAGTTTGCATTTGATACTTCTATAGTTTGGGTCTTCTATGGGCATAAGATGAAACAAATGACTACCTTGATAACTGAACTGATATATAGTATTGATTAACTAAGAAAAACAGTGGGGACTTCTTTAGATTAGCTCAAGTAATAATCTTCGAAAAGGCAGTTTCCAATCAATAGATTTGATTAACACACTGAAGTCATCCATAATGGCTGTTCCCTGTTCCCAAAGCAACATCTTCTTAGATCTTTTCCTTCTTGACTGAAGGCAAAATGATTTGCAGTATTATTCACAATTACACAAACAGACTCAGGAAGTTTACTTTTCTGAATAGCTGAAAATCTCTAACAGTTTCAAGGGACAGATTGCTTACTCAATTAATAAAAAAGAATTGCTTTCCAAAGAGCACCTATAGCAACTAGTGCTTGAATCAGATACCATATTGCAACAAAAATTACCCATGTAATTCTCAGTCATAAAGGAACAGATAATCAGTACACCTGCATCTTTTATGAAATATTTTATTGGAATGGAAGCAAGATAAATAACATCTTAAATATATTATTTTTCTTTAGGGATAAAAATTCTCATTCATTTTAATTAAAATACATCTCTATTTCTGAATTTATGCAAACAGGAGTGAGGACAATCAAGGATAAGGATGCTTAATATAAACTTAGATTTTTTTTTCAAAAGTGCCTTCAGTATATGACAAATCTTACATAGACCAGTTGGTGGCTGCTTACATCAAAGGCACCACAGATATACTTATTTAGAATAAGGAATTATAACTGCAAATGTACTGGATCCACCTGTTCTAATTTACAGACCCCATCCAGATTGAATATCATTCACTGTTCTGCTTCAAATTTCTCAAAAAGTAATCCAGTCTGACCAAATTTTGAGATCCAACATGACAGTTGGAAAACCGAAGTTGTATTCTCTTGCAAAGGAAAATAACATACATCTAATACTTTTTAGTTCTCCAAATTTAAATAAAGTTTTCCTGAAATAAAATAATAAAATGTGCAAGCATCACAGAAATGGGTACAGGTCTTACTCATTTATTCATATGTATGTTCACTTAAATCTCTCTTTTTTTAAACAGAAAGTACATGTGATACTGTTTGTGATTAAATTAATGGCATTGTAAATGAAATTTACCTTAATGGCAAAGAATATTCATAACAAAAGTTGGGTGGAGGCAGCTTGTGTAAAAGAAAGGGAGGTTGGTAAAAAAACAAACAAACCAAAAACACTATCCTTTCTAGAATATGATAGATCTGGAGATCTGGAGTAGAATTGGAAATATGAAGTTATCTCACTAGTACTTTCCATTAAGCTAGCTACAGTTGGTGGGATCTAGGAAGAGAGCCTTTTCTGCCATTGTGGTTTCTCTACAGAATATACTGACCCCTGAAGTGACATTGGCCCCTACTCGTCTGGTCTTCTGGAAGAATGTTAAGACTTGATTCCATCAATGGGCATTGTGATCCAATATTGGTAAACAAACCTAGAATTGTTGGTAGTTTAAAGACCCTTATTCCATCTTTTTAACTTTTGTCTTTTTTTTTTTTTGTAAGAGTATTATGGGGGGTTTTAATTGATTTTTTTAAGTTCAAACCACTTAAAGTCATTTAGACAGTGAGATGGCAGAGTATAAATGTGATTAATAAAAATAAATAAACAATAAAGCACATAAAAGAATAAAGCGACAGTGAGGCAGAGTAATTCAAAAACCAATTTTCTCAACCGCCATAATCGCTCTCCATCTGATTAGGCCAAAAAATTTTTTTTATTTGTAAATATATTTTTGCAAATATTTATAAAAGGAAGAATTTTGCACTCATGAAAACATTTTGCTTCAACCCCAACATTAAAAATGAAGAATATTCACTACCAATATAGTCTTTATTAAATTTTATCATTTTTCCTTATTCATAACTATGGCAGTTAGCATATTTTTTTAATGCAATGAATATAACTTGCTGGGGAAAAAACATTTGGCAAATAATAGCCCTAAGCTAAGAAACATATAAAAAGGAAAACTCTTCCATATAAATATAAAAGAACCAAAAGGCAATTGAAAAGGAGAAGCAAATATATCTGATTAAGATCTCATAGAAACTCATAGAGGCAGTAAGACACATAATAAAATATTCAGAGGCATGAAGCTAAAGCAAATAATTTCTATTTATTGCAACGGGGATATATTATGCTATACAAAGTCAGAACTCTGGCATACACAATGAAGCAATTAGATGCTGACAAATTTATTTTTGCTGTTTGCAGGCATAATGGAAAAGTTATTTCTAAAACTAATCTCCTCTACTGCATTTCTCACCTTTCTGAAAAAACATATCATATGCATATCAATTTTATACAGCATTGCATCAATATAGCAATGTCTTTAAACCTATGCTGAAAATTTGACGAGCGGATAGAATCTACCACATTTTTTCCTTTGGTTTGGTAAGAACAATCACTGTGATATTTTAGTTCCAAGTTTTCTGGAAAGAAAGGATTTTTAAAGCTTTTTAAAAATATATTTTAGTAAGTGTGTGTATGTGATCTCCATAGATAAAGTGAAAATACAGAATTATCCCCAATGTTGGACTCTTTAAAAGTTGGAAACTCCCAACTTTTGGGGCACTTTGGATCTGTTCTATGGAGAGAGGTTTTTCCATGGACTGAATTTGTGGTTTTGCATGTTATTTGCATACCTTGGATGGAGCTTCACTTGTTTGTGCGGTCTGATTTCTGGCATGCCATGGCCTGAAGCCAGTCCACAGACTAGGGGTGGGGACCCTTGCTTTAATATACACAACTATGTTCACTCATTGCCTCAAGAGCCCTGCCCAATTATTTTCCAAGATGAGCTGCTTACTGTTCCAAATTACAAGCTCTGCTGATTCTTACTTGGTACCAGTAAGGGTTGACATCAACATTACAGTTGCTAGCCATCACCTCATTCCTGACCCTGCGTGATTGAATCTCAAGATCTGAAACTGAGTTATACTTATTTTCATCCAAAGACTAAGCAGCAACTCATTCTGAATCTAAACTTGAGTGGGCTCCACTTCAAGTTCAGTCTGATTAGGAACTGTGGAGTAAGATGTTTGTGAGGCTTGAATTGGTATCCATGAATTGGCATTATTACTCTTACAGATGGTTGAGTATATTTTTCATACTGAATCTCTCACAAACTAACAAAAAAAAGATAAATTAACCTATAATTAATTAATTTTTACTCAGTCCGGATAGATGTTGAACTCGTTTGATTTTAGATGTGTTCTTTATTGGGTATTTTCTGTCCTCTGACAGTCAATGGTTTTCTGCAATTGCACTGACAAAATAATAGAAGATAATATGCCAATATTAGCCTGAGAATTATTTTGTTCTCTTTAGTATGCTAATGTAAAAGTAATTGAAGAAAAGATCTGCAGTAAGAGCATCCACTACATGGTCTGTTTAAGAATTTGTTAAATATTCCTTGCACAGCCATCATCTACTCCCCCATATGGCATTTATGCAAATGAAATTTTCAAGACAAAACCATTGTATCTTATTATACCAAACAGTGCTTGAGACATTAATAGCTACAATTATTATCAGGAAATATTAAAGTGCCAATACTATTTTGCAACTGACAAAGCTAACGTCCAGATGCTGTTCAGAATCAATCCATGACAAATAAGACAGAAGAAATAAATTCTACAAAGTCCTTGCATATTGGGGCGCGCAACTTGGGTGTCCTCCTAGATGCCCGGCTGTCCATGGAAGATCAAGTGACAGCCGTGGCTAGGAGGGCGTTTTACCAGGTTCGCCTGGTTCGCCAGTTGCGCCCCCTATTGGATCGGGACGCCCTTCGCACAGTCACTCATGCTCTCGTGACATCCCGACTGGACTATTGTAACTCTCTCTACATGGGGCTCCCCTTGAGGTGCACCCGGAGACTGCAGATGGTCCAGAACGCAGCCGCGCGGGCAATCCTGGGTACCTCTAGGTTTACCCATGTAACACCTCTCCTGCGCGAGCTGCACTGGCTGCCTGTCGTCTTCCGGGTGCGCTTCAAGGTATTAATCATCATCTTTAAAGTGCTCCATGGCTCGGGACCTAGCTATTTGCGGGATCGGATCCTGCCTCATACATCCTCACGGCCGATCCGTCCCCACAGAGAGGGACTTCTCCGGGTGCCGTCCACTAGACTTTGTCAGCGGGCGACGCCCAGGGGAAGGGCTCTCTCTGTGGCGGGCCCAGCCCTCTGGAATGACCTTCCCCCCGACATTAGAACGACCACGGACCTCCGCTCCTTCCGTCTAAAATTAAAAACATATCTTTTCTGCTTGGCCGGCCTAGGGTAGTCTCTCTCTATGGGGTTTTAGTTGTTTAGTGGGAATTTTAGTCTAAAATGGGTATTTTAGCACAGGTATGGTTTAATTTGTTTTTAAGATGTATATTGATTGCATATTTATAGTTTTTTAGTTTCCCTGTGCACCGCTCCGAGTCCCTACGGGGAGAGGGAGCGGTCAAGAAATTAAAATTATTATTATTATTATTATTATTATATTGAATGTTTATTTTTTGAAGAAGGATGGTTTCATGGTTTGTCAACTAATATAATGTTTTATTTCTGTAAAAATGGCTTTGCAACTCTTAAGGATTTGTTTCTGTCTTACTCTACGTTTATCATAATATATGTATAGTTTTTCTTTAAAGCTGCAGACTAGGCCTAGACAACTGGTTTTCAAACCGTCAAAGCGTCAAAGAGTTCCTATAATACAGTAATTCAATTAAAGTGTATATAATCTTAAACATCAAGGAGAAAACATTGAATATAAAGCGTAATAAATATGCCAGTACAAATAGATCTTCAAAGAAATAAAATGCTTTTTTTGTGTGAATCATTTGGACTTGAATCAATGGACTTCAAGAGGGTGCTTTAGCAAAGCATGCGTGTCTCATAATGCTTTGAAAAAAGATATTTTAATAGTGGTAGATTGCAGATTGAAACTGCAGGGAGAAATGACTACGAAAGGTCAAATGCACTTTAAAAGTGGATCAACACCAGTATGGTTTACAAATCATAGTAAATATTATTTTACACTTTATTATATATTTGTCAAAGTCCACCGTGGGCAATGTGTGCTAAGAAATCAATTTCAAGAATTTGAGCAGCTTTAGTTTGGAGAAAAGAAATGTCAAGAAAGTTTACAATCTTCAAAAACCTGAAAGTATATCATATGGAAAAAAGTTGAGAAGAGTTATCTGTCATTCCAAGAATAGGACATGGAATAAACTTAATTCTGTGTTGAGAAAAAAAAATGAAAAAAATAATTTAATCTGACTACTAGTCTGCTAGTAGACTACTATTCATTTAGAAGTGATTGGATTTATTAAGAAATAAATACCAATTCATAAAAATTACCAACAGTTTTTCAAAGTGCTAATGCACTCAGACAAATTTTTTGAATATGGAACAAAAAGTGAGAAAGAGTTGAATCAGAGAATTATTTGAAAAACTCAGAACGGTATATAGTACTGTAGCTTGGAAAATCCCAAAAGCACTTGGTTATTTCACCTTTAAACTTTTCAAGTACATTATAAGCAACAGGATGTATAGATGGAAAGCAGGACACCAAATGATCCCTCATCTAGTCTGTGTTATTAAATGAGAAGTTTTATAGACCGGAATGATATATCCAATATTGAGAGGATTTTTGAGGCTCTGCACATCCTTAGCTGAGGCAATATTTTTTGCGACAGATCTAGGTAAACAAGGAAAATCCAGTGTAATTTATATATAAATATATAACGTTATAGACATTTTTTTCTACTGATTTTAGAAAGTTTGAGATTTTATTTATATCTAACTCAGACAAAAATGAAAGGGAACATCATAAAAGGAAGTCATCATTTATGAAATACTCAAGATATAAGAGAATCATTGATTTTTAAAAAGACTTGCTATAAAGTAGTATATTTAAAATAGCACGCTTCCTCTATACATATTTCACTATTACCTCAGAGAAAATTTGGATTCAATTTAGCTTAGTGTTTTTGAAATACTAATAATGATACATTTTAGGATTTACATAAAGATATATACAACAAACATAGCACATGTAAAACAATTATCATACCAGTGAAATCACGTTTGAACTTCACTGTGCAGCTAATAAGTTACATGCACATTGGGGGGGGGGGGGAATCATTGCATTAGAAAATTAAATGGATGCCTTGACATAAATGAAGACTCACCGTCGATATTTTGTCAGTGATGATTTAAACATCAACAATGTTTTCCATAATTCCATAAATTCTGGGTTCCAAAAACTAGGTAGAAACATCAGAGTTGGCAGTGTTATCATTAGACTATCTTTATCTACACAGTAAAGTATGTACATAGTAAGGTATGTATTTGGCCTTTTCATAAAGAGTAGGCCACATTTCACAAAATGCTCTTATGAAATTTTTTTTTTGGGGGGGAGGAGGCGGAGTCTTACAGCAGTATTATGTAATAGCCATATTGTTCATGTTAAGTATACATTTAAAATGTGAAATATGGATATTTTCAAACAATTATTATATATTTCGGTTTACTGTGGATTCCATATTTCTCCTTAGCTCCACCCTCTTTCCATTATCAAACACTTCACCTTACCAAGATTGATAAACGCTGTTTTAACTTATCACTAAGTTAAAGCAGTGTTTCTCAACATTGGCAATATTAGGATGCATGCTGGCTGGGGAATTCTGGAAGCTGAATTAATTTTGCCAAGATACAATGAGTTAGAGTTCACCTCGTTATTTCTAAGTATGCTAAAAGTTGGAAATTCTCTTAACTCTGGGGAAGGAAAAGTGGTGATCCTCAGAAAAGATATCTTCCAAGAAAGATTGGAACATATGCAATCTTTATTAGATCTGTGAATCAGGATTTTCTAAAAAGCTCAGAGAACTGTATATAGGACATGTTATGGAATCTGTATCAGTCAAATACTTTGGATATCTTATTCGTGCACATTTCCATTAAAGTTTGCAAAAGCTGGCCTTCCTGCATGATTTTTAAGTCCACATGGCCATTTAAAAAACAAACAAACAAGAACTCATCTAAGATTGTACTACTCTAGCATAATTCTAACAACTTCTTATGTTTATCTGCTAAATTTATCTGTTTATCTGTGAGCCAGCAGTGTGCAGCAGCTGCCAAAAAAGCCAACACAGTTCTAAGTTGCATAAACAAAGGGATAGAATCAAGATCACATGAAGTGTTAATACTACTTTATAATGCCTTGGTAAGGCCACGCTTGGAATACTGCATTCAGTTTTGGTCGTAGAAAAGATGTGGAGACTCTAGAAAGAGTGCAGAGAAGAGCAACAAAGATGATTAGGGGACTGGAGACTAAAACATATGAAGAACGGTTGCAGGAACTGGGTATGTCTAGTTTGATGAAGAGAAGGACCAGGGGAGACATGATAGCAATGTTCCAATATCTCAGGGGTTGCCACAAAGAAGAGGGAGTCAAACTACTCTCCAAAGCACCTGAGGGCAGAACAAGAAGCAATGGGTGGAAACTAATCAAGGAGAGAAGCAACTTAGAACTGAAGAGAAATTTCCTGACAGTTAGAACAATTAACCAGTGGAACAGCTTGCCTCCAGAAGTTGTGAATGCCCCAACACTGCAAGTCTTCAAGAAGATGTTGGATAGCCATTTGTCTGAAATGGTATAGGGCTTCCTGCCTAGGCAGGGGGTTGGACTAGATGACCTCCAAGGTCCCTTCGAACTCTGCTATTGTAAATATCTTGCCATGAGATTACTGTTATTAAGTTACCTGTATAACATATGTATGCAAACATTTCCATAATTTTCAGCATGTTTTTTTTTCTTTTGTTCAATCATGTCTGAATGTCAGATAATATCTAAACAAATCCCTGCACTAGTTTTTGGCAAGTTTTTTGCAGGAGTGGTTTGCTTCCTTCCTATGGTTGAAAGAAAGGGACTTGCCTGAAGTCATTCAGCTACCTTTGAACCTAAGATAGGACAAAAATTCAGAGTCTCTCAATTTCTATCCCAATGCCCTAATCAATATACCAAACTGGCTGTTTCAACACATATAAAGCCATCTAAATGAGGATGTCAGTAAAAACCCGGACTTGTGTATTGTATAAATAAATCTGAGTTTGTTTTTATACAGAAAAACCACATCTGGTTTCCCAAACGGCTTTTCATGACAAAAATATTTTGCATTCACTCAGCAACTGATCAAAAATAAAAAAGGTGCTTCCTTGTTGTTCTTTGATCAAAGATGAAGCATCACAGTTGACTATGATTCTGTTTGCTAGTTATCCTTAGATGTATTAGATGATGGCAATATCCTTGAAACTGCTTTATCAAAAGGAATTACAGTTGAAATTTGGCTTGTAAATAAAGACATATTTTATGACATCAAGGTCTTCTTGTCAAGGAACGGCTTTTGTGATGAGGTATTCAAATGAAATAAGAAGGAAAAAGATGTTTGACTGCCTTTCTTTGATGCCTTCTTGCAAAAAGGAAAGAATGGCTATCAAAATGAGTAAAAATAAACTTCGTTGTTGTTGTTGTTAGTTGTGAAGTCGCGTCCGACCAATCACAACCCCATGGACAATGTTCTGCTAGGCCTTCCTGTCCTCTACCATCCTCTGGAATCCATTTAAGCTCACGCCTACTGCTTCAGTGACTCCCTACAGCCACCTCATTCTCTGTCGACCCTTTTTTCTTTTGCCCTCAGTCTTCCGCAGCATTAGGTCCAAGGACTCACTAGAAAAAAATAGATTGGGTTATTATTAATGCAAGTATATCCATATAATGCATAGTCATACTCTCTGTCTCTGATTTTTCCCCCATTAAATATGGTGGATTGTAAATCAGCTTTACAGTCTATTTGTCCTCTTCCCACTCATTCTCCAAACATCTAAAGATTGTATTACCAAAACCTAGGGCCTAAAGTGAAGCTGAGTGAAATATGAAGACTAATAAAGAAGGAATATTATTAATTCCAGAGAATTACATTTTGCATTTGTTTCTTAATCAGTTAGCTGTGTGTTGAAGAAAATAGTGTTGTATCTACAATGGTGAAAAGCAGATTATCTCTTTTCACACTGAAATAATTTCCACTGTGATGTGTGTTTCAAAGAGGCAAGGATAAAATTCCACATTGGTTTGTAAAGGGTAGAAATAATAGATTTCTAAAGCAAGTAATAAATTGAAAATGACAAGTCAAAGCAAATTGAACTAACTCAATTAAGGATTTGGTTAATGAATTATATTTTCCCTTAATATAGTTTGTTCCTTTGCTATTATATCCCACAAGCTCAGGAAATCACTATTAATGACTAGAACAAGGGTTTTCTGTTACTGAAGGCATAAAACAATATTGAAATCAGATTGTATGTGCTATGAAGTATTTTTCTATTTAAGTTATATAAAAAAACTAGTTAGTTAATTGATGTTATCTAAGTACTTTGATTTATAAATGTATTCATTGATTTTTAATTTTCTGACACACACACACACATATATGTTACGTTTTTGAGCTGATCAATAAATAAGTCAGGGAGACTAGGATAGATCTATTTCGAGCTTTTTAGCTCTCATCAGCTAGCCATACCCTTACTGGGATTCGAACCGGGGCTATATTACGTCAAAAACGTAACACATATAAAAAAAAATTGCACAACGGAATTCATGGCTTTCTGTCTAGATGGTTCTGGTGATGAAGTTTCTAAATTGGCATAGTTTTAAATGTTATAGTTTTATATGGTTTTTAGTAGGGATTTTAACTGGGTTTTAAGACAGGCTCCATTATTTAATGTATTTTAAAAGGGTTTCTATGTTTTTATTCATATTTTTACTGCTGCCTGTACATTGCCCTGAGTCCTGGAAGGGAGAAGGGCGGTATAGAAATTTAAATAATAAAATAAATAAATAAATAAATGAGCCAAAAGACAGAAAAGGAAACAGTATGCTTCCTCACTTGATTGGGGTCCTAACACGGTGTCGTGGAAACAATTGTATATATTGCCAAAACACTTTTACACGGGAAAAAACCCAAATAAACCAAAACCTACATACCTATACCCGTGAAAATCTACGAAAACAAATATATATATATATATGTGTGTGTGTGTGTGTGTGTGTGTGTGTGTGTGTGTGTGTGTTTTCGTAGATTTTCATGGGTGTAGGTATGCTGGTATTGCCATCCTCGGGTGTTTTTCTGTGTATATAGCATGGAATTTTTATTGCAACGTTTCGGCAAGATCTCACTTGCCATCCTCACCGAAGCCTGTCGAAACGTTGCAATAAAAATTCCATGCTATATACACGGAAAAACACCCGAGGATGGCAATACCAGCATATACATATACATATACATATACATATACATATACATATACATATACATATACATATACATATACATATACATATACATATACATATACATACATACATACATACATACATACATACATACATACATACATATATATATATATATATATATATATATGTTCCACAACACCTTGTTAGGGCCTGAATCAAGGGAGGAAGCATACTGCTTTCCTCTTCTGCCTTTTGGCTCATCACCAAAGACCATCTAGACAGAAAGCCATGAGTTCCGTTGTGTGATTTTTAAAAATATGTGTGTTAGTTTTATGAGCTGATCAATAAATAAATCAGGGAGACTAGTATAGGTCTATTTCGAGCTTTTAGCTCTCATCAGCTAGCCATACCCTTACTGGGATTCGAACCGGGGCTGTATTGCATGTCAGGCAAGAGCCTTTAACCATTCAGCCAGCCAGGTTCTCTTATTGCATCAGTTGGGGCCCTAACAGGGTGTTGTGGAACAATTATAGATACTAATCCTCCTGTCTCAGCTGATGTAATAAGAGAACCTGGCTGGCTAAATGGCTAAAGGCTCTTGCCTGACATGCAATACAGCCCCGGTTCGAATCCCAGTAAGGGTATGGCTAGCTGATGAGAGCTAAAAAGCTCGAAATAGATCTATACTAGTCTCCCTGATTTATTTATTGATCAGCTCATAAAACTAACAGATAGATAGATAGATAGATAGATAGATAGATAGATAGATAGATAGATAGATAGATAGATAGATAGATAGATAGATTTGGGAAAATTGACAAGGCACATTAAATTTGGCAAGATGATCACCACTGTGCAATGGACATTCTAACCCTCAGTCCATTGTTTTCATATGGATGGGGAGTGGGGGGGGGGAATAAACCAAGAATAAATTCCTTGTTATTTTACCAATGAACCAGGAAAAAAAGTTAATTCAATCATAATGCTATCAAGCAGAGATGTATTTTTATATACATTTTGATGTACATAATTCATGCTTGAGTCCAGATCTCAAGGCTTATAAAAAGAATTTCATGCATCATCAGGTTCAGGATGAAAACATAGCTCCGATCCTGCTTTCTATATCCCTTGGGCTCTCATATAAACAGCTTATGAAGAAGCCAATTCTAAATATGGTGTCTAAAGCTGTAAACATCAGATCTTATGGATGGTTTTCTCAACAGAAAATTACAGCCTTGTCAGTTGCAGACTGAATGTTATCAATTTAATCATAATGTCCCTTTGAAGAGACCCTAAAATTTGAAATTTGAATACAATTTTTCAGTGCATCCCAAATTTCAATGTTAGTCTAATATACAAAAAAAATAATTGAGATGAACTCTAGCTGTATAAATATTAATAAATTACTGATAATAATTGTCTTTGAAAAAATATTCTATATTTGAAAGATGTACATGTTTTATTTGTTTTTATAATAATAAATGACATTACATGTGAGGCAGTTGAAATTGCCACTAGACTACTGGAAGAGATGCACGAAAGTACTTTGTAACCAACTGATACACTTTCCAAAGTATGTAAGAAGGAGGATTTTTATGTTGTCTTTAAAACTAAAACTAAAATTAAAAAATTATAATATAAAAATAAATAAATCTTGCATTTTCTCAATGGCAACACATTATTATATGAAACTGAAATCTTCTCAACACTTTATGAAGCATAGGTAATTATTTTTTTGTGGATTATTAAATTGAACTAATTCAGTACATTAACATTGCGAATAACAGGGGTGGGTTCTGGCTGTCACTGCTGCTGGTTCATTTTGTGCACTGCGTGTGCATGTGCACTGTAATTAAAATTGTCCTGTGCTTGTGCATAACTGAAAAACATGATGGCGGCATGACCAGGGAACCGGCTTGGGGGCATGGCATGCCTGGGTCACTGCCGGTTCCAGTGACCCAGGCTGCCAAACCACTACTGCAGTGATGGCTAACCTTTTTTGGCTCACGTGCCAAAAGCGGGGGGACCGCAGGGGGGTCATGCACGGGTGTGCCACACCCATAATACTATGTGTGTGACCTCCTCCTGCTTTTGGTGCGCTTTTTTTGCCCTCCCCAGGCTCCAGAGACTTTCTAGGAGCCTGGGGAGGGTGAAAACAGCCTCCCCTCCCCACCTCCAGAGGCTTCAGAAGCTTCCCTGAAAAATGGCCTCAAAAGAAGGCCTAAATCAGCTGGCCACACATGCGCACTGGAGCTGACAGGGCAACGCCTCGCGTGCCCTAAGGAATGGTTCCGCGTGCCACCTGTGGCACCCGTGCCATAGGTTCGCCATCACTGCACTACCGGTTTAGCTGAACTGGTCCGAACTGGTAGGAATCCACTGCTGACTAGTAAGTTTGACTCCTGTACAGTCTTTGCTTAGGTTTAATGTCAATGGTACCTTTAGGTATGAAACATTTAGTATGGAAGATTACGGTTTTTTTTAAAAACGTCATTTATTAAAAGGTGAATTGCATTCTAACTTTCATGAGGCTTCCCAGGTCCCTGAAGCAGTTCATGATGATTTGAATTTCTTAGCCTATAAGGGCCACCCATTTTATCTGATCAATTGGGTCCAAGACAGAGAAAGAATGCTATATCACTCTGAACAGGTATAAATCCCCAATTCCATGACAACACAGTTTTAGAAATCCAAGCACATACAAACTGAGCCAGCAGCGAGGAACAGTTGATGAAATGGTCTCTCTTCCTTCCTCCCCTCCCCCTTCTATGAATTTCTGGAAGTAATCATTTCACTTAAATCAAGACTATGTGTTGGAAAATACACCCATCTTCCTTCTTAGTTCTCTGGTCCTTTTCAATCTACCTATTATCTCTCTTTATGTAGAAATTAATTTTTCTGATCCCCTACCCTATTTCTTTTCTTCCTTATCTTTTTTTAAAAATTCTTCTGAAACTATTAAATAAATCTGGCTGGATTTTCAGCGCCCTTTTTATTTTATTTCCTTTTCCCACTGAACTCCTGACTCTGTCAGCTAAGGTGAATGCAATAGTCAACTTCCTCCTACATTCGGTCTAAGGCAAATAAAATGCTTTTATCAAGCATATATTGCACTTTCTCTATTCCCTACATTTTGCCCCCTTGATAGTTCATTGCTATTTCCACTCTACTGTTTAAAACCAATTTCTCTATTGAATGTTCTTCCCCTGATGACTGTAATTTCCTCTTCTAATTTCCCTTTCTGTTTCTCATTGACTCTTATTTCCCCAATGAAGTCATTGTTGTTATTTCCTCAATATTGTTTGTTGTTTTAAAGGTAATTTCCCCATTGAATGCTATTTCCCAATAATTGCTTCTTTTTTCTTTATTGCTCTATGCTATTATCAAGCTTTTTAAAAAAAAAATCTTGTTCTTCAATAAAATCCAGTTGCTATTTTTTAAAGAATGTGTCATCACTATGTGGAGATGCATATCATTCCATAATTTTGGTTTTTAAGTATTAGTTAACTTAAAGGGGTCACTTGGAAAATGGGCCTTGTTGCATTCAATTACAGTGGTACCTCGGTTCACGAACTTAATTCGTGAACTGACTCTGGTCGCGAACCAAATTGTTCGTGAACCGAGGCACAGTTTTCCATATGCTAAAAGCATAGCAAAAATAAAAAAAAGTCACTGAAAGTACTCACAGTGTGCGTGTTGGGGCTTTTTTCTGTGTCTTCTTCTCTCTATGATCTTCCTACAGGAAGTCACAACCATGTGACAGCCAGAAATACATTAAAAATGGCCGCGGTTCCTGTTTGTGAACTGAAGCAGAGTTCATGAACCGGAGCACATTTTGAGGAACTTTTCTGTTCGTGAACCGAGTTGGTCGTGAACAGAGGCGTTCGTGAACCGAGGTACCACTGTAATTCCTACTATACCTCTATATATCATAGTGTTCGTGTTGCATAACAACTGATTGGGGACACAATAATCAATATTATGCATGGGTATGGTGTCTCTTTTTAATCCAGGATAGATTTTGCAGGATCCAATCTCGGTTGTTCACCAGGCTTAGAGAGTTTGCTTTCCAAGATGTCAGACTCATGCTGGCGAACTTCTCTCTCTGAAGATGGGCTCCAGTACAAGTCTATTTTGTCAGAAGACAAAATCTCTGGTCCCAGTGACCAACCAGATTGGAACCTGCAATCGTATCTTAAGACAAGACTATTCATTCCAGGGTAGATATTGTTCTGACTTTATTGCTGAACAGGTGCTAGTGTTCTTTTGGTCCATGAGAACCCTCATTGACTGCTTGTTTTAGATTTTAAAAATTGAATCAAATAATCAATCCACTTTTAAAAAGTCGATAACAGTGTTTTGGGAATATATAGTAGTCAACTTGTAGAAATTTAAGAACAGATGAGCATCAGAACACCAAGAGATATACAGTCATGGCCGAAAGTGTTGGCACCCCAGAAATTTTTCCAGAAAATCAAGTATTTTTCACAGAAAAGTATTGCATTAACACATGTTTTGCTATACACATGTTTATTCCCATCGTGTGCATTGGAACAAGTCAAAAAAAGGAAGGACAAAAAGCAAATTTTTCATAATGTCACACAAAATTCCAAAAATGGGCTGGACAAAATTATTGGCACCCTTTCAAAATTGTGAATAAATAAGATTGTTTCAAGCATGTGATGCTCCTTTAAACTCACCTAGTGTGGGCAATATAAAATTCACACCTGAAAGCAGATAAAAAGGAGAGAAGTTCACTTAGTCTTTGCATTGTGTGTCTGTGTGTGCCACACTAAGCATGGGCAACAGAAAGAAGAGAAGAGATATACTGTAGCAGTAATGTGGGGATTGCGAGTGTTGAGTTTCTCCTACTTCATCAGTACAATTTTGAATTTTAATTTTTGAATATAAATAATCATTTATTCTGAAATAATTGAAGTTCCAATTAAACAATTTCCTGAAGAAACTGTTCTTATTAGTAATTACAATAGGTTTTAATTGAAACCACTGATTTTCTTATGCCTAGGAACTTGTAATTGGGGATCTATTGTAAATGATAGAAGGGTAGTTTAGACTTCACCTAATTTTATCCCAGCAATAATCTTCTAAATTTGTCTAAACTAAGAGACAGTCACTACTAAAAATAGATATTGAATCTATGTTTTTCTGGCTCAAGTTCAATATTTTAATTTCTCCTCTAAACTCTTGCTGGCTTACTGTAACTCCCTCTACATGGGGCTCCCCTTGAGGTGCACCCGGAGGCTTCAGTTAGTTCAGAATGCAGCCGCGCGAGCAATTATGGGAACCACTAGGTTTACCCATGTAACACCGCTCTTGCGCGAGCTGCACTGGCTGCCTGTCGTCTTCCGGGTGCGCTTCAAGGTGTTGGTTATCATCTTTAAAGCGCTCCATGGCTCGGGACCTAGCTACCTGCGGGATCGGATACTGCCTCACACATCCTCACGGCCGATTCGCTCCCACAGAGAGGGACTTCTCCGGGTGCCGTCCACTAGACTTTGTCAGCGGGCGACGCCCAGGGGAAGGGCTCTCTCTGTGGCGGGCCCGGCCCTCTGGAACGACCTTCCCCCCGATATTAGAACGACCACGGACCTCCGCTCCTTCCGCCTGAAACTAAAGACACATCTTTTCCGCCTGGCCGGCCTAGGGTAGTCTCTCTCTCTATGGGTTTTTTAATTGTTTATGTATATTGAGTGGGGATTTTTAGTTAATGGGATTTTAGCACAGGAGTTTGTTTAATCTGTTTTAAATTGTATGTATTTTTGTATATTTATGGTTTTTATTCTCCCTGTGCACCGCCCCGAGTCCCTGTGGGGAGAGGGAGCGATTAATAAATTCAGCTTATTATTATTAGTTTACCTATTCTGGTTAGATTGAAATAAGGATTGAGTTAATAGTTTATATAGAAAATTCATGGCTGATCTGAGGTCCAAACTGAGAACATGCTGGCTCATAACTAAAGCTCTCCTCTCTCGCACCACACTAACTTTAATGTGCATCTGTGACATATTATTAAGTTAGTGTCAAAAATTTGGAGGGTGGAAAAGATGTGTTTCCAATTGAATGAAGTATACAAAAGGTTACAACCATCACCAATCTGCTACTGAGTCTCAGAAGGGATTCTGGTAGAGAGAAAAATAAGATTGAAAGCTACTTCATTGTGCTAAAGTTATTCAGAATGAAAGAAGTATTTAACAGCGGAAGGGTCCCTCAGCATCCAATTGCACACTACCTCAAGCGTGATATTTTTAAGCAAATTCCCACTGAAACATGATGATAAAAAGAAGGATAATTACATATGGCCTTAATTATATAGTATACGTTGTGGAGATAAACAGTATTTGCTTACTTTCAAAAGAAAATAATGGTAATTAGAGAAAAGCTTTGAGTATACTTAATTGCCTTTGAGTAATTATCCTCCTCCTCCTCCCCACTTTATTCTATGTTCAATTGAGTTTGCTGAATAATTAAACTGATTGTTCTGATGGACTCATGGACCTTTAAGGGTTTCAGGACTTGGGGGCAGTTATTCTGGTCTGCTGCACAAAACATCTAAAACCTTCGTTGTCACTTGGAATAAGAGTGCAGCCTAAACTTTAGATCAAATCATACCATACAACCTTTCCCCTGCCATACATCCTGTCACTTCCTGTGGTTCACAAAAGAGCTGTAGTAGATGAAATGATTGAAGAAACATTTAGAGTGTCACTGGCATTTAGCAGGGGATGAACTTGACTGAACGTGGATTGAGGGATCCTTGGTTGTCTCTGAGGTTGGTCGTCTTGCACATTGATGATGTTACCTAGTTTGTATAAGAAAACATCTGCAAGAAAACATCCAAACTCAGAAAGCACCAAGGACCCCTTATTTCAACTGTGAGCTCTAAATATTTTCCTTTATTGGTGAATATAGGTTAGAACCACGGTTAAGGTATACCTTGAGGTGTTAAGGAGACAAAAAAATCAATACTTCACACTTATTGCCTCTTCAAATAGCCATCCCATGACCCTCATCTCAAAGATAAAGAAGAAGCAGATGAAGAAGCTTCTTGAATAAGAAGCAAAACTTCTTCAAAGAAAAAACAGAAAATCTAATTACCTCTTGAAAAGCTCCTTTGGCCACTTCCACCAAGTGGCTTCTCTTTGTCCCTGCCTGACTATTTCAACTAAGGAAAATTTCCAGCGTCTCTTTGAAAGCAGGACTCTCTCTGGATTTTTGAAAAAAAATTTCTTTTGATGGATTTGTGACTTCTTCTCTGGAATACCTTCGTTATTACTATTTGCTGATTTGGGAAATTGTGTCTCTTTTGGTTTCTGAATTGTTTGCAACTTCACAGCCCTGAATTGAACTGAGCTCCTGATCTGCTCCACCAGCCCCACCCGGAAAACGCCATCTTGGTGGCAGTGACTCTAACTTTTAACCATGGCACAAGAAGCAGCACTTGTAAATTTGGAACAAAGGATGGCTTCTCTTGAAACCTCTATGCAAACTTTGATATCAGAAATAAAGGCCCAGAGGGCTGAAAATAGTACTTTTAAAAAGGAACTATTGGATACCCGGAAGCAAGTGTTGGAGAATACACAGAAGACCGAGGAATTGGAGGGGGGGCTGGAGGGGGCTAAGGGAGAGATTAAAAATGTTTCTAATGAGGTGGGGGAAATAAATGGGCATGTGTCTAGGATAGATATGGAAAGAATGACATATTTTTTGAGATTTCAGAATGTTCTTGAGGAATCTGATGAATGCCTACCTGATCTTATGAGTACAATTTTAGCAGACTATTTACAAAAACCCAAAGATGAGATCAGGGGGGACATTGACCTAGCCTATAGAATTAATTCTGCATATGCCAAGATGAATGAAGTGCCTAGAGAGATACATGTGAAATTTGTTAGAAGGTCAACCAGAGAGGAAGTCCTGAAAGCGCAGAGAGAGAAACCTTTAATTTATCAACGAGAAATGGTCACTATCTTGAAGCAGATCCCTAGAAAAATTAGAGATTCAAGAAGGAAATTTTCCTTCTTGTCTAAAACCTTGTTTGATCACGGGATTTGGTTCAAGTGGATGACACCTGAAGGGATGCTGGTGTTCTGGGAAGGAGGAAGAGTGAGGATTAAAACAGTTGCTGAGGCGGAAGCCTTTCTTAAAAAACATTCCTCTGCCCTGGGGGAAGATCCAGGGGGGATGGAGGGGGTCACGGCCCCGCCCGCGGGGGGCCAGGGAGGAGAGAAAGAAGATACAATAGCCAAAAGACTTAGATCAAAAAAAATAACTTTGCCTTGATTTTTCTTGAACAATTTTGTATAATATTTCTATCCGGACTTTTTGTGAATGTCTGACAGCATGGAGGGGAAAATTTAGGTAAATGTACTTGCTTCCATCTTGTAGTGGTATGGAAAATGTTTTCTATGTTAACTTTTTTAATGTGTATTTTGAGGTCTCGGAAGGTCCGACGACTCTGACGTGAATGCTCTCAAAATTTCTTTGTAACCATTACCCTATCCTGTTAAAAAATGTAAAACCAATAAAACTTTTTCAATAAAAAAAAAAAAAAGCTCCTTTGGGTCAACCATGACCTGGATGGCTGAGAATCTCCATAGATATCCCACTATCCTGTTTCAGATGATTCTTGCCATCTTGGGTAGAGTGCCCTTTCAAGATTTATAGGTGGATTTATTCAGTATCTGTTCAAGAAAGTCAACTGAATTTGCATACACTTGGACATTAGCCTTATTGCAGGTCTGGAAAAAAAATACTGGGAAAGAGTCCTGCCCAGTTACTTCAGAACAGTTTGAACTTGTTAGGTCTGAGGAAGCAGACAGGATCATTACGACTATAAATTCAGAATAGCCACTTATTCTTTAGATTTATTCTTATATGATCATTAACGTGATCTGGAACTATTCTGTTTGTGGGTTCCAGCAATGGTTAAACGGTTCATCCAATGAACTGGTTGTTACACCAGTTGAATCCCACCACTGATGTCAGGTGCTTAGTTTGATTTGCCAATCTGCATTTCATAGTATATTTTTGGATAGGCTGTACGTTTTTTCCCTTTTGTGTAAGGACAGATGCTTTCCCCCTTCTGCTCGTCATCTTGCAATTTTCTTCAATCATTACCTTGACTTTTTTCTTTTTTACTTTAGTTTATAATTCATGAAAGTATATTTAGTATTCCTCTGAATTTATTAAAATTTACTCTTTCTTCACATTTAAGTTACATATTTAACAACATTCAGTTTTAGTTTCTCTTAACATCCAAAGCTCTAGTGTAATTTCATTTTCTTCAATGTTCCTGCTGCTTTGCTCTAAGTTTTATTATTGGGCAGCATCCAGAATGCTGATCATCTTGTACTTTCTTCAGCCTACTGAAGATTAAAGTTGTCAACAAGACAAGTCAAGCAACTATTCTTTGCGTCCCAGTAGACAGCAATGTAATTAAAGTGTTCATGCTTCCTTGATTGATGTTCAATTTGTTTGACTATTTACATCCTTTCCTTGATGGATAGTTACTAATATGTACAAACAACTGTATCAGTTTTATTATTTTATCTACTTATTTTAAAACAGCTATTTCACTATTACTATTGACTTGGATTTATCAAAATTTATTTTGATAATTTTGATAAAAATTTAACATTCAAAGCAATTCCTCCTTGCTTTCTATTGTTTCTGTTTCTACTGAATCTTTTCTTTTTCCTTCTTTTCTGAATTTCAGAGTAATTGAATTCACATTGTTCAGTTAGAGAGAAAGTTTGTTATAAATAAAGAATAATATGTCCAGTTAGTAATGAATCATCCAATTAATATTTTCATAATGAATAAGTGAAACTTAATTACAAAAGTGCCCTGTAATACAGTATTCAGGAAGTTAACATTTTGTAGTCTATTGTACTGGATCATACAGTTTCATTATTCATTGAATAAGAAAAAAACTTATTAAAAATACATTATAAATAAAACATTACTATTTATTTATTTATTGGATTTGTAAACCGCTCTATCTCCCCGAAGGGACTCAGGGCGGTGCACTGGGTATGATATAATATTATGACAGTGACAGCTGTATTAAACCCAGGCAAGGCAAAATTAAATCCCTGCAAGTTGTACCTTCTGTTTGTTGGTAATAGACAGTGGTGGGTTCCTACCAGTATGGATCGGTTTGCCTGAACCAGTAGTGGTTTGGCAGCCTGGTTCTCTAGAACTGGCAGTAACCCGGGCCTGCCACACCTCCAAACCGGTTCTCTGGGCAGCGCCATAGGTGCTGCCATCTTGTTTTTTTGCTTTTGCACATGCACAGAACAATTTTTATTGCATTGCACATGCACACACAGTGCACATCAAGTGCAAGCAGCGCACCCATGAATGAACCAGCAGTAGTGCCTGCTAGAACGCACACACACCTCGATAATAGAACTGGTTAGATCCCAGTTCCAAAACTGACTTTAGATTGTGTCACAGAGTCGCAGGTCTATGAGATGAGGGGGGTTTTGGACTCATGATTTCATCTTAAATACCTTGTTTTCTAGTGTATGGAATGCTCTTAACCTTCTGATGTTTAGATCTTAACACTTGATTAATCTAGAGGGTATTTAAGGACTAATGGTGACTTGGATGCCTTTGTATCATTAATTAACTTTCTTTGCATTTTGGTTTTACAGTATGTTGTTTAATTATGATTGTTGGCTATCATAAATACAAGGAAGCCTTTGTGGATATGTGTAAGTAAATGGACAAGCTTGTTCATACTGTTATTGCCTGAAAAATTGCTACGAAAATGGAAAGGATAGGAATATACCACATCTTCTTTTTTCCACTTTAAGATTTAAACTATTACTAGCAAAATAAGCCTACAAAATGGCTTGAAATTTGCTCAATAGATACAATACAAATCCTTATATATTGAACTAGACTATGCAATCCATTAGAAATGCCAGCCTATTCTATTTTCTAAATACTTTATTTTCTCAAAAAATAATTTAGAATTGAAGCAAATCTTGCTTCCTAAAAATTTCACATCCCTGTAATGTCAGAGAAGCCTCACCTTTACATTGAAAATTGGCTACTTCATGGCATAAATATACATTGACAATAAACCATCCATGCTCTATTACTGGAATTGAAAATCTGGCTTAGTCATTCAAATTAATCATGATATTTGTCTATTTGAATATAAACCATGTTGTTTTCACCATGGTTGAAAACCCCCAAACCAACTTCAGCAAGTCTTGCAGGTAAGTAATCATGACTTGCTTTGCCAATTCCTGATTTATCTGCCTTCCTTTTTAGCTGTACCTCTATTTTATCTCTAATTGGTTAGAAACATTGATAAAGACACATACATATGCATACAAAATGAAGCATCTGCTAGAAAAGCAAGGAGTTTAACAAACATATTAAGTGCCAACATTCTGAGTAATAAACCCAACCAAAGCAAGCATGGCCATGACATGTAAAGCTTTATTGAGTACATCACTTCAGCAAAGATGAGGGCAAAATCAGATCTAACTAATTCCTTCACAAGCCCACATAGTTAAATTTTACATTTTTCTTCCCACTATTATGCCAGGTCCCATTGTTCAATTTAGTCTCATGATATTGTTATGGGAAAATCTCTTGGTTCTGGTAAACACATGCAGAAGTGTCCTTGGTTCACACAACTGTTTTCTTGATGTCTGGAAGCTACATTTTATCTCTTTTCCTTGCCTCCATAATTTATTGTCAAGCTAAAAAATGATAATAGTTGCAATAGCAAAAATGCCTTTTGAAGTCTGACATTAAGCACATATGTAAATTAATAGGCTAGTAACATGCTAAGGATTCAAACTATCATTTACTTTTCCTAAACAAACACTTATTATTGTTCTTTCATACAGTATATCACGCTAAACTAAAAATTGCATGTACAGACATACAAGAATTCAAACCTAAAGGTTTGCCCTTATCTTCACTGATCTATTAAATTTGCATATCAACCTTCTGTAGTGGCATTGGATACATTTGTGCTTGAGCTGGACAAGCAGAATGTACCCTTCAAGGTACATAGAATTTTGGTGAAAGAAATTAAAGAAATGCGAAAGGATCAAGTCAGTTCTAAGTTAGAACTTTTGGAGGTACAGAAGAAATTAATGGAAAATACACAAAAGACTGATGAGCTGGAGGTGGGGTTGGTTGGGGCAAAGGGAGAGCTTAAAAGTATTAATAATGAAATTGGGGGTTTAACTGGTCATATGTCTAGGATGGATTTTGAAAGGATGTCATATTTTTTAAGATTTCAGAATGTTCCTGAGGAGTCTGGTGAAGATTTAACTGATTTAATGTGCACAATTTTAGCAGATTATTTACAGAAACCTAAGGACGAGATTAGGGGGGACATTGATTTGACATTGATACAGAATAAATTCAGCATATGCCAGGATAAATGAAGTACCCAGAGAGATACATATTAAATTTGTTAGAAGGTCGACAAGGGAAAGGATCTTGAGGATGCAGAGAGACAGTCCTTTAGTTTATCAACAGAAAGAGATCGCTATCTTGAAGCAGGTCCCGAAGAAGATTAGAGAGATAAGACAGAAGTATTCCTTCTTATCTAAAAGATTATTTAAACAGGGGGTCTGGTTTAAGTGGGTGATGCCAGAGGGAATGTTGGTGTTCTGGGAGGGAGGAAGAGTAAGAATTAAAACAATTGCAGAGGCGGAAGCCTTTCTCAAAAAACACTCCTCAATCCTGGAGGATGAAAATGGGGGAGCAGAGGATGCCGCGGCCCCGCCCGCTGGGGGCCAAGGAGAAGAAGATACAATTGCCAAAAGACTTAGATCTCAAAAGTGACTTTATTTCAATATAACATAATAATTGTTTGGATGTTTATACATGTTTGCTAGCATAGTTTTTTACAATGATATATTTGCATTTCTCTCCACTTTGTAGTACAAATGAAAGTTAAATGTATTATCTATATTCTGTTATGAAGTCTCGGAAGGAGTCGACGACTTCGACGTGCAAGTTCTCAAAATGTCTTTTTACACCTTACCCTTTACCCTATTTGTAAAAAATTTATAAAACCCAATAAAACTTTTTCAAAAACAAGGTACATAGAATTTTAAATACAGCTGAAAACTAATCTGAAGGCATATTGAAATTTATTGGGATGCTTATTTTTAGTTCATTTCTTTTAGTGATAGTAAAGAAGTGCCAGGTTTCCAAGAATGTTCTTTTAATCAAACGAGATAAAACCCAGTATGTGTTGGTCCTGGAATATGTTTTATATTTTAAAAAAAGATTTACAAGAAACATTTGACAAAATAAATGGTACTACTGAATGTAAATGTACTTAAAATAGATATAAATGAAAACTCCAGTAAAGGTGAGCTAACATTCTTATTTCATGGTCTTGAAGGACTTGTCAGAAGCACCTAGTTTCCATTGCGGAAAAAGGATGTTGCATTAAGCAGCTTTTGGTCTGATCCAACAGTGGTCTTCTTATGTTCTTAAAAATAATTCCTGTAATATGGAATATACTAAGAATATATTCAAAATGTGCCAAACAAATTTCCCTTTGAAAGAAAAATAAAGCCGATGTGAGCCTTCGTGATCTGCTGCCATTCAGCAGAGCTTCAGGAAAGTTTCCTTTTGTAAGAATTAAGCTGTTAAGCTTTCATTCTTCTTTTTCCTTTTCTCTTTCTTTCCTTTTGAATTCTATCACCCTGGGGATAAATCTCATTCGTTTTATTTCCAAAGCTATAAATCTTCCAGTGGGATCAAACTGAGACCATATAAAATGAAGAAAGAAAATACTGTCACTTCCTTTGCTTCATTCTCCTAACCCAGTGAATTTTTGCAGCATGGAGCTTGCATGCAGCATGTAAAATTGAAGAATTAATTATTATTTTTAACTACAGGCACTAAATGTTTCAAGGAGTTTCTTAAAATTAGCCTAAGAACTCCACTTAGTATTGTATCAAGCAGTGACTTCACCTTTTTAATTTCTTGTTTATCTGAACACTTCAGTGCAAGGCAAATCATAGATATCTAAATTGCATATGTACTGCAGACGAGAGAGAGAATGATGCCTTTAAATGAAGAAATAAGCATTCAAGACATTCTACAGATAGGTGATGAGGACTTTCAAGTGGAATTTCCAACATGAAGTGATGATTAGAGGACTGGAGACTAAGACATATGAAGAACGGCTGCAGGAGCTGGGTATGTCTAGTTTGATGAAGAGAAGGACCAGGGGAGACACGATAGCAGTGTTCCGATATCTCAGAGGGTGCCACAAAGAAGAGGGAGTCAAACTTTTCTCCAAGGCACCTGGGGGCAGGACAAGGAGCAATGGGTGGAAACTAACCAAGGAGAGAAGCAACTTAGAACTAAGGAGAAATTTCCTAACAGTAAGAACAATTAACCTCTGGAACAGCTTGCCTCCAGCAGTTGTGAATGCCCCAACCCTGGAAGTCTTTAAAAAGATGTTAGACAGCCATTTGTCTGAAATGGTATAAGGTTCCTGCCCATGCAGGGGGTTGGACTAGAAGACCTACAAGGTCCCTTCCAACTCTGCTATTGTATTGTATTGTATTGTAAGTACAATCTTTACTTTAAAAAAAGGTTTTAGTGTATCAAGTGAGGATCTTCTCAGGTCATGTATATAGTACAGAAATCTTATACTTAGTATTATTTCTTGGTCTCTTTTCCTATTTTTCTTTCTAGAAATGGAGCAGTGGTGGGATTCAATTTTTTTTACTACCGGTTCTGTAGGTGTGGCTTGATGAGCATGGCTTGGTAGACATGGCTTGGGGAAGGATACTGTAAAATACCCATTCCCACCCCACTCCAGGGGAAGGTTACTGAAAAATCCCCATTCCCTTCTGATCAGATGGGACTTGGAAGGCAGAGATTAGTTGGGGGCAGGTTCAGTCAGAGGTGATATTTACTAGTTCTCCGAACTATTCAAAATTTCCGCTACCGGTTCTTCAGAACTGGTCAGAACTTGCTGAATACCACTTCTGAAATGAATATGGAGTATAATATTTTCAGAGCAAGCATATTTCAGACTGTATTTACTTATAAAAGTCAATTTAGTGTAGTAATAAGCAGCACCAGGGTAGAAACCAGTCATTCCCTCTCAGCTTTTACAATAAGGTATGGAAGCCAGTTCTACAGGAACTATCCCGCCAATCTCTGAGAGTTAAGACTGATTGAGAAGCACACAGAGATACATAAAATTTTACCTATATGTGAAATTATTTTACATATAAAAGTACTTCTGCTGACTCAAATCTTGTTTAAAAAAAATTACCAGAAAAAAAAACCCTCCATAAAATCAGGAGGAATCAGTAAATGGATAACTTGTAGTCAGCTGACACATTGTTTGATTTTAAGCAATTAAGGATACAAACATTTTAAAAGTTTTTGAAAAGCAAAGCAAGGAAATTTTAAGCTTATCATCCATTGGGAAGTAATTTTTCAAGATGGGAGCAACCAGACAAAAGGGGTCATTGGGTTTGGGGACTCTCAGTAATTTGCTCCACCTCAAAAGGCAGGGGGCTGGGAGAAATACTGCACAATACAGCTTTATATGTACCTAGAAGCCAAATCCTGTCTACACAATGGGAGATTGTCTTATGTAACAAAAAGGTCAACAAATATCACACTTTAGTTTATTCAACACAATACCATACTTATTGGACTCCAGTATTATTGCACACAGAAAAATATTTTTGTCATTTCTGTCAGCCACATCTCCTCTTCTGATGGTGTTTTCCTGATCTCATTCCTACATTTCTAAGCAGGAGGTTTGTCCTTGATCAATAAATCCTTTCAATAAATATAATTCTTCAATCTCTGTCCTTATTCAACTACACTGAGTCCTTTTAGATGTCTCCTAGTTTTCTTCATTATCAGTATTCCTTTTTTTAAATAATTTTTTAAAATTTATTTTTAGTTTTAAAGACAACATAAAAATCCTCCTTCTTACATACTTTGGAAAGTGTATCAGTTGGTTACAAAGTATTTTCGTGCAACTCTTCCATAGTCATCTAATATTCATATTATTTCATGTATTTTATTTCAAATATGTTTATACATATTACCCTCACCATACCTCCATTCATATTTGACTATAATTATTTACGCGTCCTTCATCATAAAACCAAAACTAAAGCTTAAAAATAAACCACATACTGGCATCTTATTTACTAATTCTAATGTCCTCTAATACCATTGTTCTTATAGCCTATTCTAGCCAAGAATCAATAATATTTAGTAACAAAGAATTTCTAATCTTCCTTTTCAAATCAAAATTTCAAATTTACATCCAGTTTTCCCATTATTAGGTTTTAAGTTTTATTAGTTTTTTATACCGCTCTACTCCCGAAGGACTCAGGGTGGTGTACAGCCAATACCTATAGGTATTGGTATTGCCCATACCTATACATACATTGTTATCATTATTTCTCCTTTATTTAACTCTATCTATTATCATAATTTTCATTTTTATTAATCTCTATATAAGCAAACAATTACCCATTATCCTTTCATATTTGCCATTCAATATTCATATACTTATTATATTAATACATGTGTATAGATTATTACCATTTTCAGTTGGTTGTTTAACCATGTCCATTGTCATTAAATTTCCCTAAGCACAAGTAATTCTAATTTAAACATTTCCATCTATCAACCTGTATTTTTCCAATAGTAAAACAGTCTCATATCCTCTGCCATTTGTGGCATAGGTCCTCTAGACATCTCCTTAATCAAATTTGTATGGACTTCTCCTTGCAACTCGCTCTTTTTTGGATCTTTCCTGTAATTTCGATGCTCTTTTACTTCTTCTTCCTTAATCTGCTTGTCTTTAATTGTCAGAGTTGTTGTCAATAGTACTAATGATAAAGTTTCTTTCTTTGATGTGATAGGTTCTTCTATTCTTTCTTCTTCTATGTCTTGCCATCTAAGGTGGAGTCCCCCTCCGTCTACGAAGTCAACAGGCTTAGTTTCTTTATAGGTGTCTTTCTCTTTGGTGTTTAAATCGCTAACCTCTGTTCTTCTCATTTGATATGTGCCTCCGTCCTTTTCATCGCATTTTCCGATTAAGTAATCTAGTTTTTTTTCAAATGAAATTGATGTTTCGTATATTGCCAGCAGTATATCTTTCAAGCTGACACTTTGTTGTTCAAAGAAAGCCATTGTCACCAACTGATTAAAGTCTGCTACTTTTACTTAAAAGAGGTTTTTTGACGGGTTAACACTTAGATTCACAATAAAGTCTCCAGTTAAAAATAATCTTCAAAGGAGCATCTGTAAAAACAATACACTTTTCACTTTTTAAACAAGCTCTGAGATTTTGAATTTCGAAATCAGGCTAGTCAGTAATGTAAATAAAGGTATCTTGTTTCAACACCTCAGTGTTTGAGTAGCAGCGCCATTTTTCACTTTGTTGTTCAATAATTTCTTTGTTTCTTTTTGAACCTTTTTATTATTTGATTGTTTCAAGTTAAAGAGTCAAATTCTTGCTTGGAATAGAACAAAATAATCTTGAGAAGAATAAGTTTTAATCCAGGTTAGCAAAAAAGAAAGAAAAAATAGAAGAAAGCTTAATCCATTCGTTTTAAAAGGTTTATATAAATTCCATCCACGTACAACAACACACAGTCCAAAATCATCCAAAGCTTGTCTCCGCTGCTAATTCCTTATATTCTCAGATTTAGTTTAACTTTAAAGGCAGTCTCTTTTGAAGTAATAAAAATTCCTACCAGCTGTAAACACTTCCCCTGCTTCCAATCTGCTTTGTCTTATGGGGCTGTCAGCTGCTTCCTCCACCCCAAAGGTGTGTCTGTGGCACTTGAGTGCCGGAGAACAGGGGTTTCTTCCTGACCTCCAGAGACTTTGTGAGCGTCTCTGGGGTCTCCAGAAATTCCCCTTCCTCTTGTTGTCTCTTCGGGACAACTTGGATCTATTTTTAGGATCAGCGGTTTTACTGGAGCTCCCAGAAAACCTGTGTTGCAGCGACGCAAGCCCCTCCTCCAGTCCATTTTATCAGTACTCCTTGAGGTCTTACCAGTACACATTTATTATTATTATTGTTGTTGTTGTGGTTGTTGTTGCTGTTATTTACTTTATTCATTAAACATGAAACTCAGCCAACTGAGCATTTAAAAATGCACTACAAATACCATTGACTGGTGTTAATGGTTGATACGGTTTGCTGCCAGCACCCTAGGTATCAACCAAGTACCTTCTTAAAATATAACATTTTCCGAGTAGCACAGTTTTTTGCTGTCCCACTGGTGTTATTGCAGGAAGCTGCAATTTGTTTATTTGACTTGTATCCTGCACCTATCTCCCCGAAGGGACTCTGGGCGGTGGTTGATGTATCTTGTTATTATTGTTGTTGTGCTGTTGTTGTTGTTAGAATAGAATAGAATAGAATAATTTAATTTATAGACCGCTCCTCTCCCCGTAGGGACTCAGAGCGTTGCACAGGGAAAACTAAAACCACAATACAATAAATATACAAATATAATTAAGAACAAATTAAATCTGGGCCTGTGCTAAAATCCCCTTAACATGCTAAAATACCCAATTAAAACAGCTAGACCCTGTAGAGAGAGGCTACCCAAGGCCGGCCAAACAGAAAAAATGAGTTTTTAATTTCAGACGGAAGGAGCGGAAGTCCGTGGTTGTTCTGATGTCGGGGGGAAGGTCGTTCCAGAGGGCTGGGCCCGCCACAGAGAGAGCCCTTCCCCTGGGCGTCGCCCGCTGACAGAGTCTAGTGGACGGCACCCGGAGAAGTCCCTCTCTGTGGGAGCGAATTGGCCGTGAGGATGTATGAGGCAGGATCCGATCCCGCAGATAGCTAGGTCCAGAGCCATGGAGTGCTTTAAAAATGATGATTAATACCTTGAAGCGCACCCGGAAGACGACAGGCAGCCAGTGCAACTCGCGCAGAAGTGGAGTTATGTGGGCAAATCTGGAGGTACCCAAGATTGTCTGCGCAGCTGCATTCTGAACCATCTGAAGTCTCCGGGTGCACCTCAAGGGAAGCCCCATGTAGAGAGAGTTACAATAGTCCAGTCGCGATGTCACGAGAGCATGAGTGACTGTTCAAAGGGCGTCCCGATCCAATAGGGGGCGCAACTGGCGAACCAGGCGAACCTGGTAAAACGCCCTCCTGGCCACGGCTGTCACTTGATCTTCCATGGACAGCCGGGCATCCAGGAGGACACCCAAGTTGCGCGCCCCATCCACAGGGGCAAGATGTTCGCCCCCTATGGCCAGCGATGGAGTCAGCTGGTTGAATCGGGCAGCCGGAAACCACAGCCACTCGGTCTTGGTCGGGTTGAGCCTGAGTCCGTTACTTCCCATCCAGATCCGCACGGCTTCCAGGCACTGGCACATCACTGCTACGGCATCGTTGGGGTGGTTTGGGGTAGAAATGTACAGCTGTGTATCATCAGCGTACAGGTGGTACTCTACCCCAAAACCACGGATGATCTCACCCAGCGGCTTCATATATGTGTTGAACAGGAGAGGCGAGAGGACCGACCCCTGAGGCACCCCACATGTGAGGGGTCTCGAGGTCGACCTCTGCTCTCCTGCGATCAGCCAGAGAGGTAGGAGGAGAACCACTGTAAAACGGTGCCTCCCACCCCCAACCCCCCCAGCCGATGCAATAGGATACCATGGTCGATGGTATCAAAAGCCGCCGAGAGGTCTAATAGGACCAGGATGGAGGAACAACCCCCATCTCTGGCCCTCCAGAGATCATCAACCAACGCGACCAATGCCGTCTCAGTGCTATGCCCGGGCCGGAAGCCGGACTGGCGCGGGTCTAGATAATCAACTTCCTCCAGGTGATGGGGAAACTGTTGTGCCACCACACTCTCAACAACCTTCGCCAAAAAGGGAAGGTTGGAGACTGGACGATAGTTGTTTAATAAAGCTGGGTCCAAAGAGGGCTTCTTAAGGAGGGGCCTCACCATAGCCTCTTTTAGGGAAGCAGGCAAGGAACCCTCACTTAAGGATGCGTTGACAACCTCTTGGAGCCAGCCTCGTGTCACCTCCCAGGATGCCAGTACAAGCCAGGAGGGACACGGGTCCAATAAACATGTGGTGGCTCGCAGTCGCCCACGTAACCTGTCCATATCCTCGGAAGTAACGGAGTCAAACTCCTCCCAAACAAGATCTGTCTCGTGGCATCCCACTGGGCCATCAATGGGGGCTAGCTCGTTCTGTATCTGAGCGATTTTCTCCTGCAGAAAAGTCACAAATTCCTCTGCTCTGCCCTGTAGCGGGGCTTCTCGCACCCTCTGTTGAAGGAGGGAGCGGGTCACCCTAAACAGGGCAGCAGGGCGGTTTTCTGCGGATGCTATGAGAGTGGCACAATGATGACGTTTGGCCACTCTCAGCGCCACAATGTAAGTCCGTAACTGGGCTCTTGTGTCCGGTCAGATTCAGAACGGGTAGACCTCCATCTTCTCTCTAGGCATCTCTTGTGGCGTTTCATCCCCCTCAGCTCCTCGGTAAACCAAGGAGCCGGGGCGACTCGCCACCGCAAGAGAGGCCGCAAGGGCACGACCCGATCCAAGGCCCCCGTGGTCGCAGTGTTCTATGCGGCCACGAGATCCTCCATCGGGGCGCGGGTCAGGGGTACAGGAAGTGGCCCAAGCGCCGTCTGAAACCCATCCGGGTCCATAAGGCGCCTGGGGCGAAACCAGATCAATGGCTCTGGTTCCGCCTCCCCGCCGGAGAAGTGAGTGGTCTGACCATGACAAGGGCGTGATGACTATATCCCCTATACCCAGATCACTCTTCCATTGGCCAGAGACAAAGATGAGATCCGGTGTATGTCCACCCTCGTGGGTGGGGCCTTGAATTAATTGGGTCAGGTCCATGGCCGTCATGGAAGCCATGAACTCCCGAGCTGCCACGGATGATTCGCCCACCGATGGCAGATTAAAGTCCCCCATGACCAAAAGTCTGGGGGTCTCAACTGCCACCGTAGCGATCACCTCCAGGAGTTCGGGCAGGGCTGCTGCTACATAGCGGGGAGCCAGGTATACAACCAGCAAGCCCAACTGCCTCCCTAGGCCCCACTTCACGCAGAGGGACTCACAACCGGTAGTCTGTGGCACAATGGTCTCTCTCGGCTCAAGATCTTCCTTTATTATGACCGCCACCCCACCACCCCTACCTAGGGTCCGGGGCTGATGAAAAGCGCGGTAGCCTGGTGGGCACATTTCAACGAGGGGGAGTCCACCCTCGTGGCCCAACCAGGTCTCCGCTATTCCAGCCAGGTCCAGCCAGGTGTTATCTCTTTTATTCATTAAACATGAAACTTAGTCAATTGGACATTTAACAATGTATCACAAATATTATTGACTGGCACTGATGGTTGATCTGGGTTACTGCCAGCATCCTACGTATCGACCAAGTATCTTCTTAAAATGTATGATGCTCTGAGTAGTGCAGTTTTTTGCAATTCTACTGGTGTTATTGCAGGAAGCTGTAATTTCTTGATGTATTTTGTAACATTCTTGGACCAGTGCCCCGATGACAATAGGTATCACTGTCACATGTTTCATCATTCTTTGTACTAAAGTTGCAACCAAGAATTCACTTAAAATGTTATTTCATTATATGAATTTTTCTCTCCACTAGAAATGTTGCTGAGAACCTCCACATTGCTCCCAATATTCTGTACATTTCTCCTTAAAGTCATGAAGTCATTCTTGATATTTAGGGGAGTCATATCCTGAAGTATAATTTTTGCTGCTGTCATGCCTAAAAAGAGCAAATGGTCGATAGTGCTCATAAAAAAAGTCTGATTTTCCATCTGTTTCTTTCTTTTATCTATGGAGGCTATTTTTAAATTATCCCTTCTAATAAAAGAGCCACGATAAAGTAACATAAGTATTTAAAGTCTTTTAAGTAGATCTGCAAAGGATTTTATCATTTTAGGGTTAAGATCTACCTTAGCAAAGATAATATGTCTGAGATCAGAATTCAGATTTTTTCTAGCCATTCTTAAACTACCCTGCTTCCCCAAAATAAGACTTACCCGGATAATAAGCCCAATTGGGCTTTTGAGCTCATGAGCTAAAATAAGCCCTTCCCTGAAAATAAACTCTCATGGAAAATATTGCAACACAGCAGCAGCAACAGCCACGAGGTGATCACACTTGCTGCCTCCTGCACCTCAAAAATAATAAGTCCTCCCCAAAATTAAAGCCAAGTGCTTATTTCAGGGGTTAAAAGAAAATAAGACCTTGTCTTGTTTTTGGGAAAAAACAGTATATTGTGCGTACTTAGGAAGCATTAATCCCTTTGAATTTCAAAATTCTGTATAAGTAAGTATGTAAACTTTCTCAAATTCTAAAACATTGTAAAAATGAACATTCTGTTTTCCATAACTAATACTTACAATATGGTTCTGTATATTTAAGGAAATGATGTATTATCATATCAAAATACTATCTGATTTACATTAACAACTTTTTCAATTTTTATTTTTTCCCAAAATCTTTGTTTTGAAATGAAGAGGTTCATTGAAATAAAAAAAAGCAATGAACTAAAACAGTTAAGATATGTTATTGGTAAAGCAAGAAATACCGCACATTTTAGTTGGGCTGGGATACCAGTTGTTTGGGCTCTGTAAAATATGTCTCTGGAAATATTAGGGAAAGGGGGAAAGGCAACCCACCACTGAATTAGAGCATCTAAAAACTTTGTTTTTCTCTTCCTTTGGCTTTGTCAAAATTTCATAATTTTTTAAACTTTATTTGTTTAGCTTATTTTAATTTTTAATATATCTTTCAGTAAAATATCCTTATTTCTATTTGGTACTTGTATTGTTATCATAACTCTTAAATACTAATAGGTAAGCCTGGACTTGAAGATTTTATAGATAGTTCAGATCAGTGGTGGGTTTCTGCAGGCTCGCACCTACTCACGAGAGCCGGTTGGTGAAATTTAGAGAATCGGTGAGAGGGGGTTCCACCGGCGTACCTGGAAGTAAATCTGGCCTGCCACTGCCAGTGACCCAACGGAAAAGAAAGGAAAGGAAGGAAGGAAGGAAAGAAAGAAAGAAAGAAAAAGAATTTATCATCACAATTGAGTCCAAAATTTTGGTTGCTAAGCAAGAGCGTTGTTAAATGAGTTTCACCACATTTTAAAAGGTGGCCACTCCCACCCTATCACATGACTGCCAAGCCACGCTCACAAAATAGGCCACACCTACAGAGTAGGTTCTAAAAAAATTTGAAACCCACCACTGTTCAGATATTCAAACAATTTATCAATTCCGAAGCATGGAAACCTAGATATAACTTTATGTTCTCTTAATACAAGGCAAAGTTAATAGTTAAATGTAACTTCTACATTCACAAAATTCTGAAACCCTTAACGGACTTTTGCTGACATCAGAACTGAAATGATAAGTCTTTGTCTCTATAAAGATATAAAATAAATAATTTGACATATTTTAAGAGGTGATTATTACGATTTTATATTTGTTGTTATGAAGGGGGAATGCACTTCTTTATATATTTCTTTTCTGTCTAAAGATGAATGGCACTGAAAAATAATACCTGGGCCCAGGGGAGGCATGTACCCACATCACCTTTGAGTGGGCAATAGAAAAACACCATTGGAATACAAAAAGATTAGTGCAGCGGGTAGGGGTGAGATGAGAATAGCATTATGAATGTATGTCTTCCTGGAACAGTTAACAAGACATCTCTTACCCCAGTTTGCAGGCTGTACATAAACACCCTAATTCTTCAGAGACCATAGCTGTCAGGAACAGAATAATGTTTAACTAAAGTAAAACAAAGATACAAAAGAGACTGTATTGTTCTAAGAGAGATTGTTGGCTTTGCTGAAGGATTAATGAAAGCATAAGTCTTAAAAGGAAAAGGCAAAAGCTAAAAACTGAAATAATATATTTAAAGCTGTTCCACAGAACAATGTGACACAAGGTATTTTACTGGAAGTTTAGCACAGTCAACAAAAAGCTGCTTTGTTGACCTCCTACCACTGTTCAGATCTCTCTCTCTCTCTCTCTCTATACCGCTCTCTCCCTCCCTCTCTCTCTTTCCAATTTATCTAGGGACCTGCTAAACAATAAATTTAAGAAAAAAAGATATTGAAAATAGAAAGTTCACAAAAATATTCACGTGGACAAATCAAAGACAGGTAAGATAGAAAACAGGTCATCTTGAGAGACAGTTCAAATATTATAAACTGTCTCAGATTTGGACTTTAAAGTTTGGATTTTGACTCTCATCAATTCTTTCTTATCCCATCACAGATTCTTTCAATGCTTTAACAAGTATTTTTGTAGATACAATAAGAAAACATTTTTCAGCCCATTTCCTTGTTTTATCAATTTTATCTCTCTTCTAGTTTTTAAAAACTTACCAAGTTTCCTTTGAATATCTAGTAAAATGTTGTTTTCAAATCATTCCCTTGGCCTGTCATTTGTAATTCTACTTTTGGTACTTTGTCTTATCAGTTAAAATTTATTCCCATCTGTCATTCATTCATTAATATGTTTTGGACAGAGCCTCGTTATACAAGTAAACATGATTATGTCATTGTTGATATGTAATTACTAATTTCTGGCTCCATTCTTCAAAGAAGTCCTTTAATTTTTCCACTATTATGTTTTGTGTCATTTTGTAAGTGCCAATATTAATCAATATTAAGAGCAGGTTTGAATTTTTCCCCCACTTCCATTTGGAATCTTTAGTGTCCTTAAATGATCAATTTTTAAAATCATAAAATGACTTATCTTTGTCATGACTCACAATAACCATGACTCACAATAACTAATCAAACTAAGTCTTTCTCCCACAATAAGCTATTCATTCTTTATAGTTAATTCCAAAAGTTTATAGTAAAAGTTAATATTAAATATTTGTATTTTAATTTATCTATAATTTATTAGATATAATTTTTATTTACTTTTTTCTGTTTATTTCAAATTCTTTAAATTCTTAAGCTTATAGTTAATTTTTCGTTTGTTTCAAATTGAAGATAAACTCACCTGGTAACTTTTCCAACTTGTTGTTCTGAAGATCTCTATTAGCTTTATGATGACATTAGGCTATTTCTACCAGAAATTAAAACATGATGTTTGCAGATGTTTGTGTTCCTGAAATAGTGAACCCCAACCTTTTTGGCACCAAGGACAGGTTCCATGGAAGACAATTTTTCCATGGACTGAAGGCTATTGTTTTGGTTTTGCTCCCTCACCCATCTCTCACCTTCAGCTGTGGAACCTGGAATTTGGGAGTCCCTGCTTTAAAACAGGGGTCTCCAACCTTTGCAACTTTAAGTCTGAAGGACTTTAGCTCCCAGACTTCTCCAGTCTCCTTCAGACTTAAAGTTGCAAAGGTTGGAGATCCCTGCTTTAAAAGGTTCAATTTAAGCTGCAAGGAAGGTGAGTGATTATTTTACCTTCCAGTGGTCAAACACATGGAAAGCCACTGTCCTACACATCCTCACAAGGATCAGTCATCCAGAACACACAAGAGTGATCTTCTATCCTCTTCTTGTCTGGAGGTTTTCCAAGGAACTGGTCTACTCAATGGATCTTGGTCTCTGCTGCAGTTGTTGACTCCACTTCCATGGAGAATTGTTCACTTCACTGATATGAAAAGAAAAATATTTTAGAAACTAGGAAGCTTGAATACAAGATCTGATAATGCAAAGAATGATTGTATGTATACAAGAAAGGATAATAACTTGCTGCCATTTAATTCCTGCAAAAGTAGCAGAAAAATCTCAAAGTTGTTCAACAAAACCTTGGTGCAGTTCTCCATAAAAATGAGTGCCTTTTCACCATTTTTTTTCACATAACATTTGAACATTTCTAGAGAACAAATATGGAAAATTAAAAAAAATAAACAACAAATAAAATGCATTATAGAATTGGAACTATTACAAGTCAATTTCATAGAAGATTATGTAATATTTTTTCATATTTAGAAAGATTTCATATGCTGTTAATAAGTTCTAATTTTCTTAATTACATTGTCACTAAATGCATTTTTTAAAATAATATATTAAAAAGCAACAATTTTTTTTTAAAAATATTCAAAATGGGGAGGAGGGAGCTCAATTATTTAAGTGTTCATTAAGATCTCAAATGAATTTCTTATTCCTTGTTATTTATAAACTTGTATCTGGAATGCCTGAAGGCTTAATGTGAAATTTGAATGTTACATTATGAAATATGAATATCACTTACGTATATATTTCCTGGAGACTATGACAGACTGAATTATATTTCTGGTTATATTTGTGGTGTAAAATGGCCCTTAGTTTCTTGTTTAGCCTTCTAGTCTTCTGATATTTATATGCCCAGCTTAATTATATCTATTTGTGTGTTGATCCCTCGGTTAGCTTTATGCCTAAAGCAGAACTAAAACTCACGGTCTCCTTGTTTGTAACCCAAACAATCAGTGTAGTGTCTTAATCACTACACTAAAATGGATATCTACAGTTTGATTGCTTTTCTCAATTTGGGCAGTAAATAGGAGAACCTTTCCTCCAATTATATGATTCTCATGCGTACTTCATGACTTCTTCAAAGTGAGATCTAAATACTGAGATTGAAATCCCAATAATACCTTCTGGTTGCTTTTGTCAGATTGATGCCATAATGTTTATGTGGGGGCAGAGGGGAGTCCTTGGTGCTGAGTTTGATGGTTTTTGTTGCAGACGTTCATTATCCAAACTAGGTAACATCATCAGTGCTAGTAATAATGTATCACAGCTTTGTGCCATATTCCATCCCTTTGGGACATGGATGTGACATCACAAGTCAAGCAGCAGGGTTTGATCCCAATATTGTGACACTCTCAGCCTGAGAACCTTCCCTCAAAGCCCCTTTCCTTTGCTTATTCCCTTTTTTTTAATTAAAGGGAATAATGCGTGATGCAAAGTAATTTCCAGTGCAGTCCTATGTAAGTCTATTCATTGCTACTGAACAGGTTTATATATTGAATACTGTGTTTCTAACCACAAATAAATAGATATGACTTGCAATCTGAAGCACTGATCTAAATGAATAAATGAAACACCCCTGTAATTATGTAAGTTACTTTTCTTCCCAGTGTTTCGATTTTTACAAAACTCACAAATACCAATGGTCTGTAATGGATACTCAGTAGAATTCTACTGAATTGGCATGATAGCATCATTTATGTATAATCAAGGAGGAAATAATTAAGTTCTATTTTCAGTGTATGCTCCATCCCACTTAATGAAATATCCCACTTAACAAAAAAAGCTTTTCCATGTGTGGAATTAACCTGAGTTAATATGCATAAAAGTGACTATTTACTATAATTTTGAAGTATATTATTTTCTCCTCTAATGTCAATTGAAAATAACTACTTTTTTTCTTCATGTTTATGACCATTTAATTTGAATTACTTCACATGGCATGGTGAGACCAACTCTAAAATGAGTTGTCAAGCTGCATTTGATTATTTTCTTTTTATAGATACAGGCAATAGCTTGCAGCTTTGGATTATAAAAAACATAATATTAGAGATAGGCAAACTGCCTGTAATGTTAGATGTAATTAATTTAGAATAAGTGGATTGATTTCCCAGATGCTAACAGAGTTATTATGAACTTTAAATTAAGTCTAAATCTATCTCTTGAGCATGCTAGGCTTCAATGTACCCTTTGTAAATCATTTTTTCCACCCCACCCTTTGTAAGAGAGTATGCTGTCTTACAGTTGTGCATATATAAACTAATACTTGAAGAACATATCTCACAGACTAGAATAACATTCAGCTATTTTCACTCTGCTGCTTATAGCACCTGGATCCTGCTGTTACTGTGATGGATAGCAGGGACTTGAAACAGTGGCAGATGGTGGGTAACAAGTTCTATTTGTCATTAACAACCTACTTTATTCTACGGTAACCCAGTCAAGAGACCAAATCACTATCTCTCCTGTAACACAATGTTTCCCACAAAACTGATTTGAAGTTATCTTGGGACACTCTTCAAATCAATGTGGCTGAAATATGTGGAAGAGTAGTGTGGAAGCTGGGTACAGATTATCAATGATTCAATCCAGGATGTCTACCACTAAGGTTATAGACTTCAAAATTGTGGGTGTATTAGATCAAACAAAGTCGTTCACATTTTTATGTGCATGCAAAATGTGTGGTGAAAATCAGAGGTGGGTTCCTCCTGGTATGGTATGGTATGCCAGAGGAGGTAGTGAAATTCTGGTGGACTGAACCGGACCGGTAGTAATGGTGGCTTGGCGAGGGCCCCGAACCTTCATCAGAAGCTCTTTTTTTTAAAGTCCCTTTTCCCTGCTGGTTTAGGCAAGGGAAAAGAGGTTTTAAAAACTAAAAGAGAGAGGGGGGAGGGAGGGAGAGGGAGAGGGGGAAGAAGGAAGGGAAGGGAGAGAAAGAGAAATAAAGAGAAAGAAGGAAACTTACTTTTTAGCCGGGACTCATCAAAGGAGAAAAACAAATGTTGTCACTTTAAATCAGAACAGAGCATGCCTGGCTGTAGAATAATGGGAATTGAAGTTATGTTATGTTTTTGAAGTTTTGGGGTTTATGCAATATGGGCTTTGTGTTTCTAAAAGAGTTTGGAAGATTCCCTGCTTGTGAATGGAGCCAAACGTTCTATAGGCTCATTATCTCATTATCTCTATCTGGCAGGAATGTGGAATGAGTCTTTCTGAGAGTAATATTTTATTTGGGTGGGGTATTGGTTGCTTACCACAGAAGGAATGAATGCTTGAATTACGGAAGGAAGGAAGGAAGGAAGGAAAGAAAGAAAGAAAGAAAGAAAGAAAGAACAGAACAGAACAGAACAGAACAGAACAGAACAGAACAGAAAAGCACAGCACAGCACAGCACAGCACAGCAATTTAGGGCTAAAAGGCTACTCAGAGGTCATCTATTATTTTTATTATTATTATTTTTCGAATTTATACCCCGCCCTTCTCCTAGTTAGGACTCAGGGCGGCGCACAGGCATTATTAAAAACTATTACAAAACAATATATACTATTAAAAACATATTAAATTAAATTAAAACCCGTGCTAAAAACCCTTTAAAACCCTAAAAAATTAAAATTTATAAATATAGTCAGAAACGGGGGGCTACGCTAGGCCGGCTTGTTGGAATAGGTACGTCTTAAGGCGTTGGCGGAAGAGGCGGAGGTCCAAGGTAGTGCGAAGGTCGGGGGGTAGGTTGTTCCAGAGGGCCGGGCCCGCCACAGAGAAGGCCCTTCCCCTGGGTGTCGCCAACCGGCATTGCCCGGCCAACGGGAGCCGGAGAAGGCCTTCTCTGTGGGAGCGGATCGGACGAAGGGATGCATGGGGCAGAAGGCGGTCTTGTATATAGCTAGGCCCCGAGCCATGGAGCAATTTGAAGATGGCCGTCAACACCTTGAAGCGCACTCAAAAGGCCACAGGCAGCCAGTGCAGCTCGCGCAGGAGAGGTGTTATGTGGGATTGCCTTGGGACACCCATAATCACCCGTGCGGCCGCATTCTGAACTAGCTGTAGCTTTCGAGTGCACCTCAAGGGGAGCCCCATGTAGAGAGCGTTACAGTAATCCAGCCGAGAAGTCACAAGCGCTTGAGTGACTGTGCGAAGGGCCCCCCGGTCCAGTAAGGGGTGCAACTGGCGTATCAGGCATACCTGATAAAACGCCCTCCTGGCCACGGCCGCCACATGGTCCTCCATGGACAGCCGGGAATCCAGGAGGACGCCCAAGTTGCACGCCCTGTCTACGGGGGCTAGTTGTTCGCCCCCAATGGCCAGTGTTGGACTTATCTGGCTGAACCGGGGAGCTGGAAACCACAGCCACTCGGTCTTGGACGGGTTGAGCTTGAGTTTGTTACTACCCATCCAGATCCGTACGGCCTCCAAACACCGGGACAGCACCTTGACGGCATTGTTGGGGTGGTGTGGGGTGGATATGTACAGCTGGGTGTCGTCAGCATACAGATGGTATTCCACCCCAAAACCACGGATGATCTCGCCCAGCGGCTTCATATAGGTGTTGAACAGAAGGGGAGAGAGGACCGACCCCTGAGGAATCCCACATGTGAGGGGCCTCGGGGACGACCTCTGCCCTCCTGCCAACACCCATTGCGACTGACCAGAGAGGTAGGACGAGAACCACCGTAAAATGGTACCTCTCAGCCCCAACCCCCCCAATCGGTGCAATAAGATACCATGGTCGATGGTATCAAAAGCCGCTGAGAGGTCTAATAGGACTAGGATAGAGGAACAGCCTCTATCCCGCGCCCTCCAGAGATCATCAACCAACACGACCAATGCCGTCTCAGTGCTGTGTCCGGGTCGGAAGCCGGACTGGCGCGGGTCTAGTCCAACCACCTGCTGCAGCAGGAAACCTTACATTGTCTGGATTATTTTAGTACCTCTAACAGAGAGGAAAATTACCAGAAAGAAGAAGGAGTTTACTAGGACAAGGCTGCCATGCAGAGGAAGCCAGAGATAGTCCTTGACTTATGACAATTGAGCCTAAAATTTTGGTTGCTATGCAAGAGCATTGTTAAGTGAGCTTCACCACATTTTATCCACTACATAACATCTCCTGGTGAGTTGGCCATGCCCACACAGTCACATGACCACCAAGCCACACCCATAAAATAGGCCACACCCACAGACTAGGTAGTAAAAAAATTTGAACCCCACCCCAGTGCAAATAAAAAAAAATGGGACCAAGCTTTAATTGCTTAGTCATTTTTTGAAGCCAGTGAGCAGTGCTACCTAAGCCCCTGGCCTCAGTGTGTGTGTGTGTAAGAGAGAGAGAGAGACAGAGAGAGAGACAGAGAGAGACAGAGAGACAGAGAGAGACGGAGAGAGAGAAAGATGTGTGTAGGATAAATCTTTGCACAAAGAATATATTGAAGTCCCAAATTCTTCTGCTAAGCAGCTCCCACTAAATAAAAACAAGTCCTGTGCTTGTTTTATATTAGTTTTCTCATTATAGTTCAAATACTCTCTAACAAATAGATGAATCTCAGAAAGAGAAACAACTATTTTATTTTGCTTCTCATTTTACACAATGCACATATACCAATGCAATGGTTCATAGAATTCTATTGAATTGGTGTAGTAGCATAACTCTTGGTATAATCAGGGAGAAAATAATTAAGTTGTCCTTTCAAGATATCCTTCATTCCACTAAGTGGAAGAAATTATCTTAAATTATCTCAGAAAGGGAAACTTCCCTCCATTTTCCTCAATGAGACTGCTTTCAGGTGTTCCTTAGCCCTTTCTCCATTGCAGTTCCTGTGCATGATTGAAGACAACCTGACTTTATTTATGGTCTCCAGTCTAGACATCTTAACCTTAATCTTTGCAGTGCTGGCAGTCATTCCACTGATTTAACCTGTCTTTGATTCCACCTATTTTATCTTACCACTATACCAGGTCATCTCTAAACTTTGAATCATTTTAATATCTTTTAAAAAATGGTTTAAATTGTCATATCTTCTCTACACTGATAACAGATTTGCTCTCTTCTCCTCCTTATCTCAAACAGCTTAGCACTTCAAACTCTTTTTGAATGCAATTGATTTATGAACAGGCAAGCTTATTTTTTCCAATATTTTGCTAGAATACATTTAGCACCGAAGAAAAATAATAATTACATTCTTATATGCAACATTTTATAAATGTTGGGGGAAATGAGCAATAGATCCATTCTAGAACAGTAATTACTCCAAGTTGCAGTGTGATTTTTTTCCAATTGTGCTTTTGTACTTTCAATCACAAAGAGTGAATAAATATGCCAATTTGGTTACGGTATCTTCCAAATAACATGGAAAAGTTTAATATAATGTAGTTTTATGAAATTTTAAATATTTCATAGATATTTAGTATCATCCATGAAATGTTTGTATAGCGACCGCTGATTCAACAAAATAAATACCAAAGGCCTATTCACCGTATCATGAAGACTTATATATCATGTTTAAAACCTAGCTTTTTTTCCAGGCTTTTAGAGAGCTGGTTACATTTGGCATAAAACTCTTACAAAATTTAATATGTTTCAAAAATGTTTTCTAACGTGGATATAAATTCTGATATTATGAATATTTTTGATTGATAAAGTCAGTGAGAAGAAATTATTACAATTGTCTCATATCAAATCAGGTTGAAACAAAATGATTTTACATTATATATTTAGCAAAGATTGGCTTCCATCCCTCCCTACAAAATGTTTAAACCATGAATATTTATGGAATTTACGATTATACTAAAGGGAGATATGAAGGCAAAAGTTTTTGGAAACCCAGTTCTAAGGTGAACTTTAAATATGGATAGTAGATTTAATTTCTTAAAGTCTGGGAAGAATAGTATGGCTAAACCAGATTTAGAATTGATCTGAATTGAACCTGTTCAGGGCTGCCAAGCTGGATCGTCAGTGGGGATGTCCCGCCACTCCAACAGGGACCAGGGGGTGGGCTGGGGGAGGGCAAGGAGGCACGAGGACCCCCAAAAGGTCAGGCAGAACCGGCACATGTGCACCAGACAGCTGGTATCTGCACACACATGTACCCCAGAAACTGATAGAGCAGGTGGCCAGCGCTCATGTGCATGCTGGAAACCAGAAAATAATCTGCTTTTCCAGTTTCTAGCACACACACACTTGCATGCATATCCTCCTGTTTTGGCACTCAGTGCCAAAAAGGTGCATGCTTGCTCCCTTTGGGGCACTCGGTTCCGAAAAGGTTTGTCAACACTATCATAGAACATATTTGTTGTAAATGAATGTTGTAACTATAATCTTTAAAAATATTAAAGATCACATGCTCTCTTTTGGAGAAGGGTGGGCAGGAAGATCTATCCATGGACCACTTAGAGATTTTATGACACATTGCCAGTATTCCTCAATTCTGGACTGGAATCTAAGGGGATTTCAGTATGGGGTCTAGCACAACTTGCCACAGGACAACACACTGCAGGAAAATTGAACGTTATATTAATCATTTCATTCAATTCCTTTTATTATTGGTGACCATGTTTTTATTGAATTATTTAAATTATTTTATTTCTGGATTGATTTTCTATGTTATTATTATTGGCCAGGGTTCTGTCAAAATTTAACTTTTAGATGTGTTGAATTGTCCAACAGCAAGTTGTCCCACACTGAGTTGACTGCAGTGAGTTGATTGTGGTGAGTTGGCCATGGCAGTCAGTATGGTGTTATTCAAGATTCATTTCAAGAAAGAGCACAGAATGCTATTCAGCATGAGTTCTGTGTAAAGGTCCCAACAAGTTTCTTTGTGCAATTGGGGATGTTGTGAATAAGTATATTGGAAGTTTCAACAACTTTCTGGGTAGGAGTGATACAGGATGTATTGAAAGAGAGGGTGCTTGATCCTATTGTGGAGAAGTTTTTCCTAGAACGAGCTGCCTCAGACAATTACTGTCTATTCTCCAACCTACTCTAATACAGCAGTGGAGGTACAGTTGCAGAGGACTCTAAAGAAAGTAAATAGCTTAGGCAGTGCTGCACTAGAGAGGCCTCTCTCCTCTCTGTGAAAATAGAAGTAAACTGACTTATGAGTTCATTCTTTTTCTATGCCTTTTATTATTTAACAAGGCACTGGAAGATGTTATGTGCTAGTTTAGGATGAAGTAGCTTCAGAACACTAATGATATTTAGATAATGTCATAACTCTATAGCAACAAACTTAACCTATAAATGAACAACCAAGGACACAAGTCTGAAGCTCAAGTGTTTTAAACTTATGTAGAAAAAGGATTCTAGGCAGTGCCTTTGCTTTTAAAAGTAATTCATTTGTATGGCTGCATGCAGTTCCAAAGCCATTAACAACTTCTTTTTGTGTGTGTGTGCTTTAGGGAAAAGAATATGCAGTCTATTGCTTCTGGGAATGTGAATCAACTTACATCTGTGAAATATTTATACAATACTTACCATCTTTTTAATAAGTGTTTTATTTACTGTCTCAAACTCTGCTTTATTCTCCGATCATGCAAATCTTGTGCCACTTTCTCTGATATACATCTCCATCCTGAATTGGAAAGGCCAAAGATAAAGTATTAACTCTTATTCAATGTCTATAAGCTACAGAGGACATAAGGACCAATTGAAGTTTAATTTCTGCAGGGCAGAGGTGCTGATATTTTTCATTTTTAAATATATGTTATTATTAAAATATTTAAATACAAAACAAAATAAGGAAAATACATAGATTAAAAAATTACTCATATAGTTTAAAAAAACAAAAACAATTAAGGCACATCTGTCTTCTCAAACTAAATAGTCCACTCTTCCCCCCCCCCCCAGCCAGTCCACCAAGAAATCTTGGGGACCACTGTTATAAATGTATTAGAAATATGTAACCATTTGAATAATATTTGCATTAAACTATATGAAAAATTGTAACTTTGTATTGTTATAGTATTGATTAGCATTCATATGTTTTTTTCTCACTGTTTTATTAGAGCACTTTTTATGTATGTATCTCCAGGATTATTATCTTTGTGTTTTGCTTCTGTTTTTGTTATTAATTAAAAAGCAATTAAGTATAAATAAAAAGGCACTTTATACGCTGCATTGGCTTTTAGTATTCCCAAATAAAATTCAAAGTGCTAGTGTTTAATCTATGAAACCAAGCAGAAATGAAATAATGAAACCAATGCCTTTGCAACCAGGAACCACAAAAATCATCTTCAATAAATTCCTTCCTTTTTGTTATCAGTCAGACTGTGCACAGGGATAGGTATTTTCTTATAATATCTGAAAAAGTACTTGAGGGGCTAGTTCACAAAAAGTAAAATATGGCTTGTGCTCTTTGAGTGACCGTGCTGAAAAAGCTCCAGATCTCCAGCTGACCATAAACTATTTATTGAAAAATACTATTTTTGAACTGCTGTATCTGAAAAGATGGTCTCAGTTCTAAAGCAGTGATAAAATAGAAGAGACTAATAATATTTGAGAAGGTAAATTTGTACATCCAAGAGATAACAGAGGGCAGGGATTGCATTATAGGAAGGATGCTTTCTTTCAACATAAGGGATAAAGTATTTAATAAAGCTGCTGCTACTAACTGAAAGAGGCTATACCCTTTGAAATATCCTCATAACTAAAGAAAAATACCAAACATGGTATAATGAACAATAATAAATTATTTAGATAGAAGCATCAAAATTGGATTTGTTGGATAATTATCTTCAGCTGGCTGAAATGTTAGCTTGGTCTGAAAATGGAATTAGAAATGCTAGAAGGTCTGGAATATTATTTCAAAGGAATGGTTATTTTAGATACAATGATAGCAAAGTTTCCTGCAGAAACTCAGGCGGAACCTGAGTCACCTATTTGGTTCCGCCCCAGGCACCTGATGGACCCTGATGGGTTCCAGACGGCGCTTGGGCCACTTCCTGTACCCCTGACTCGCGCCCCGATGGAGGACCTCGTGGCCCCATGGAATATTGTGACCGCGGGAGCCTTGGATCGGGTTGCGCCCTTGCGGCCTCTCTTGCGGCGGCGAGCCACCCTGGCTCCTTGGTTTACCGAGGAGCTGAGGGTGATGAAACGCCACAAAAGATGCCTAGAGAGAAGATGGAGGTCTACCCGTTCTGAATCTGACCGGCCACAGGTAAGAGCCCATTTACGGACTTACATTGTGGCGCTGAGAGTGGCCAAACGTCATCATTGTGCCACTCTCATAGTATCCGCAGAAAACCGCCCTGCCGCCCTGTTTAGGGTGACCCGCTCCCTCCTTAAACAGAGGGTGCGGGAAGCCCCGCTACAGGGTAGAGCAGAGGAATTTGTGATTTTTCTGCAGGAGAAAATCGCTCAGATACAGAATGAGTTAGCCTCCATTGATGGCCCAGTGGGATGCCACGAGACAGATCTTGTTTGGGAGGAGTTTGACTCCGTTACTTCCAAGGATATGGACAGGTTACGTGGGCGACTGCGAGCCACCACATGTTTATTGGACCCGTGTCCCTTCTGGCTTGTACTGGCATCCTGGGAGGTGACACGAGGCTGGCTCCAAGAGGTTGTCAACGCATCCTTAAGTGAGGGTTCCTTACCTGCTTCCCTAAAAGGGGCTATGGTGAGGCCCCTCCTTAAGAAGCCCTCTTTGGATCCAGCTTTATTAACCAACTATCGTCCAGTCTCCAACCTTCCCTTTTTGGCGAAGGTTGTTGAGAGTGTGGTGGCACAACAGTTTCCCCGTCACCTGGAGGAAGTTGATTATCTAGACCCGCGCCAGTCCGGCTTTCGGCCCAGGCATAGCACCGAGACGGCATTGGTCGCGTTGGTCGATGATCTCTGGAGGGCCAGAGATGGGGGTTGCTCCTCCATCCTGGTCCTATTAGACCTCTCGGCGGCTTCCGATACCATCGACCATGGTATCCTATTGCATCGGCTGGAGGTGTTGGGGGTAGGAGGCACCGTTTTACGGTGGTTCTCCTCCTACCTCTCTGGCCGATTGCAATTTGTGTTGGCAGGAGAGCAGAGGTCAACCTCGAGACCCCTCACATGTGGGGTTCCTCAGGGGTCGGTCCTCTCGCCTCTCCTGTTCAACACATATATGAAGCCGCTGGGTGAGATCATCCGTGGCTTTGGGGTAGAGTACCATCTCTACGCTGATGATACTCAGCTGTATATATCTACCCCAAACCACCCCAACGATGCCGGAGCGGTGATGTGCCAGTGCCTGGAAGCCGTACGGATCTGGATGGGAAGTAACGGACTCAGACTCAACCCGACCAAGACTGAGTGGCTGTGGTTTCCGGCTGCCCGATTCAACCAGCTGATTCCATCGCTGGCCATAGGGGGCGAACATCTTGCCCCTGTGGATGGGGTGCGCAACTTGGGTGTCCTCCTGGATGCCCGGCTGTCCATGGAAGATCAAGTGACAGCCGTGGCCAGGAGGGCGTTTTACCAGGTTCGCCTGGTTCGCCAGTTGCACCCCCTATTGGATCGGGACGCCCTTCGCACAGTCACTCATGCTCTCGTGACATCCCGACTGGACTATTGTAACTCTCTCTACATGGGGCTCCCCTTGAGGTGCACCCGAAGACTTCAGCTGGTCCAGAATGCAGCCGCGCGAGCAATAATGGGTACCGCAAGGTATACCCATGTAACACCGCTCTTGCGCGAGCTGCACTGGCTATCTGTCGTCTTTCAGGTGCGCTTCAAGGTGCTAGTTCTCATCTTTAAAGTGCTCCATGGCTCGGGACCTAGCTATCTGCGGGATCGGATTCTGCCCCATACATCTTCCCGGCCGATTCGCTCCCACAGAGAGGGACTTCTCCGGGTGCCGTCCACTAGACTTTGTCAGCGGGCGACGCTGTGGCGGGCCCAGCCCTCTGGAACGACCTTCCCCCCGACATTAGAACAACTACGGACCTCCGCTCCTTCTGTCAGAAATTAAAAACTCACTTTTTCTGCTTGGCCGGCCTAGGTTAGTCTCTACCTCAGGGGTTAGGGAATGTTAATTTTAAAAATGGGGATTTTAGTGCAGGGACAGTTGATTTAATCTGTTTTTATTGTATTTGTTTATGTATATATTTTATGTTGTTTTAATTTTTCCTGTGCACCGCTCCGAGTCCCCCTGGGGAGAGGACGCGGTATAGAAAAATAAAATCTATCTATCTATCTATCTAGATTGTTTCCTGCAGATTGTTTATTGGTTATTATAGTTCTGTGCACAATTGTTTTGTTTATATATGTAAAAGAAAAAAAATGGTTAATTTATTTAGAGGGAACAAGAATCCAAAGGCCATCATAATAGTGGATACTACCATCGCTATTGTGCACTGCATTGAATAATCTTTTTAAAAGTGATCACTGGAAAATATATAACTCTTGTGATTTATAAATAGCATTCTGAGCTTCTTAATGCTACAGCTTATCTCAAGAAAGATGTACTTACAGTCTGATTCAGCCATTGCTTTCAACTTTGAATTGCAAATTTAAAATATAATTAAGGAAGGTGGATGGATGGATGAATGGATGGATGGATGGATGGATAGATAGACGATAGATAGATAGATAGATAGATAGATAGATAGATAGATAGATAGATAGATAGATAGATAGATAGGTATCTTGCCATCTACTTGCTTTTGACTGTGTTTATACCTTTTTCCAAGGCAACTATTTTGAGGTTTACTGATTTTCAGTAGGCACCAAACTATAATGGTGTAGCTGAACAGAGTGGCACATATACTTGTGTTTATATGAATGTTGGGACTGTTTGAGATTATGGGGGTGCAAACTAAACAAAATCTGGACAAAAAGTATGCACTCTTTTTTTTAGAAGAATTTTAAAATTGGATTAATATGTGCCATGAGACATGAGAAGATATAAAAATTATAAATATGTTTGCATGTTTTAGACTGTAGCATTATATCATGATATTTTGGAATAAAATAAATATCCACTTTTGGAATTGTGGGGAAAACGTTTTAAGTGCAGCTGACCTAAAATTTCATTTTGTAAAACTCACTTGTATTTTCAAGTTTTTGTAGAAGTTCAGATCAATACTCTTTGTCACATTCATAATGAAAATAGAAATCATTACATTGCCATATAGAAATAGCTATTTTAATAGTCTCTTTTGAAAAGCACTTTTTTCTTCTTCTACAAAATCTATAAAGATGTTTTGTGGAAATGAGATTAAAATTTCTCTTCTGTATCATAATGGCTGGGAATTCTGAGAGTTGAAGTGTTGAAGTTGCCAAATTTGAAAAATACTGCTCTTAAACATTCCATTTGTACTTCAGTCTAGACCAGGGGTCTGCAATGTTGGCTCTTTTAAGACTGGCTGGGGAATTCTGGGAATTGAAGTCCACCACTATTAAAAGAGCCAACTTTGCAGATCCCTGGTCTAGACCAACAAAAGCTGTTATTGGATTAAATCCCAATATTATATTGACTGGATTGGAAAAATATTGGAAATAAAAATCACAATCCCCAAGCAATGGTCCAATTGCAGTATATAAAAATTACACTTGAAATTATACATATTCACATAATTACACAAATAATTACACAAATTATACATAAAATAGCTTCTTTGATTTTTGGTTTGTAACATATAAAACAACTGTTTTGATAACTGGCCTGAAATTATTTTTTTTAAACATTTATACCGACTGTTTATATATTCGACAAAAAGTTCATGTTTGGCCAAGAAAAATCTGGGGGGGGGGGGATGAAATTGTCTTGTAGCATGCCTGAAAAACATCTATTTTAAAAAAAAGATTAGAACTCCGATGGTAATTAGATGAGATTTTGTTCACCACATTAGGCTTCTAGCAGCATCAAACCATTAATTATGACTTACAGCAGGGGTGTCCAAACTTGGGAACTTTAAGACTTGTGGACTTCAACTCCCAGAATTCCCCAGCCAGCGAATGATGGCTGGGGAATTCTGGAAGTTGAAGTCCACAAGTCTTAAAGTTCCCAAGTTTGGACACCCCTGACTTACAGGATAATACAAGTGTAGACCTAGTTTAGATTCAAAACATTTTCTAATTACATAAGATTCCAATTAGAGTGAAATTTTCTCTGTTTAATAAACAATTAATCCGGAAAATATTTTTAAAAATGGAATTTGACAAAACACTTACACCTTTCATGAATAGTTTTGCTTATCATAGCATCTTTTTTTTCCTTTTCTCAGAATAGGCTGAATAGACAGGACTAAGATATCAGTAATTTCAACATTTCCTGCCTCTGCTGAAATTTAGTATTGAAAGAAAGGTATATTTAGCCATTTATTTCTAAGAAAAAGTGTTAAATAGTTCCTATGGAATTTTATTTTTAAGGAACAGAAGCCACAAACCTATTTTAGCAAGCGCAAAGAACTCTAATAATATTTTATTATTAGAAATGTTTGAAATAGTCCCTGAGATTTTCAATAGGAACTGTACCGCCATTTGAAAACCTTTATATTTATTTCCTGTAAGTATCTGATAGTTGATTTTGAGATATGTTTTGGGTTGTTGTGTTGCTGAAATTTGCAATCTCTTTTTATCTTCAGTTTCTCTACTGACTGTAGTGCATTAGCTGATATGGTAGTGTTCTGACTCCCTCCCTTCACGAGATAATTAACTAGACGGACTGCTACTTCGCAGCTTGCCTGAACTAACCTGAACTAGACTGAAAGATTACACGACACAATTCTCCGACTCTGTAGCTTCTCTGTTGTTTCCTGCAAACCTACTCTTCACAGAAGATTTATTTTAAAGCCTCTTGGGAAGGGCCAGGCAATTAGGCAGCTGATACTGATTATCTCTGATCGCGCCGTTCTGCTAATTGCCTCCTCTTAATCCTTAGCCTGACATCCGGGACAAACTGGGTTTCCTCCTCAAGAGCCGACTCATAGGACTCCTCACTAGAGGAATCCATCAGCAGTTCATCCGGAGCAAGCTAGGCCACAACACGGTAGCATATGTTGATATTAACTGAATCAATTCTTCTTTCCTCACCAGTTGCTGCCGTACAATTGCAGTGCATAGTAAAGTCTGACCAGGTTGAATGATTGACAACATGGTTTATTTCTTGAAATGCTTCATTATTTTGTCTCCAAATGCATTACATATAGTTGTAGTCAAACAATTCAGCTTTTGTTTTGTCAGTTGAAAGCACTTCACTTGAAAATATTTCAGACTTGACATAATTTTCTTTACTATACTTTTCAGATATGAATGATCTTTTCCTAACATCCCCCTTTATTTTTTATTTACTGTCCAATTTCAGCACCAGGTCTATGTTTCAGCATGCAAATATTTAAATATTATTATGTATTAATCCAATTTATATGGCCAGTCATCTACCATAGAAGGTCTGGGAAGTGAACAAAAATTAAATCAGGTGATTTTTCATTAAAACAAAAAACCAAATAAAAGTATATTGTGGTTTCATAAAAATATGAAGCTATTAGACCCATGCATCCACACAGGGGTTTCTGTGCTAACATCCTGACACTAATATCTGAGGGGAAAGCTTGTCTTCAGAGTCTTGTGAAAAGCCAATAGAATAGGGGATGTTTCTATTTCAATGGAGGGAGGGAGGAGAGAACAGGTCCATAATACAAGTGCCACAGCATAACAATCTTGCCTTTACTTCAAGAATTTCTATTTCTAGTTTGATTTCCTAACAGTGTTTCACGTAGTTGAAATTGCCAGCTAGAAGCACTTAGAAATGTTTTATAGCTTTCTCTGTTTTACAAGAGTGAATTTTCTTCATTTCAAAATGATCAGTCAAATGCTTAGAGTAGTACATTGTTTGTTAAAAATAGACACAACAATCATAATTTGAGAAGTTGGAAGGATCTGATTACTTATTTACCTCTTGAATTGTATTCACTGGCAGCCATTTCATTTTTGTGGTGGCAGGGGAGCTTGCTAAAAATTGTATAGAATAGTTTTTTTAAAAAATAGCCTTGCTGGAAAGTGTCCAATCTTCTGAGCCTGTCATATTCACTGGTTAATGAATTCAGCTTAGCAATTAGTCTAATCCAATTTGGTCTCTTGGTCTCAAGGATGCTAATACTGACTCATTTCTGATTCTTAAGTATAATTTGGGGGAAATTGTTCTCTTTCCTCTGTAACTTAGCAAAAGGAAAGAGGTAGTTAATTGTCTTTGCAATGATCAAAACTGATGGGGGAAAGGAAGACATGTATGCCTTGTTCTAGCTTTTTCTTAGGCTCACATAGAAACTTCTGATTTAAAAAAAAATGTTTTAAGCCTTTTGGATATTCCCAAAATATGACAGAATTTACAAAAACAACCCGAGTAACTATTAAGTGATGAAACATTCTAAACTAATAGAAATCAGTACAGAGTTTTTCATATTGTACGCCTGATTCTGATTCTGTAATTAAGTCCGTAGAATGTAGTGACATTTGCTATGAAAATGGATTGTAAATTAAAGAATATTTATGGTAAATTACAGGCAGATAAGTTGAGAGGTTTGAGTAAAAAAGGAAGAGCAGAGAAAAGGAATAATTATTACCCTTGTAAATGAATGGAGTTGACTGTGGGGTTTCAGTATAAAACGTGCAGTGTTTCAAAGGGCCCTTGAAGTTTTTCCTGAGGCTGTAATACACAGTTCGACCCAAACTTTATTACCATTTTAAATTAGAAAACAATGATGACCTTGGATCAGGCTGTACCTATGCAGACACTATAGGATGGATCCTAGAAGGCCCTGCTTTTCAAAGAGTGATGGATGATGAAATTGCATAAAATATAGCTAGAGCACTGCTGGAGTAAAAGAAACTATGAATTCAACAAAGAATGGTAAGAACTTTATTGTGTTGAGAAGGATAGGCATACTTTTCTAGCTTTTTTGTATCTGAACTGATTGATGGACTTGTTGGGTAAGGTTCCGCGGGGGGGGAGGAGGGAATCGGTGGCCGGTAGGAAGGGTTTCTCCGGTGGGTCCCAGGAGTCCCACCGTCAGCAAGGGTGGAGGAAGAGGGGCCAGTGGTCGGCAAACCGCGAGCCGCAGTTTGCCGACCACTGCCCTATACCATTTCAGGCAAATGGCTATCCAACATCTTCTTGAAGACTTGCAGTGTTGGGGCATTCACAACTTCTGGAGGCAAGCTGTTCTACTGATTAATTGCCCTAACTGTCAGGAAATTTCTCCTCAGTTCTAAGTTGATTAGTTTCCACTCATTGCTTCTTGTTCTGCCCTCAGGTGCTTTGGAGAACAGTTTGACTCCCTCTTCTTTGTGGCAACCCCTGAGATATTGGAACACTGCTATCATGTCTCCCCTAATCCTTCTTTTTATTAAACTAGACATACCTAGTTCCTGCAACCGTTCTTCATATGTTTTAGTCTCCAGTCCCCTAATCATCTTTGTTGCTCTTCTCTGCACTCTTTCTAGAGTCTCCACATCTTTCCTACATCGTGGTGACTTATTCATTGTCGTGTGACTTGTTCATTAAGGGGTTGCCTTAATAGGCAAGAATTATAATGGCATAGAGCATGATTACAAGCACTTACCTGTTGAAACACAGTTGAACATGGTTATGAGCTGGAAATAATCAGAATGTTGTTATTGCTCATGGGGGAAGCTTGCAAAGATTAATTGTTTAAATGTTTGGAAACTTTTCCATGAGGTCAAGTGTCAAATAAGACGTTAGGGATAAGTAATTTTTTCTGAAAGAAATTGATATCCAGAATATTGGAACTTTACAAAACATTATATAATTTAGATTTTATCTGTACTTTTGTTTTGCATTTAGTGTCTGATTAGTTTCATAAAGCTAAATTTTTATAATAAAACTTTTATTTAATTTGATCCCTTTATCAATCCAATTTATATGGCTGCCTATCTCTCCATTGATCAGGATCATTAACGTGCCAATCAGTGGACAGCATGGCTAAACATAGAATTACACTTTTGGGGGTAAAAACCTGTACGAAACCTGTTTTTCTCAAAGAGATTGATACTCCCCTAGTGGGTAGTATCTTGAATTATTCAGAGATGTGTTAAGGATTAAGGGGGTGCCAGCAAGGTGTTATATGGGAAGGTATAACAGGAATGATAAAAATTATAATAGAAGATTACATGTAATTCATCCAACAAGTTTTATTAAGTGTTAAAAACTATAAACATATATTTTCATAATTATAGTGATGGCAAATTTTAAAACACTTGTAATAGCACTTTGCTTCTACTGCAAGCTGAGCACATTAATGATTGAATTGGTACTAGTGCAAATGTGTGACACAAAAATGTGAGCGGCACATTTTTTAAAAAATAATTCACACTCAGGACTACAAATATTAGCAAAAAACATGGCTATCATTAAGGTACGATACCAACCCCCTGCAAAAAAAAAAAAGCTTCAGAAATGCGGCTGTGGGGCTTCCATGTCATGGGAGCAGAAAACAGAGAGAGGAAGGGGGGAGACATAAATAAATAAATAAATTTAAATTCCATCCCCTTTCATACACCACATACCTTTTGGGAGTGTGGCCCATGGTAAGGGATTTAATGCAATCTTTGGCTCAAAGGGGTTACAACCTGTTTCATGGAAGACTGTGGATGCTTATGTAAGTGAATGTCTTCAGCTAACAGAAAAATGCATATGGAACTTTTTGCTTCACTATCTTTGGAAGTGATTGCATGATTTATTAAGTAGCTTTTAGCTTGCTTGGATTTCAATGATTCATGCATACTTTGAGAAATTTTTGCTGAACTTTATTTCCTGGGTAACAATTTTAATTACAAGTGAAAACAGATGTCCATACATTCCTCTGTTATAAAACGTGGCATCCCATCTGCCTCAGCTAAAGTTTTTTACCAGCACAAAGCTGCATTTGCTGTATATGGCTGTTATAGTCTATATTAGAACTGAAGGTGATTTGTAAGAGGTTCCTGCTTTTTCTTCTATTCTCACTTCAGTCTTGAAAAACTAAGAAAAAAAAAGCAAAACACAGCGCCACTTTTATATTTCTATAATTTAATAAACCTCCAAAAAAAAAAAATTCAGCCACATGCTATGTATAATTAAGAAGCCCTCTCTGGACCCAGCTCTTTTAAACAACTATCGTCCAGTCTCCAACCTTCCCTTTTTGGCGAAGGTTGTCGAGAGTGTGGTGGCACAACAGTTTCCCCGTCACCTGGAGGAAATTGAGTATCTAGATCCGCGCCAGTCCGGCTTTCGGCCCGGGCATAGCACCGAGACGGCATTGGTCGCGTTGGTAGATGATCTCTGGAGGGCCAGAGATGGGGGATGTTCCTCCATCCTGGTCCTATTAGACCTCTCAGCGGCTTTCGATACCATCGACCATGGTATCCTATTGCATCGGCTGGGGGGGTTGGGGGTGGGAGGCACCGTTTTACGGTGGTTCTCCTCCTACCTCTCTGGCCGATCGCAATTTGTGTTGGCAGGGGAGCAGAGGTCGACCCCGAGACCCCTCACATGTGGGGTGCCTCAGGGGTCGGTCCTCTCGCCTCTCTTGTTCAACACATACATGAAGCCGCTGGGTGAGATCATCCGTTGTTTTGGGGTGGAGTACCATCTTTACGCTGATGATACTCAGTTGTATATTTCCACCCCAAACCACCCCAACGATGCCGTAGCGGTGATGTGCCAGTGCCTGGAAGCCGTACGGATCTGGATGGGAAGGAACGGACTCAGACTCAACCCGACCAAGACCGAGTGGCTGTGGTTTCTGGCTGCCCGATTCAACCAGCTCACTCCATCGCTGGCCATAGGGGGCGAACATCTTGCCCCTGTGGATGGGGCGTGCAATTTGGGTGTCCTCCTGGATACCCGGCTGTCAATGGAAGATCAAGTGACAGCCGTGGCCAGGAGGGCGTTTTACCAGGTTCGCCTGGTTCGCCAATTGCGCCCCCTATTGGATCGGGACGCCCTTCGCACAGTCACTCATGCTCTCGTGACATCCCGACTGGACTATTGCAACTCTCTCTACATGGGGCTCCCCTTGAGGTGCACCCGGAGGCTTCAGCTAGTCCAGAATGCAGCCGCGCGAGCAATTATGGGGACCACTAGGTCGACCCACATAACACCGCTCTTGCGCGAGCTGCACTGGCTACCTGTCGTCTTCCGGGTGCGCTTCAAGGTGTTAGTCATCATCTTTAAAGTGCTCCATGGCTCGGGACCTAGCTATCTGCGGGATCGGATCCTGCCCCATACATCCTCACGGCCGATCCGCTCCCACAGAGAGGGACTTCTCCGGGTGCCGTCCACTAGACTCTGTCAGCGGGCGACTCCCAGGGGAAGGGCTCTCTCTGTGGCGGGCCCGGCCCTCTGGAACGACCTTCCCCCCGATATCAGGATGACCACTGACCTCCGCTCCTTCCGTCTCAAGCTAAAAACACACTTCTTCTGTCTGGCCGGCCTAGGATAGTCTCTCTGTCTTTGGGTTTTTTTAATGGGGTAGCACATTTTTAGCGAATTTTTAGCACAGGGTTGGTTTAATTGTTTTTTATGAAATGTATGTATTTTTTGACTGTTTTTATTCTGCCTGTGCACCGCCCCGGGTCCCTGTGGGGAGAGGGTGCGGTTTAAAAATAAGAAAACAAAAAAAACAAAAAAAATAATTGTGATATGTCCTGGCACCTGGGTTTATTGGGACTCCATGGGTATGTATAAGCTTAGATTCTGTCCAAAAAACCCAAAATCATCATAGAGTAACTATGGGGTTTAGAGAACCATTGTGGTGTAGTAGTTGAGAAATCAGAGTAGAAACTGACAGATTGTGAATTATAGTTCACAATCTTGGGACAAAGACAGGTGGAAAATCCGGGGTCAATTACTCTGGGTCTCAATCCTAGAAGGAAGCAATGTCAAATTGTTTCTTCCGTGAGGTGATGGAGGACACTACTGTTTTATTGTTTTCAGTCACTTATTTTAAAATTTTATTTTATTTACATTCCAAGACCAAGTCACAAAATTTAAAATATAGCACACTGTTAATACTTGTATAAGTAATAATACAGTACATACACACTATATATAGAGGAAGAAACAATATAAATTTAGCAATTCATTGAAGTTTCTATAAGCTAAGTTGATAAATAAAAATTCTGTTACTAGCTTTAAAATGACCTAATACATAACTCAAAGGTCCTCTTAATTAGTGGTGTCTATCAGAATGTGATACGAAAGAGATTTCATGAGGCACTTTAGAAAGTTGTATGGAGCAGATTCCACCTCTATGCTTGAGCAAATATATATATTTGATCTTCATATAGTAGTTTGTCATATTGACCAATTGTCACTCTAGTAGAGACAACATCTAGGAAGATGTGGGTGTATATAGATTCTTCTATTATTTTACAGTCTTCCTGGCTACCAAAGTAATTGTATCTGATGAAGTCCCTGATGTTTCTTTGGAATTTAATGATGCATGGGAAGTTAAGGTGGTATACTACTAGAAAGTTAATTGCGTATCAGAGAGAGAAGACATCCTGCTCTTGGTTACTTCTCAACTCAGGTTAGGCTAGGCTAGAACCTTGCAGCATAATCATAAAAACAATTACAAACAATTTCTTCATTGCTAAATTGTTAAAATACATTTATTTTACATTGAAGTAACTTAAGTAAGAATAGTTTTAAAATACTGAATGATTTCTGAAACAATTTTATGAAAAGGCTTTTTGGCAAATATATAATAAAAATTAAATTAACATTATTCTTATTAGGTGATAGTACTATTATCTTTGGCGTCAGTTGGGATCAGACAAAAATATCCCCAAAATTAGAAATCGTATTAGACTATTCTATCATTCTTTTAGAATGGTAGCCATGTTTATTTGTTCCAGGACAAAATATAGCTCAAGATTTGGGCAAATTTTTCATATATATTTTTGTATAAGTGTCTTTACAACTTCAGTTTTTTAGAGTTTCTATTGCAAAACTTAAATCTTTTAGGAACAAAGCAAACTGAAAACAAGAAGATCAGACTGTTTCACCATCTGGTCAATTATTTGCTAATCCAATTGTTAGATGGAATGGTGGATGTCACATCTTTTCAAGATGGACTTTAAACTATCCCATTTCTTTTCATAGGTACTGTTAATATGGGTTAAAATTCCATTACCTTAGTAATCTCAGTTTCAAATCTTGGATGCTGATATCAGTATCAGTAGGCTCTCCATTAATCTAACATGGTGGTCTCTGATGATGTTACTTAGCACTAATGATATTACCTAATTGGCCAAAGAAATGTTTGCATACAAACAACTAAACTCATAGTTCAACCCAACTAATCCAATTAATTGGAAATATGTGGACCTGATTTTGAAACCTGAGGAATATGGGAAAAACCATGTTAAACACACAAAAGATAAAGGCTGACCAGATTTATACAGGACATAACATATATGCCTAGAAGCAGGACACAACTGTTCCAGAGAACAAACCTTTCATGCCATTTTTATAAAACACAAAGATGAAGATTCTCAACTGAGAATTTTTCATTGCTACAACATTGCCCTGTTCTCTCAGAGATAGAAAAAAGATAGCAGAGTCTCAAATAAATTCAGTTGTTGGAAGAGGTCATGGCCAAAACTGCATGAAATATTATTCCTCCAAAGAATAAATGGCTATTTTAAGAAAATAGAAAAGAGCTTTATGGAGTCAGTCACTCCATTATATGATCAACTACCAATAAGTAGGATCTGACTGTTATTTTAGCTTTATTAAGAAAATATCAGGAATTGACCCAATAAAATTCTAAAGGTCTAAGATGTTCTTTATTGGTGAAATATTATTATTTTTCTTCTATCCAGGTACAGACACTTCGAAACATAAAGAATAGATACAGCTATACAAATAATTTACATCAGCTGATTGGATGAAATAATGTATAATATCACAATGCAGCATTCATAATTAATGCTGCATTTGTTTTAAACATTTCATATAATACTATATATTAACCATTTTATAGCTATAAATATTTTTCATAATTGTGCCTGTACTACCAGCTCAACATTGAATGTTATAATTTTAGAAATAAAGTGTATTTGACTAATTAAACAATTAAAAATAGCAGGTTGAAGAAATTCTATTTTTGTTAGAATAACTAACTCAAATTAATGCTACATTTCAGCTAATGTATATTATTGCAAGTACATCATTACTAATGTGTTGTGGCCCAGCTGGATCCAGCTGAGCTTCTGATGGACTCAGATAGCGAGGAACCATATGAATCTGCTCTGGAAGATGAGGGAGACCTTGGGGAATGTTCAGAGTCAGAGCAGTAACCAGAGAAGCTGGTTGGCCACAAGGAGGGGCCTGAGGCATGGAGCAATGGGGAGGATCAAAGGCAGTTTGTCCCTGATGCTAGATTGGGAAGGGCTAAGAAATGGAAGCAGCAATTCTGTAGGCAGGCTCACAGACGATGATTGAGCACCAGGTGGTTGTTGATTGGCCCCTCCCAAGAGAGCTTATAGGTGAGATGTTGGGAGGGGACATTTGCAGGAAACAATCGTTCAAATTAATAGCCAAGAAAGTCTGTCTGTGTATTCTAGCCATGTTTGTTTGGACTATATGTGTATTCTAGCTGTGCCTGTTCATTTGGACCATCTGGGTGAAAGGTTGCTGCGGAACTACTCTATTGAATGTGAGTTGTCTCGGCTCTCAGCCAAAGAAGTCGTTATCTCAGTAATTGAACAGTGGCAAACAGCCAAGCCTGTGTTCTGGTCTATTCACAGGCTGGTGGTCAGAACACTAATGTGGTGAAAAAACTCACCTGAGAACAACCCAAGGGCCCTAGGGAGGGGTGGGGGGGTGGCGATTATCGTAAAGGAAGGTCTTGAGCCGAAGGAGACCACAGTCCCTCAGACAACCGGGTGTGAATCTCTCTGCGTGAGATGGGGCCTAGGGAGGCAGTTGGGCGTGTTAGTTGTATACCTGGCTCCTCGCTATGCAACAACAGCCCTGCCCGAGCTCCTAGAGGTGATAGCCGAGGCGGCAGTTGAGACCCCCAGACTGGTAGTCATGGGGGACTTTAACGCCGTCGGCAGGCGAAGCCTCTGGAGCAGCTCGGGAGTTCATGGCCTCCATGACGGCCATGGACCTGACCCAGGTAGTTTTAGGCCCCACTCACGAGGGGGGAACACACTGGATCTCATCTTTGTCTCGGGACAGTGGAGTTGTGATCTGGGAATAGGGGACCTAGCCATCACTCCCTTGTCATGGACAGATCACGCTCTCCTTCGGCTGGACTTTCCAATCGCTACACCTCACCGCGGGGAGGCGGAACTGGATATTCCTATATGGTTCCGCCCCAGGCTTCTAATGGACCCGGAAAGGTTCCAGAGGGAGCTTGGGCCAATTCCTGTGACCCTGCCCCATGACTCGACTGAGGACCTAGTGGCCGCATGGTTAAGTGTGGCCGCAGGGGCCTTGGACCGAGTCGCACCCTTGCGGCCTCTCTTGCGGCGACGAATCACCCAGGCTCCTTGGTTTACCGAGGAGCTTCGGGGGATGAAACGCCACAAGAGATGCCTAGAGAGCAGATGGAGATCCTCTCGCTCCGAAGCCGACCGAACACTAGTGAGAACCCATATTAGGGCTTACTTAGTGGCGATAAGGGTGGCCAAACGTGAGTATTGTGCCACCCTTATTGCATCCGCAGATAACCGCCCTGCCGCCCTGTTTGGGGAGACCTGCTCCCTCCTTCATCAGAGGCCGCGGGAAGCCCCTCTGCAAGGGCGAGCAGAGGAATTTGGGATTTATCTGCAGGAGAAAATCACTCGGATTCGGAATGAGCTACCCTCCATCGACAGTGGTCCTGTGGGACTATCCGAGACTAGTCTTGAGGTTCCTTCTTGGGAGGAGTTTGACTTTGTTACCACCGAGGATATGGACAGGTTGTCAAGGAAACTTAGGGCGACCACATGTTTATTGGACCCGTGTCCCTCCTGGCTTGTACTGGCATCCTGGGAGACGACACGAGGCTGGCTCCAGGGCATTGTCAACGCATCTTTGAGTGAGGGGTCCTTGCCTGCCATCTTGAAAGAGGCGGTAGTGAGGCCCCTCCTCAAGAAGCCGTCCCTGGACCCAGCTTTATTAGAGAACTATTGTTCGGTCTCCAACCTTCACTTTTTGGTGAAGGTTGTCGAGAGTGTGGTAGCCCAACAGTTTCCGCGACACCTGGAGGAAGTTGATTATCTAGACCCGCGCCAGTCCGGCTTCCGACCCGGTCACAGCACGAGATGGCATTGGTCGCGTTGGTTGATGATCTCTGGAGGGCGCGGGATAGAGGTTATTCCTCTATCCTAGTCCTATTAGACCTCTCGGCGGCTTTTGATACCATCGACCATGGTATCCTATTGCACCGACTGGGGGGGTTGGGGCTGGGAGGCACCGTTTTGCGGTGGTTCTCATCCTACCTCTCTGGTCGGTCGCAATATGTGTTGACGGGAGGGCAGAGGTCGACTTCGAGGCCTCTCTTATGTGGGGTTCCTCAGGGGTCGGTCCTCTCGCCCCTCCTTTTCAACACATATATGAAGCCGCTGGGTGAGATCATCCGTGGTTTTGGGGTGGAGTACCACCTGTACGCTGATGACATCCAGCTGTACATATCCACCCCAAACCACCCCAACGATGCCGCCGAAGTGCTGTCCCGGTGTTTGGAGGCCGTACGGATCTGGATGGGTGGTAACAAACTCAAGCTCAACCCTGCCAAGACTGAGTGGCTGTGGTTTCCGGCACCCCGGTTCAGCCAGATTACTCCAACTCTGGCCATTGGGGGCGAAACACTGGCCCCCGTGGAGAGGGCGCGCAATTTGGGTGTCCTCCTGGATTCCCGGCTGTCCTTGGAGGACCATGTGGTGGCCGTGGCCAGGGGGGCGTTTCATCAGGTATGCCTGATACGCCAATTGCGCCCCTTACTGGACCGGACAGCCCTTCGCACAGTCACTCAAGCTCTCGTGACGTCCCGACTCGACTACTGTAATGCTCTCTACATGGGGCTTCCCTTGAGGTTCACTCGAAAGCTACAGCTAGTCCAAAACGCAGCCGCGCGGGTGATTATGGGAGCCACTAGATGCTCCCACATAACACCGATCCTGTGCGAGCTGCATTGGCTTCCTGTGGTTTTTCGAGTGCGCTTCAAGGTTTTGACAACTATCTTTAAAGCGCTCCATGGCTCGGGGCCTAGTTATATGCGAGACCGCCTCCTGCCCCATACATCCCTTAGACCGATACGCTCCCACAGAGAGGGCCTTCTCAGGGTGCCGTCGGCCGGACAATGCCGACTGGCGACTCCCAGGGGAAGAGCCTTCTCTGTGGCGGGGCCAGCCCTCTGGAATGACCTACCCCCTGAATTACGTACCATCACCGACCTCCGCCTCTTCCGCCAATGTCTTAAGACATATTTGTTTCAACAAGCCGGCCTAGCCTAACCTCCCATGGGGACTTTTAGGTAGTTTTAAATTGGGTTTTTAAAATTTGGTTTTAGCGCAGGATAGGTTTATTTAATAGGTTTTTTTTAATTATATTATTGCATTTTGTATGTTTTTAAATTTCCTGTGCGCCGCCCTGGGTCCTTTGTGGAGAAGGGCGGGATATAAATTTAAATAAATAAATAAAAATAAACCAATAATTTGGGAAGAGGGAATAACTGTTTTATTAAAGCTCGCAAGTTACAATGAGCCACTGCTATCCTGCTGTTAAAAAGTGTCAAACAAAGTTTTAATATAGGTTTATAGAGCTTATTCATACATATTTCACAATTGATGAAGAATTGTTTTACAAGTGATAAAGAGTACAATCTGTGCGTCTCTGTCTCCAAAGAGAAAACACTTTATATTGCAGTTTTTGAGGAATGTGAATCCCAATCAAACTCTTTGTTGCTTTGTTTGACATTGTATCCCAGTTTGAAAAGAAAAGTTATCCACACACTCATATCAGGACCTTGAGTATGTTGTAGTTTATGGAGACATACAATTTATGAATGGAAGACCATTCAACCATTCAAATAGGTAGGTTTTAGCTCAGGAGGATATGTCATGAGGGAAGAGTTGAGGCATGTATATGAGAAATATGGTTCAGCAATTAAGGCTGTTGTGTCTAGATACATTAAAGAAGCAAGAAACAACAGAGCCATTCAGAAAGCATCGACAACCCAGGTATGGACATCCAGCAGGCATTCAAAATGCTGCTTTCACAGGTTCATTAAGAACTTTGACTTAAAGGAAATTGAAACAAATATATATATTTTTATATGACCCTGAAGATAAAAGCATATTTATTTTCCAGTTAAAATAGATCATTTTAAAAGATCACCTTATCTATTATGTGCTGAAATTTGAAAGCTTGGAATAAATGTTACTAAGTGTTTATTTATTACTTTCTCTATAACACCATATGAGTCATATTAATCACTTAAGGGCTTTTATAAACCTTTAAAACTTAGCAACATTCTCAAAAATTACCATATATATTGGTAATATAATGTCAGAGATTAACTTCATTACTCTGTTTTTTAATAAAAGAAAAACGTATTCTATCTAAATGATATATACCCTGTGTATATGTGTGTATAACACCAAGATGTCAATGGGACTTTTCGTAAAAGCAAATAAAGATATCTTTAACTATAACTATGTTAAGCTATCAAAGCAACTATCTGACTATTTGGTTAAGACATACCTATACACAGTGTTTAAAAAATATAAAAGACTTATTAACATAATGAATAATATTATGAGTCTTTCCAATGGAAATGTAGAACTGAATTATCAAATGATAATTGATAAATAAGAAAATATTTCAATGGAGCCCTTGGTGTCAATTAGGATCAAGAAAAAAAAGATATTATTATAGATCAAAGGTGTCAAACTGGATTTCTTTGAGGGTTGGATCAACATTGTAGTTTTCATTCACAGGCCGGCGGGGGGGGGGGAGAGAAAAGGGACAGATACCTCCTGCAGCACACTGATAGCCAAAAATGGGCCATGTGGAAGCCACACTGAGCCTCCATGTGGCCTGTTTTCAGTTGGCAGAGTGCTGTTGGAGGCTAGGAAGGCTGAAAACGGACCAGAGGGGGGCTGCACGCTGCCCCCTACAGCCCGTTTTGGTGGTAGAGGCACCATGGGCCAGTCCTTTGATATTTTCAGGCCAGCGGACAGATTTAAGGACTTGAGTTTGACACCCCTGTTATAGATAGCATTCCTGTAAAAGTACATTGTTAATGTTGATTTAAAATCATATACTTTAAAGTATATGTATGGTTTAAAATCATGTGTGTGTGTGTGTGTGTTTCTATTCACTATATTGTTCAACAAATTCAAGTCTCAATGATGTGTGAGAAGCAAATAATTAATGTTTATAACTATACAAATACATGATTTTGAATAATTTTTATAATTTCCTATTATGAGACATGCTATGGGTTTTCATTTGTCATCCAATCTTTTAATATCTGATCATTATGGTTAAATGGGCTCTAGTTTAGATAAAGAAAAAATGGATTTGAGTACCTGAGTATCATGTAAAGCACAGGTGTCAAACTATCATGTGATGTCATGTGACATAGCTTGATGTTTTTTACCTTTGCAGAGCTGGGGTGAGTTTGACTTGCATGTGATGTATGTGGCTGTGGGCGGCCATCCATTTGACACCCTTGAGTAAAGTATCAAGAGTGGATATTATTCAGCCCAGCCTATCATATTATTACAACCATATGTAACTCTTTCTCTTACTCTCCTGCTAACTAATCTGTCTAATTATCATTTTTATAATATTATTAACAATATTAATATACAAACAGTGAAATCAAGGAAAAACCAGACGTGCATTTCTGATTACATAAAAGGAAAAAGGCACTTTATTTTTTTAAAAATATTATTTTTTATATTCTCTTGTGAAAGATGGTGAATAAAGTTTCTATTGTGGTTTTCCATTGAATGTCTCCATAATGTTACTACACAACTTACAGCAGTAACTATGAATAAAAGGTAAAAGGGAAATTTGGAAAGATTCTAATAGTGAATAAAAACAGAAAAATAAGATATTTGTATTAAAAAAATAATCCTCTTTCCATATAAATATATGATTTCTAACATTAAATGCCAACAAATGCAGAAGAATGGTCTGCATTTTCTTTCTATTAGCTTCCATTTCACAAAGGTTTCTTTGAGCTTTGAAGTGCTACGTGTCATGAAACGAATATTTGCTAGAATGTTTTTGATTATAGATTTTGACCCACATTATTTATATGATGAGGAAACTCGTAGGTTTTCCATACCATGAATCAAGGGAGATGAAGACTCATGGGCATTATCTCTGTATCTACAAAACTTTCCATAGAAGTTTGAGTCAGTACCTTAAATTATTGGATTATTTAAGAGAATTTCTACGACAAGAAAATATATCTTTGATTACTGTTTGGTTTATGAGTAATGTAGAAAAAAGTATAGTTGGACATTTTATTGTATTTTATGTGAAAGGGTTATAAACTGCTGAGAATGTCTGGATTATGTCTGGTGGGGATAAATATTGGCAATGATATGTAAAAGTAAAAAGAACATTTTATACCTTTACAAGCACTTGATAATACCATCATTGACAAAAACCAGAGAAATTGGGATTGAGATATCCAAAATAATGAAGCCAAGGACCTTATATGGCATAATTGTTCTTCCTACATGGACTATCCTGTGATATTTCTTTAAAATCATATATGGTCCATATTGGAAATTATTTACCTTGGTAAAAATTGGAGATCTACTTATGTATAACCCACATATATGAAAGCCAAACTTGTTTCTGTTCAGATACTACTCAGAATTAGAACCTTATATGTGGTCTCCAAATGCCTATTTTTCACCCAATATTATTGTATCCTGTAAGTAAACTTGTAAGTAAATAAATGTTGAATGAGTGAAACATTTTATAGACTCCACTATGTTTTCCTGGATATTTATAGAGATTTCATCATTATCCAACAGTGATATGCCCTTACTTAAGTCTTGAAAGAAAAATTCTGAGTTATTAGCCCCAAGCATGTACTACAAACTTGAAAACTGAAGAAAACGCAATAAAAACCCCTGTGTTTTAATTCCCTTGAGAAAATAAGTAATTAAAGAATAGTTGAGGGAAATATTTAATGTTTTAACTTTATTCTAATATTGTTAACTGGTAAACATGAACTATTAAAATAGCCTATGCATATTCTATATGATTATTGTAAAGTCTAAATAATACCAGATAAAACCATGTCAGTTTTAAATCAATTTGATATCTTCAAATAAAATGAGTTGCCTAAAGTAACTGATTCTAATTTAAACTTTCTCAAAGTGTTAGGGATAGTAGCATCCTAAAGTTACTTGCCTAAAGTAACTGATTCTAATTTAAACTTTCTCAAAGTGTTAGGGATAGTAGCATCCTTAGAAGGATTCCCAAAAAGTCAAGATGGAAGACATGAAAGCATAATTGTAACTTTATCCCTTTGAACAAGTGGACATATTAGACAGGTGCTTTCAATCACAGTTGAGTACTGCCATCTTGACTTTCCTGTAGGAAGCAAAAGTTTGAATGGAATATATTGGTTGAATATATTATGTTTGCAAACTTTGAAAAAAAAATCTGAAGTTTCTCATATACAGTAAGTGAAACATTAGGTATAAGCTTGTGTTTTAAAGAGAGTTTTTGATTTTTGTATTATGGTTGGGTTCACAAAACAAAATTAATTACAAACTAGACAACTTCATTTATCTATATTGTATGCATGTTACATAATCTTTATCTATGTAGTTAGTTTATCATACAATATTGTATGTGAGCTTAGAAAATTGCTTTAATTAGTTAGAACTAATATTAAGCAGACTATTCACCAGTCACAGTACTTTGAGAATAAATAAGTTGTATTTCACAGGACATATTTATTTATGTATAGCTAGTTCTGTGTTACAAATACATAAAATGTTGAACATGGTTCAGTGAAAACTGTGGAATCTTAATTTGGGATGCTTAAAAATGATACAAGTTCAAATTATTCTGCCTTCTATTCTTCCCAATAATAGTTCTGGCAGAACTAATAATTTGTTTGTGTCATTTAACCCACCCAGAAGATAGATAGATAGATAGATAGATAGATAGATGATGATAGATAGATAGATAGATAGATAGATAGATAGATAGATAGATAGATAGATAGATAGATAGATAGATAGATAGATAGATAGATAGATAGATAGATAGATAGATAGATAGATAGATAGATAGATAGATAGACCGACAGACATAAAACCAAATGCAAAAATACGTATATACATACCTGCAGACTGACAGACAGACAGACAGATGGACAGACATATGTAATCAACAAAAATGCAGAGCAAAACCTAAATCAATCCAGGAATGTTGAAATAAATAAAACTTGCTTGACTTGCTATTTTATTAAATATTTTTCTTTACTATGTTTCTTACCATCTGGAATAAACACCCTGGCAAGAAATATATCTTTAGTAATCTTTGTGGAACATAGTCTTTCCTTTCCTTTCCTTTCCTTTCCTTTCCTTTCCTTTCCTTTCCTTTCCTTTCCCTTCCCTTCTTTATAAATATGCACCAAAGACAAATTCCTTGTGTGTCCAGTCACAGTTGGACAATAAAGAATTCTATTCTATTCTATTCTATTCTGTTCTGTTCTGTTCTCTGCTGTGCTATGCTATGCTATGCTATGCTATGCTAAAAAGACAAGGTTGATTAGCTTAATAAGCAAGACCTTTTAGCTACCTAAAATAAGGAAACACAATGCTATTATTTAGAAACAAATGACAGATCTGACTTTTTTCCTATGAATTTAATCAATATGAACTTGTTAAATAATTATTATCTGTTCACGGCAGTGTGAATTCTCATATTTGATTGTGCAATGACTTGTAATGGAGCAAGAATACCTAGTTGTTTTCCTACAATCGCACAGCACATATAATTTGTATTTGTGTTGGGAGGAGGGGCTGTGTATGCGTGTGTGTGTGTGTGTGTGTGTGTGTGTGCGTGCGTAAAAGTAAATGAATCTGTCCCCTCCTAAACATGATGCATTTCTTATTAAAGAAATTTGTTAAAAAGGAAATTTGGTTTACTTCATTTTATCCAAAGTTGAAGGAAGAGCTAAGAAAGTAAGATAAGTACCACTTGAGCTAAGTGGTGCACAGATGGACTGTGTCAGATCTTTTTTCAGGAAAACACCTGCAGGCATCTCTTGCTTATAGTAAATCAATGTAATTACACTTATGTCGAACCATAATTATCAATTAATGAACTCTGTATATTAATAAGCTTAGTTATTGCTACATTATCCTTACTGTCCTAACTCCTTTTTTAATTAAAATGGCTTATATGCGTCCCTATGGCTATTAAAAGGATAGCACAAAAAAGTAATTAGAAGAAGAAAGCATCCATAGCTATTGTCTTTTTTTAAAAAAAAATACAAGATAAAAGCTCTTTTGTGAAAATGCCTTTATGTTTACTATTTTATAGTTCACATACTTCTAATTAAAAATAGATTAGGATGAAATGGACATTCCATTTGTAGAAGTTTTATGCTGCAATAAAAATATGCTTTAAAAGTTGAGAGAATATTGCTTCTAAAATACAAGACTGTTTAGTGTAACTCCTCAAGTGCCAGGAGACAAAATTTGCCTTGATTGGTTTATTTGAAACTCTCTCGCCCAAGTGAAGCATCTTCACTGCAATGTGAAAGCAATATTTTCTTCTTTGGTTTCTCTTTTTAAATTTCATTGCTAAGTAAAGAACAGTTTGCAATGGACCTCTATGTAGATCCTTAAGTTGGTATATAGATTCATGGCAGAGAAAGAAGAGGGGGAAGAGAATGTCCTATAATTCTTTCTATACTACAATCATGTTGTATATGATCGCTAACCCAGATAAAAATGTTCCCTATTTTAACCCAATAATGAAAGAATAATACATCAGCAGAAAGCTAAACGAATATGAGAACAGTGTCATGAAAAAAACTGAGTTGTATAACACTTTCTTGTCTACACTTAGAACTTAGAATATGGAAATGAAAACTTATAGTGATACATGGATTCTATAAGTGTCCAATTACAAGCTGGTGTCTGTGTGTGTGTGTGTGTGTGTGTGCGCGTGTATGTGTGTGTGTGTGCGTGTAAAACAGTATCTTCAGGATTGTCACATTTTCCTGGTGATCTGTCAGATACACACACGCTTCTTCTACAGATCTCTATCAATATGTTTTACTTCTTTTCCTATGAATTATAGTGTCTTAATTGTTCTTTATATTTTATTTTACTATAGTTCCAAATCTGTCTGTACTCGTAGGCATTAGATTCTTGGAATCGTCAAAAGGATGGAAGGATGGATGGATGGATGGATGGATGGATGGATAGATAGATAGATAGATAGATAGATAGATAGATAGATAGATAGATAGATAGATAGATAGATAGATAGATAGATAGATAGGCAGTGAAGGTCTTAATTTGCCTTGTTCTCTAAATTGTGTGTGAGTTATTGCCTAGTTATAGCAATGGTATATGGATGCCTGAAATTCTTGCTCACTTCCTGATGAGGATTCATAAGGATAGCTAGGGGTTTCAAGAGTTGTTGCTTTCATTTAGGTTTCACAATTGGTACCAGCCCTTCATATTATTTTGGGACTGCATTTTCTTGCTAATAACTATTTGATCTTGATCAGTTTCCTCTGTCTAAACTTAAAAAATACACCTCTTTCTGATCTATGCTTATCTTTGGAAAATTGCTTTTAGCCATGGCTTAAAGAAAAGCTTTTGGGAGAAAATTCAAGATGACATGGCAGTTATATATTGCTGCAGCAACATAAGAAGAAAAGGTAGTGTGCACACCGACCAAAGCAAATCTTTCATATAAAGTGTAATTGTTGTCCATCAAAGACTACTCATACTGAGGCCAAACACTGTCACACTTTTATGGATACCACACAAGTTTCTCTTAATTCTGGGAGGAGAAAATGCTAGGCTTATTATAATTTCAATCCCCAAAGCTACCATTTATCCTCTTTGTGCTCTGTGGTATTTCACATCAGCCTTCTAATATGCAGTGCTGTTGTCATTTGTTTGGTTCTGGCATGACACTTTAATGAAAGATTAGCTTTAGCTTACTTTGAGTCTGTTAGCAAAATGATTCCAAGGCAGGTTTGGATTTACAAAAGCATAAGAGTTGGCTAGTTAAATCTTTCCTTTCCCTGATATTTCATCAGATATTAGCCAAATGTTAAGGGGGTAAAGTAATCATGAGCACATACTGTTGTTGCTAAGCTACAAATATAGTGTGAACATAAAACGCAGACTGCCAAAAACTGGAGAAGATGCTCACTTTTCAGTGTTAAGATTTTCTAAAACAAACAAATAAATTCCACCATATATTTCCTCATATATTGACAGTTAAATATTTCTTGTTTTTCAAGATAATGTTCATGGCAAGCTATAGTTAAAGTAGCTTACTGGATCTGAACATGGGAAGAAGTTACAAGAAAAAATGCAATAAAATTTGATTCTGAGTATATTGTTTGAAAATGGGCTGAGAATTTAAATTTGTTTATTTTATACCTTTTAAAATAATAGAACCTAAATTCCACAGAATGGCATATGCCATGCTTTATTAGAGTATCTGGCATAACATGAAATCACTGCATGGCATCATTCATTTTTTACAATTTGCTAATTGTTTAAGATGTTTAAATTTCAGATGCTCTGCCAGTTTTGATGTACTTCTTGTATTTAATTAAGTATTTTTCTAACGCATCTCTTTCTTCTGAGTTCATAACTAGACTGCTTTAATCTTAAAAAAATAAATGATAGGTGGTAGAACAAAAACTCAGAAATGATCTTAGTGTTTCTTCTTTCACAATTCCTGATTCACATTTTCTAACATGCAGTGCATAGTTAAAGACTATCCTAAGAATTATCTTAGCATCAAGAATCATGAAGGGTACTTTGCTTGGCTGCACATCCCAATCCACAGTGAAGCATCCTAGAATATCTTTCTATTGCTTTCTATGGAGCACATTCATAAACTGAGAATTCACATAGCAGATTTGATGATGAATGCAGATTCATCATATCTCGTATCTTCTCTTTACTGAAATTAGCAATACACTTTAAGATGTACTTTGTTATGTTAATCCTGGTCCTGTTAGACCTCTCAGCGGCTTTTGATACCATCGACCATGGTATCTTATTGCACCGATTGGGGGGGTTGGGGCTGAGAGGCACCGTTTTACGGTGGTTCTCGTCCTACCTCTCTGGTCGGTCGCAATGGGTGTTGGCAGGAGGGCAGAGGTCGGCCCCAAGGCCCCTCACATGTGGGGTTCCCCAGGGGTCGGTCCTCTCGCCACTTCTGTTCAACACCTACATGAAGCCACTGGGCAAGATCATCCGTGGTTTTGGGGTGGAGTACCATCTGTACGCTGATGATACTCAGCTGTACATATCCACCCCAAACCACCCCAACGATGCCGTCGAGGTGCTGTCCCGGTGTCTGGAGGCCGTACGGGTCTGGATGGGTAGTAACAAACTCAAACTCAACCCATCCAAGACCGAGTGGCTGTGGTTTCCGGCACCCCGGTTTAGCCAGATAAATCCAACACTGGCCATTGGGGGCGAACATCTTGCCCCCGTGGAGAGGGCGCGCAACTTGGGCGTCCTCCTGGATTCCCGGCTGTCCATGGAGGACCATGTGGCAGCCGTGGCCAGGGGGGCGTTCTATCAGGTTTGCCTGATATGCCAGTTGCGCCCCTTACTAGACCGGGGGGCCCTTCGCACAGTCACTCAAGCGTTCGTGACATCTCGGCTGGATTACTGTAATGCTCTCTACATGGGGCTCCCCTTGAGGTGCACTCGAAAGCTACAGTTAGTGCAGAATGCGGCCGCGTGGGTGGTTATGGGTGCCTCAAGGCAAGCCCACGTAACACCTCTCCTGCGCGAGCTGCACTGGCTGCCTGTGGCCTTTCGAGTGCGCTTCAAGGTGTTGACCACCATCTTTAAATCGCTCCATGGCTCGGGGCCTAGCTATATACGGAACGAGCTAGCCCCCATTCGTGGCCCAGTGGGATGCCACGAGGTCGATCTTGTTTGGGAGGAATTTGACTCCGTTGCTTCCGAGGATATGGACAGGTTACGTGGACGACTGCGAGCCACCACATGTTTATTGGACCCGTGTCCCTCCTGGCTTGTACTGGCATCCTGGGAGGTGACACGAGGCTGGCTCCAAGAGGTTGTCAACGCATCCTTGAGTGAGGGTTCCTTGCCTGCTTCCCTAAAAGAGGCTATGGTGAGGCCCCTCCTTAAGAAGCCCTCTTTGGACCCAGCTCTTTTAACCAACTATCGTCCCGTCTCCAACCTTCCCTTTCTGGCGAAGGTTGTTGAGAGTGTGGTGGCACAACAGTTTCCCCGTCACCTGGAGGAAGTTGATTATCTAGATCCGCGCCAGTCCGGCTTTCGGCCCGGGCATAGCACCGAGACGGCATTGGTCGCGTTGGTGGATGATCTCTGGAGGGCCAGGGATGGGGGTTGTTCCTCCATCCTGGTCCTATTAGACCTCTCGGCGGCTTTCGATACCATCGACCATGGTATCCTATTGCATCGGCTGGGGGGGTTGGGGGTGGGAGGCACCGTTTTACGGTGGTTCTCCTCCTACCTCTCTGGCCGATCGCAATTTGTGTTGGCAGGAGAGCAGAGGTCGACCCCGAGACCCCTCACATGTGGGGTGCCTCAGGGGTCGGTCCTCTCGCCTCTCTTGTTTAATGCATACATGAAGCCGCTGGGTGGGATCATCCGTGGTTTTGGGGTAGAGTACCATCTCTACGCTGATGACACTCAGCTGTATATATCTACCCCAAACCACCCCAACGATGCCGTAGCGGTGATGTGCCAGTGCCTGGAAGCCGTGCGGATCTGGATGGGAAGTAACGGACTCAGGCTCAACCCGACCAAGACCGAGTGGCTGTGGTTTCCGGCTGCCCGATTCAACCAGCTTTCTCCAACGCTGGCCATAGGGGGCGAACATCTTGCCCCTGTGGATGGGGCGCGCAATTTGGGAGTCCTCCTGGATACCCGGCTGTCTATGGAAGAGCAAGTGACAGCCGTGGCCAGGAGGGCGTTTTACCAGGTTCGCCTGGTTCGCCAATTGCGCCCCCTATTGGATCGGGACGCCCTTCGCACAGTCACTCATGCCCTCGTGACATCCCGACTGGACTACTGTAACTCCCTCTACATGGGGCTCCCCTTGAGGTGCACCCGGAGGCTTCAGTTAGTTCAGAATGCAGCCGCGCGAGCAATTATGGGAACCACTAGGTTTACCCATGTAACATCGCTCTTGCGCGAGCTGCACTGGCTGCCTGTCGTCTTCCGGGTGCGCTTCAAGGTGTTGGTTATCATCTTTAAAGCGCTCCATGGCTCGGGACCTAGCTACCTGCGGGATCGGATACTGCCTCACACATCCTCACGGCCGATTCGCTCCCACAGAGAGGGACTTCTCCGGGTGCCGTCCACTAGACTTTGTCAGCGGGCGACGCCCAGGGGAAGGGCTCTCTCTGTGGCAGGCCCGGCCCTCTGGAACGACCTTCCCCCCGATATTAGAACGACCACGGACCTCCGCTCCTTCCGCCTGAAACTAAAGACACATCTTTTCCGCCTGGCCGGCCTAGGGTAGTCTCTCTCTCTATGGGTTTTTTAATTATTTATGTATATTGAGTGGGGATTTTTAGTTAATGGGATTTTAGCACAGGAGTTTGTTTAATCTGTTTTAAATTGTATGTATTTTTGTATATTTATGGTTTTTATTCTCCCTGTGCACCGCCCCGAGTCCCTGTGGGGAGAGGGAGCGGTTAATAAATTCAGCTTTATTATTATTATTATTTATTATTATTATATACGAGACCGCCTCCTGCCCCATACATCCCTTCGTCCGGTCCGCTCCCACAGAGCGGGCCTACTCCGGGTGCCATCGGCCGGGCAATGCCGGCTGGCGACACCCAGGGGAAGAGCCTTCTCTGTGGCGGGCCCAGCCCTCTGGAATGACCTACCCCCCGACCTTCACACTACCTCGGACCTCCGCCTTTTCCGCCAACGTCTTAAGACGTACTTATTCCAACAAGCCGGCCTAGGAGAGCCCCCCGCGTCTGACTTTTAAATATAAATTATAATTTGGTTATGGTTTTAATAATGGGTTTTAGCACGGGTGAATTAATTTAATATATATTTTAATTGATGTATATTGTATTTATGGTTTTATATAATGCCTGTGCGCCGCCCTGGGTCCTAACAAGGAGAAGGGCGGGGTATAAATTTAATAAAATAAATAAAATAAAATGTGGACACCCACAGATGAAAAAGTGCCTCATGTGACAATTCATAGATAGTCAGATTTTACTATTTATGGAATTTAAAACACAAAATTAAGAAAGTATAAATAAAGATCAATAGCTACAAATGAAGATAATTTCACTCATGACTCTGGGATGGTGTATACTGTAAAATATTCTAGCTTAGTTTCTCTAATAAATTCACTGAGCATTTACATGTGCTCACAAAAAACGTAAGTGATAAACAGAAGCAAGAAGTAATTCCTGTCATTTCACAATGTACTTCACTCTATTTTGAAAGTACTAATGTGCTATTATAATACGACAGGACAATTTAAAAAAAAAATTTATGGTTCGCTAAAAGACGCTGAGCTTGTCGATCAGAAAGGTCAGCATTTTCACAGTTCAAAACCCTAGCGCCGTGTAGGCTCCTGTTACTTGTCCCAGCTTTTGTCCCAGCTATTGCCAAACATGTAAAAATGCAAGTAGAAAAAATAGTAACCACCTTTGGTGGGAAGGTAACAGCGTTCTGTGAACCTTCGACATTTAGTCATGACAGCCACATGACCATGGAAACATCTTTGGACAGTGTTGGCTCTTTGGTTTTGAAATGGAGATGAGCACCGCCCCCTAGAATCGGGAACAACTAGCACATATGTGTGAGGGAGACCTAAACAACTTTTAGACAGAGTTTGTAAGGCCATGTATTTTTTTATTTGTTTCTAAACTCTGACTATTAACTTTGATACCTGGAGGAAAGGAGCTTAAGAACTATGTAATGCTGGAAGTTCATTTATTTATTCCCTTTGTAACAATTACAACATACTGTAAAGTAGAAATTATGTTTTGCGATCTCAGAACTTGGTTTGATCTCAGAACTTGGTTTGTTGATCCATGCTATCTGAATTGGTTGTATCCTTTTGTTTCCTTCCTATATTTTTTATTATCTTTTTGCAATGCGTAAATGTAATTGATCCCTATGTGTCTATGGATGACTGATTTATCTCAATGCCAGACTTTTGAGAATTCCCTAGCAGTTTTTGATTTTGCTTGGTTTAAGATGCTAAACCAATCAGTATCTTACTGGAGTTGAGAAGTCTGATTGGGACACAGACTGGATTTTCATAGTTAAGATTCATACCTATTTAACTCTTGGAAAAAAATAACTTTAAAATAAGTAGTAAAATGGTAGGTTTACTTTACTGTTCAGTGTAGGCTAAAGCTGGCATAGCAACTTTAAATCAGTTTGAATGTAATTATTCTTTTACACGATTTTTTTCTGACTTCAAATTGAATTTAGTCTTCTTAATTCACAACAGTTAAGATTAAAGCAATTTAAGTTTTAAAGGCTTAACATGGACCAGATGTTTCCAAGGAACAATACATAATTTTAATGGACACTATGAAAGAGTTTAAACACACAATATTTTTTTTTTAATTTCAAGATACTTTAAAATTTGTACTACTGAAATATATTAAATATGAACCAAAGACTTGGAATTTCTGATAAGGCCCTATTAATAGCTATATGTTCTCCATATATTAAAATGGTATAGATAGACCTGAGATTAAAACTGATTCATCAGAGCTTGTATTTAAAATAGACTGGACCTTCCAAGCAATATATTCAAATTCAACAGCATCAAGTTTACTCTCCTGGATATTTAAAAGTTCATTGATCCTATGATATAATGAATTCTTTACGCTTCTGAATTTTTTATATTTGTTTCTAGAACAATATTTTAATACACATCAATAGATGTATGTGTTTATAATTTTAAGCAGTACATTTCTAGCATTTGGTAATTTGTACATAATGAAAATAATGCCTTTTGTACAGATCATTTACATAGAAATAAGTGCAATATCAAATATGGCCTAGTTTCTAAATCACAAAGAATAGTTTTGAACTGATTCTCTAGGACTGCAAGGCAAAATGGACAGGATGGAGATTTAAGGAGCCATCTCGTGCTCTGCTAGAGGGCAGATACATGTTGCAATGAAAAGCTATATTGAATAAAATAGATATTATACTAGAAAAACTATACACTCCTTCACTTTTCATTTTTCAAATGATATAACTGGAAATGAAAGAAAAGAGAAAACTGCAGTTTAATTAGCAGATCTATAAGAGGATACATTTGGGAATTGACAGTTATTTGCTACAAATGTCAACAATTTGCAAAATATTCTGGACTCCTGTCCTGAATATTGTATGGATTTATCCCCACCAAAACCTACAAACAGACAACAAACAAACAATCTTTAAAAAAATTTAAGAAACAATGTAACTATAGTCAAATTAATTTCTAAAATTCAGACGTTCTTTTTGTTAATGTGAGAATTATTTATTCCATAATTATCTTCTGCATCTGAAGTTTGATCTCATTCTTTAAAGAAAAAAAACAGTTTGTGGGTTTTGAGAAGGACACATAAATTCTTCTATTGAGCATTTCTGAATGGAATTGGACAGCTTCTGATTCTGTACTCTACCATGTATATTAACATAGCCCAATGAAATATCCATTGGAAATATTCTTAATTAGAGTTCTATCTCTACCCCATGTACACTGGCTAAGCAAGCTATTTCAACCTTCTTTCCCTTCTCTTTATATGACAAATTTAAAATGTCATTCCTTATACATAATGTTGGTTCAGCAACCAACTTCATAACAGTTTGGATAAATTACTTTTTGTATGATAATAGGTTTAATTAATCCCAGACATATTTAATAGGACACTACATTTATGTTTCATTTAACCTTCACTATTAATTGTTAATTCAAAATGTTTGACAAAGTCTAATAACTAAGCAACAAACATCCATATTAATTACATATGCTTGTAAGAATGCTGATAAATAAGTTGCAGTTTGTTAGTAATTATATACTGTACAAAAAAGGAAGCACCTAAACCTGCAGTAAAGATTATTTATGACTCACTAGATAAATGTATTTTTAATACTCATTTCTAATTAATATGGCTAGACCTTTTTCATATTTTATTCATTAAAAAAGACTTTTATATTTTTATAATTACCTTTGTCATGTTCTTGGGCATATAATTGGGAGAAATAAGAAGTGCATTACTTAAGGTTATTTTTGGAAATAACCAACATTTCCTTTAGAATGGAAGATAGTAAAATATGGAGAACATTTAGGCCTGAACCCATTTGGGTTAGATAAACTTATCTGGCCTGAACTTAGAATTAATTTTGTTAAAGTGAGTTCCAAATTCTGAAATGGTTTGTCTGCCTGCCTGTCTGTCTCTTTCTCTCTCTCCCCTCCGTCCTCTCTTTCTTACTCAAACTCCAAAAGGAGCTTAAATGGCAAGACTGCTCCTAAAAGCTGATGTTATCTTTTCCAAATTCAGTTGTATTATCCTCTACCTATTTTCATATTATCCCTATCTCTGCTTTTATTGCTGACCTTATCATTTTCTTAGTATTTTATTTTATTCCACATTTTTATTCTATTTCTCTGACAATATCTCAAGCAGCATAATGAATAGGTTGCAAAGATTTTATTTTTAATGGTAAAAATGGTAAAAACCACCATGTGGAATAATGACCTTTATCTCTGTAATAACTATCTGATATTGCCAAGGGGGCAAACAGCAAACAGCAAGGAGAAAAGGACATTCAAAGTGAGAAATGGCTGAATAAGAGGGGGGAGGAAATCTCTAGCTATTCTCCTGATGTGGAAGAAAGCTTCTGCGCTTTCCATCCTCACTAAGAATAGAATTTGCAGTCTTGCAAGCTTCTTCCTGGCCAGATGGGCTTCTTGCTTTGATCTATGGTTTTTATGTCAGGCTCTAAAAGTGACTATCCTGCTAAGTTTACTTATTGGTCAGATCCCATGCATCAATAGTATATTAATTGTTGCTCTCCCCTCACTTGGCCACTAGCATAATTTTTTATGAAATTTGAGCCACGTCCAGAAATTGATCACTTGCTTTTATTTTTAAATATAGATCTCCCCTTTAAATCAACACAACTCATAGACATATATTTTTTCTTCCACTTGTTAAAACACAGTTACAATTAAGACAAAAGCACAGTTATAAAGAATGAATAGACCAGAAATAAAACAATATGGTAGCTATAAAACTACCATTGTGTTGTGTAGAGAATTAGAAATGTGGTCTCCAGGTAGTCAATCACAGTGTATCTACTGCCTTATGAAGTGCAGTCTAATTTGGTCTAAAAACGTTTGAATTCAATTTGTTGGTACAAAAAACCTGGTACTTTTTGCTACCCTAAATTGACATGGGTGTCCTTACTGAATTACATAAAGATCATATTTTATCTATAGTTAATCTATAAATTTGAATTATGAAATTTCAAACAATTGTCAGCTTCTATGTGCCTAGGTAATTCACCTTTCTCTTCTATCATGTGTGTCTTTAATCGTAAAGATTCCTTATTCACATTGTCCAATGACCCAAATGGTTTCACTTTTTCCAGTTTTCATTTTTAGCTAAAATGCCTTGTTTTCAAGCTCTAAATAGAACCAACTATGTTATCAGAGCATCTAATCTATAATTCATCACTGTGATTTCCCTCCCAAATCTAGTCACTTAGTTATGACTTCATTTATACAGTAGTGGCTTTAGTCTTGACCATAGTGAATTACAGAAATTACAGAGAATACTAATATGCCTTCACTAAAAAATACCAACCGAAAATATTTTTATATAGTCTATGAAATAACTACTATAGGATAGTTAATTTAGAAATGAACTTATTAGGTATGTACCGCATAATGAATCAGAATGTACATATTGACTGGCTACTCTACTTATATATGGCCCAAGATTTATTGCATTTGCAATATATAGGTCAGTTAATTTGGAATTACAAATTTATATATGACAATGGAATCCAGATTTGTTACAAAACCTATATATTATAGGCTGATTTTTGTCCAACCTCACATTGGCTCAATCCTGCACCAAATATATCATTTGGTTTGCAGTTATTACATTATAAACTTTGCGAGCCACTTGAAAATAAAGGTATAAATAAATAGTATGAATAAAACAGGAGCTATATAAGAGGATAAGTGATTCTGTTAAATAATATATTAAAACCTATTTAGTTTTTTTTAATTTATCTGAAAAAACCCTATGCAATCTTATGAACATTATAAATAAAATGTTACATTATTTCTGCAGAGTTAAGAACAAAGATTTCCATACTTTCAGAAGCTACTTCTATAAAATGAAAAGGGAAGCAGGATTTATGGATACTTGACAACCCTTCTAAAAATGGACGATAACATTTGCAGCATGATTCTTCTCCTGCCTAGTCAACTTGAAATTGCTTATCAGTTTAAGAAAACATAATCTTTAGCAATATGCACATGTGATCCTCCCACTTACATATTGGTTGAAGAAGAGAGATCGTTCAGATGTGTACAGTAGTTGTAAATTAATTCCTAAAGGAATTAATATGTGCACTGTAAAGAAATGTGTTATTGATTGCATAGAATTAATTCATGATTTGGACAGAAAGCATTCACCATGGCAACACTTGTTCTCAGCCAGAATAACAGCATTATCCCTTATTTACTGTGATCACTCCATAAAGAAGAAATTAAAGAACAAGATTGACCAAAACCAGTAGAATCATAGAACATTATAGGTGGAAGGAAAATTGGACATTGTTTAGTGCAACGGCATTTATTCCACTATTACACCATCCATGACAGGTGGCCATCCACTCTCTATTTAAATATTTGCAGAAAAGGAGCTTCCATTATTTCCCAAGGCTATCTGTTCCATTGATTAGCATCAATTTTTTTCTTTTTTTTTATTGAAAAAGTTTTACAAAAACAAATTTTCCCCTTTTCCCCCCCTCCCCATACATGTAATATAAATCAAATACAAGTACTATACCCCCCCTCATCCCAACCCTCATAATATGAATTACTCACAAAATAATATCATCCAGTTATCCCCCTCTTCTAAAGTAATTATGCAAATATATTTCCCTCCCCTGACGCCCCTAACCCTCCCCCACCTCCCAATCCAACCCACCCCCCTGACTTCCGCTATACACCACTCTGAAAATTCCAAACAACCCAGATATTATCTTCTCTGTTCACATTATACCCCTTACATATCTCCTTATCAATCTACTCATTCTTGCCTAAAATACCTAGTAACTACATAATACTTTTTTTTTAAAAGAAACCTTATAACAGACCCATCATAAACACCCACACCTTCAACCTTTTGGTTAGACATTAGAATGCATACATGATAATTCTTAGAATCTAAATACCATACCATGGTTCAAAAGGTTTGTTATTTTTTCCCCTCACCATTGATTAGCATCAATTTTTTTCTTAATGTTCGATTGAAAATCTATTTCTTTGTGACTTGTGCCCATTTCCCCTTTCTTCTCAAGAAGTTCTAAAACTTCCTGCTAAAATCTTCTTCAGATTTTATTTCAGAAATATAGTCATCCTATTTCCCACAATTCTCTATTTTCAAGCTAAGCATACCCAATGCCTCCGAATTCCCTAAAAGTTTTTTTCTTTCTTTTAGTTCTTATATCTTCATTATCCTCCAATTTTTCAATGTTATTCTTAAGATTGGACACAATATTCCATGTAAGATGTACTCAGGAAAATAGAAAGTAACTATGACCTTTAAAATTTTAATATTATTCATTTAGGAATGCAACTTGGAATTGCTTTTTCCTTCCTTCCTTCCTTCCTTCCTTCCTTCCTTCCTTCCTTCCTTCCTTCCTTCCTTCCTTCCTTCCTTTCTTTCTTTGATTTTTGTAGTGGTATCACATTGTTGGCTCAGCTCATCATGTGATCCACTTAGATTCTTTTTGCATGTTTCATTGCCCAATAAAAGCTTCTTCATCCAACACTCATGCCTTTGATATTTCCTGCCCAGTTTAGCACTGGTTTTCCTTGCTGCTTTTCACCTATTGTTCCAACTTGTTAGACCATCCCAAATAATAATGTTGTCTTCTAAGATACTTGCTCTCTCACCTAAATTTCTATCATGTAAATTTGATAATCAAATATTTTAAAATGTTAATACAAGTAAGTTAATAATAATAATAATAATAATAATCTTTATTGTCATGGTAAAAATTACAATGAAATTGGTTATAAATATATCAATAGTATAAGGACTATACAATAGCTCTATGATGTTCTAGTGATTTATTTGCAGTTTGACACTGTGTCTCTTCACTGAGCAAAATTGATTAACTAGCTCGGTAATCACTGTGGTAGCCAAAACTGAATAAGAGATAAAATAACCAAATATATATATATATACAGTATATATAAGAAATAATGCAGTTTAAGTTTTAAACGATAAAATTATCATTAACAATATTGTCTAATGTATTTTAATAGGTTTTAAATTGTTTTCTATGTTTTATTCGTGATTTTACTGCTGCCTGTACACCGCCCTGAGTCCCGGAAGGGAGAAGGGCGGTATAGAAATTTAAATATTAAATTAAATTAAATATTGTCAAGGTTTTTCATTGCATAAATGAGGAAATGATTTGAAAGCTGAATCCAGCCTTTATATAGGTGTCATTAACTGTATAGAGTAGATTAATGTTTAGTAGAACAATGCAAGAACTGAACTTTCATAGTAAACTTTGTCCAATATTGCTGAACTTTATCAGCAACTGAAATGGGAAAGGAAAGTATAATCCCATCATAATGTTTGCAGTGTTGTTTAAAACTGATGTATGTATAGATACAACTAGGGCAAAATATGGATGTGCTACATATACTTTAATAATTGTGACTGATCTAGCTGCACAAAGTCAGAACATTTAATTCTTACTGAATTTTGATGATACAGCAACTGTGTACTTCAGATCAAGACCCTAAGGGACTCAGTATGGACATATATTACTTTTACCAGCAGAAAAACAAAGACGGAGGAAAAATCTCTCAAACACTAATCTGCTCCATAGATTATAGCAATATATCATTTGTACTCACGTCTTTCCATAATATAATACGCATCACATTGATAGTTCTATTATTTATGATTAATATTTCATTTCATTTCATTTATTAAACGTATATACCGCTCCCTTTCCCAAAAAGGGACTTGGGGCGGTGCATAGGAAATTAAAAAAGCATATATAAACATGACAATATACAAAATTTAAAATCAAATTAAATTATTAACCCTGTGCTAAAATGTACAATAAATTAAACTATTACCCTTAAAAACCAATTAAAACAATTTGATGTCAGGCTAAAGGCTAGGTAGAGTTAGGCCAGGCCGGCCTGTTGGAAAAAATAAGTCTTGAGTTTCTGACGGAAAGAACGGAGGTCCGTGGTCGTTTTGAGTTCAGGGGGTAGGTCGTTCCAGAGGGTTGGGCCCGCCACAGAGAAGGCCCTTCCCCTTGGCGTCGCCCGCTGGCATTGCCTAGTGGACGGCACCCGGAGAAGTCCCTCTCTGTGGGAGCGAATCGGCCGCAGGGATGTATGGGGTACGATGCGATCCCGTAGATAATATAATATAATGTAACAGGTGAAAATTAAAAGTATTGGATGAATTAAATTATTTCTTCCTTAGAAAATCAAGGTATGAAGGAGCTCTGGCTCCATTTTTCGGATGCTGTACTGAATCAAAAATGTATTTTGTCCTATGCCATTTATTTGTTGATTTTCACTTTTGGAGTGCTGAGAAAGTAATGCGTTTGAAAATCTAAATCATTGGAAACTGCAGGATGAGATAAGAATGAGTGAAAAAATGTACAATCTGATGCCATAATGTAAAAACTGCAAATTATGTACTTCTATCAGAATATTAGGTTGATAGTACATAAAATTAGATCTCTATCATGATGTTACTATAATGTCATTATCATTTTGATGCAATCTCAGTTGCTGTAGATACCTGTGTAATGATTGTCATTCCTACTTTACTTTCCATGATATGCAATCAATAGGAGCAATCAAGCTGAAAAGATGTTCTTTCCCTATGGTTCTTTAACCTGCTTTTGAAAATTATTCCCAGTCTTGTGTAAAGGAATTGCACTAATGTAACTATTAGAGAATTAAGCAAAGTCCATGCAGAATGAAAGTAAAATGAATTTGGAACAGCTAATAGTGTTCAGGGAATTGTGATTAACAATTAAGAATTTGCTCCAAGCCAGAAAGGCCTAAAGTTCATCTCCATAATTAGAAAGCATCACCCATCATGTAGTTAACTTATTAGCATGCACACTACTAGAAAAAAAACTTAATTAAAAAATGAACTGGCTAATTGTTAAAACCATGCATTTTCTATCTTTTCTATCCCTGCAGCAAAAGCTGAAGATCATATTGATGCCTATTAGTCTTAATCTTCCCGTTGTCTTAATTGATACATGCTGTCATAGTAACATAAGATTGCTTATATTTTAACATCTCAATCTACATGCATTTCTTGATGAAATTTACTATTCAAACAAAGTAAATGTAAAATCATATGAGGGTATTTGGACCCAAACTTTTGCTGTAATCATGATTGTTAGGGAAATTCATACAGGCGGGGGAAAAAATAAAGAATAAGGTCCATAACCTCTTAGCTAAATAAAATATGAAATAATTTATTTCAGTACTTAAAAACCAACATATTGCTTGAACATTTTCCAAAGATATCTACTGCTAGAACCGACTTGGTGGACAATTGGTCCATTCCAACCATGGAAAATATGTGAATTATAAAATCAGAAGCTTAGTTTTTGGTTTGTGGAATCATTATAATTTATCTAGCTATAAAAAATATTGTAATATTATACCATTTTACTAACATTTTGAGGATCTCACTTTGACTAGAGATGAATAGGATTTAAGCCTTTTCAAACAAAGTTAAGAGCTTATCTCTGTGGAACCCTGGTTCCAACTAGAGAAACAAAACATTATTTGTGTATCAGAAAAATATCATTTGGCAGTTTTAAGACAGGGGTCTCCAACCTTTGCAACTTTAAGTCTGAAGGACTTAAGCTCCCAGAATTCTCCAGCCAGCAAAGCTGGCTGGAGAAGTCTGGGAACTGAAGTCCTTCAGACTTAAAGTTGCAAAGGTTGGAGACCCCTGGTTTAAGACATTTCCTTTTGGGAGGAAAGTGTAAGACAATTGCAAATAGTTTGCTAACATTTCACCAATAAAATTTCCTACATTCCCTGAATTCCAAGTGATAAGAATTGGTTGAGATGGCCAGACTATTGTAATGTAATGTATTATAATGTAATCTAGGTTCTCTGTAGCATGAATTCAGCTTCTTGTCAGATGGATTCATGCCTTCCTTGACTCATTCAGCAGCTTCATATTTTGTGGTTGCTTGGCTTAGAGAAGCTGTAAATCCTTCTTTGGGGGAAAAGGAACATGAAAGATATGCCTGCTGCTAAAGAAGCCATCTCACAACTCAATTAAATAACTCTACACAATTTAAACCTTTTATTTTGGAGAAAGCATTAGAAAAGTTGGTGAGGTATCAATCAGCTTCAGATTATAGTATAAGAAATTGAATTACAATTACATTTGATACCTGGGCATGGGCTTAAAAAGGTAATGGTTATATTGGTATCTTGTAACCACCTCTGAATCAGAAACTTCAGTGACATTCTATTGTATTGACAGACTTTAGAGTTAGGGTTAGGGATCGGTTCTAAAGTCTGTTTTATGATAGTTTCTTGAATGAGTCGAGAGATCAATCTGGTGGCCAATCTTGTGTGAGATGCAAGCTAACATCCTGCTTGAATGCTTCGCCTGATTTGGATAGTTACTTTCCACCTCCTTCCCCACAACTGTCTTCCTTTTCCATGTCTTCATTGTCTGAATTCTCAGAAGCACTTGGGAAGTGTGGGAGCAAAGCCAATTCAAAGGGGCCTTTTGACTCCAAATTTTCACCATGTGGCATGTTCTACAAAGCATCTAGATGATTGGGTCCCTTGGGAAGTGAAGGCCAGAAGTGGATGGTTGGGTTTCATCAATCATTCTGTTTCCTCCAAGTTAACTCCTTCACTTACAAGTTTCTTGTTAGGCTCTGGTATGGAGTAGGTTAGGAGTTTAGATGGTGTTTGGTCATCTGGGAAGTTCTGGTGGAATTGCCACATCAAGTCAAGAACACATACATACTTGGCAATTTCACCAGAAATGTTCTGACTTTGGGTAACTCCTTCAATAGTTTAAGTAGTGCTTATTAAGTACTTTGTTCCTTGTCCTAGTCCCAAAAAAGTTTAGGTGGGTTTTTTTTGCAGCACTTTCAGATTATAATAATAATAATAATAATAATAATAATAATAATAATAATAATAATAATAATAATAATAATAATAATAATAATAATAATAATAATAATAATAATAATTTATTACTTATAAACCGCACCCTCTCCCCACAGGGACTCGGGGCGGTGCACAGGAGGAATAAGAACAATAACTATATACATATTTCATTAAAAATACATTAAATTAAGTGACCTGTGCTAAAATACCCGTTAAAACTATCTAACTAGAGATCCCCAATAAACCCTAAAGACAGAGGAGTAGCTATCCCAGGCCGGCAAGGCAGAAAAAGTGTGTTTTCAATTTATGACGGAAGGAGCGGAGGTCCGTGGTGGTCCTAATATCGGGGGGGAGGTCGTTCCAGAGGGCTGGGCCCGCCACAGAGAGAGCCCTTCCCCTGGGTGTCGCCCGCTGACAAAGTTTAGTGGACGGCACCCGGAGAAGTCCCTCTCTGTGGGAGCGAATCGGTCGTGAGGATGTATGAGGCAGGATCCGATCCCGCAAGTAGCTAGGTCCCGAGCCATGGAGCACTTTAAAGATGATAATTAATACCTTGAAGCGCACCCGGAAGACGACAGGCAGCCAGTGCAGCTCGCGCAAGAGCGGTGTTACATGGGTGTACCTTGTGGTACCCATAATTGCTCGCGCGGCTGCATTCTGGACTAGCTGAAGTCTCCGGGTGCACCTCAAGGGAAGCCCCATGTAGAGAGAGTTGCAATAGTCCAGTCGGGACGTCACGAGGGCATGAGTGACTGTGCGAAGGGCGTCCCGATCCAATAGGGGGCGCAATTGGCGTACCAGGCGAACCTGGTAAAACGCCCTCCTGGCCACGGCTGTCACCTGATCTTCCATTGACAGCCGGCTATCCAGGAGGACACCCAAATTGCGCGCCCCATCCACAGGGGCAAGATGTTCGCCCCCTATGGCCAGTGATGGAGTAAGCTGGTTGAACCAGGCCGCTGGAAACCACAGCCACTCGGTCTTGGTCGGGTTTAGCTTGAGTCCGTTACTTCCCATCCAGATCCGCACGGCTTCCAGGCACTGGCACATCACCGCTACGGCATCGTTGGGGTGGTCTGGGGTAGATATATACAGCTGGGTGTCATCAGCGTATAGATGGTACTCTACCCCAAAACCACAGATGATCTGACCCAGCGGCTTCATGTATGTGTTGAACAGGAGGGGCGAGAGGACCGACCCCTGAGGCACCCCACATGTGAGGGGTCTCGCGGTCGACCTCTGCCCCCCTGTCCATAGTTGATATGGACCCCAAAGGGCCAACACAACACTTTTAGAAAATATCTCAATTGGTCAAAAGCTATTTTTATTGTTCACAGTTTTAGTTTATAAATATCAGTTTCTTTCTAGGGAAATCAGTGCTCTGCAAAAGCAAGACAGTCTCCTTTCCCTGCAGCTGACTGGGACTGTTGATCTCAAACCCTCGCACTGTTATTACTTCAAATCTAGACTACTATTATCAGCTTTATGTGGGACTACCTTTGAAAACTATTTGATAATGTTGATTTGTCAGAATATTCATGAACCAGCAGAGACATGGCATCATGTCAGCCAATGGGGCTTGTTTGGAAAGCAGAAACTTAAGCAAATGGTCTGGGCGTGGCTTAGCTTTGTGCTCATCTTGAAACATAACTAATCTAGTAGTCTGTTCTGAACTCTGAACTGAAACAATCTCTCATCTCTACCACATTGGAAGAATCTGCTTTTGGTATTGTACATTTATTTGTGTTTGGTACTTCAAACTTGTACAAAAACTGAAATTTTATTAGTGCTCTTTTTATCCATAACTTCTGTTTTACCTTACATGGAATATATATACAATGTGTTTAGTGGTCTTATTTTTTTTGTGTCCTTTTGTATTGTGAACTGATAGCAGGAGTAAAATGATAAATAATCATGAGACATATCACTGAATAATATTAAAATATTAAAAATATAGACACTGTAAATACAAGGTTTCAGTGCCAGCTGGAAAAGTTAGTTTTTAAGTTAGATCATATCAACACATCAAAGTTTCACCATTTTTAGTTGTTTTTTTTTAAAGCCTTCACAGTTCTTGTTTCCACTATTTTTACTTATGTAATACTATTACAGATCATTTGTACTAATCGTATGTGGTGAAATAAAATATATTACAGTAAATGAAACTGCTGTCATCACATACCTAAGCTTGCAGACTTGCTTACCTAAATGTGCAAACTTATTCATAATTTGTATTCTTTAAGACAATTTAATGTGGTGATGAAATGAAAAATAAGACTTAATATGATTTCTTTTAAGAAGAAAAATGTAACACTTTGAAATAAGAAAGATAAAAAAGAAAGAGCGGTGAAGGTGTATGTCAACTATTGGTTTAATTGTTCAATGTTCCTGGGTTTACAGTTTTATATGAAGGTACCTTTTTCATGCTGAATTCCACTGATGAAATTATATCACTCAAAATGTATTTGCATATGATTGCATTTATTATTATATTTTGAATGTGCCTATTTGTTACGTCAAAACAATGCAAATAGTGAAATAGCATTATTATTCAAACTTCACATTTCAAATCTTTTGAGCTGTATTGTAAATAAGTCCTTGGCCTATATCATGGGCATGACATTTTAAAATGCTTGGAAGTCTTTGGATTACAAAAAAAATAAAATCAAGAGAAGTCTGCTGAATACCACTCATTACATTTAGCAGACAAGATCAACCAAAATGTAATAGCTTTTCTTTTGGGGGCAGGGAGAATGATAAAATTACCTCAACAGGCATTTCCTATTTATCAGAACTTCCATGTCTGTTACAACTTTCTTCTAAATCCCTGCTTACAAAGTGCTAGGCATCAATCATTCCAACTCTGTTTTACCTTCAATTTCACAGCTTTCAGGAAGACTTACATTTTTATAGTGCACTTTATCTCCTATTCTTTCCTGCTTCTCTTTTATGCCCCAGGTTTTTATTCATTATCTACTCTGTTTGCAATCCTCAGGACATCGAAATTCTAGCTGAGTATTATTATAAATAATATCTTTCACAGGAAACAAAGTTGTGATTATAATCATGCTTCTCTCTGGTTTCAGGTAAATTAAATCACTTTGGTTATATAAATATCTTCAGAGTTCCATTTTCTGCCGCACATATTGCTCTTTTAATATTAATGGATTAAGATGCATGTACTGTTGCTATATTTCTCAGTTATAAAGAACTTCTGAGGAAAATAAAATCACCGTTGTGGCTCACATTCTTTCAACAAAAATTATAACATTTTAAAAAATCTTGAACACAGCAATTAATAAATGTGAATGTTTCTAAAATCTGAGATAGATGGGGAAAAATAACACAATATATACTTATTCCCCTGGCTCAGCTGATCATGGAGGGGAACCTGTGGACTAGTGGCAATTACAACTGCCTCACATGTAATACTTCCCAGGTTCAAATCAACCCACTCACAGCAACAGAGTCAGCACCCCACCCCACCCCCCACCAAGAGTTAAGGAAGGGTGACATCTACGGAGCCACAGATCGAAGCCTGATATGCCTTGAGCTATCCGGTTTCCCTGATTACATCAGCCATTTACAGGACTCTTATTAATGAGAGAATATTTTCACAGCTCCTATTCAGGGCCCCTTTAAGGGAGGAGACTTAATGTCATCCCTCTCTGACTTAACGTCATCCCTCTCAGAAAGGCTTGCCTCATATGCTGGAAAGTGCCGGTTCAAATCCCAGCAGAAGGAGTATGGCCAGCTGAAGAAGGCTAATAAGCCTGAAATGGATCCATCCTGGTCTCTTTATTTTCAGCCCTTAAAAATCTAACACATATGTAAAAAATTTCACACAGCAGTAATCTAATTGGTTCTCTGTCTGGATGATCTCTGGGTTGAGTCGAAGGGCAGAGAGGGATGACGTTAAGTCTCCTCCCCTTAAAGGGACCCTGAACAGGAGCTGTGATAATATTCTCTCATATATATTATTTATTTATATATATATAAATAAATAATTGTTTCCACAACTTCCTGTAAGGGCCCCAATTAAGGGAGGAGACATGCTGTTTCCCTCTCTGCCTGTCGGCTCATCACCAGAGACCATCTAGACAGAGAACCATTTTTTAGTTATGGTGTGTAATATTTTTTAGATATGTATTAGTTTTTATGAGCTGATCAATAAATTTATTGATCAGCTCATAAAAACTAACATGTATGTATGTATGTATGTATGTATGTATGTATGTATGACCACAAACCAGAAGCCTGACCACAAACCAGAAGCCAGACCACAGCTGCATTATTAGCCACTTTAAACCCCTCCAATCTATCCTAGTCTCCCTGATTTATTTATTGATCAGCTCAAAAAATCTAACACACACACACACACACACACATACATACATACATATATATATATATATATTAGTTAGTTTGGAAAACATACATATTTAATATCTTATTTTCTTATTAAATTAATAGTATTTAAATTGAACTAAGTCAAGACAACTTGTTTCTGTTCTTTAGAACATATGCTAAAATGAAGATATAATTATCCAAGGACTAAGATGTCTCTTTGAGCTTGCTACTGAGTTCAGCAGTGAAGTCCAATACTTGTCAAAGCATTAAAATATGCCATATTAAACTTGGCAAGCTCAAAATAATTCTGTAATAATAGTTTTGTAAGAAATCAAGTGGTAAAACTTTGGCTTATAAAATGGAGCAGATGAAAACTGTATTAATAGGACATGCTTCATGCAGCTTAGTTTAGTGGAAATAAGATCCCATCAGTTGTTCCATCTGTCACCCCAAACCTTTTAAAATGTGAACAGTATAAAGTTCTATCCTTTAAAAAAAACACTTGTGAATACATTTCGTGGCAGATCCTGAACCAAACCTTTAAACCTTTCAAAATTATCATGACTTTCAAACTTCATTCACATAAAGCTATATTACCTGAGAAACACATTGTAGATCAGCTACCAACTGATGTTCCTCTTGATATACTAGATCAGGGCTGTCAAACTGATGGCTTACAGGCCATATATGGCATGCGCTGGCCATGCCCTTGCCTGGTTATGCAAAGGGGGAAAAGGCGTGACACGTTACATGATGCCACTGTGACAACACAAGTTTAACATCCCTGTGCTAGATTATGGCTTCCAATGTCTTGGTCAACAAAAAACTTGGTGACCTTGTTCAGGAGTTGTTATCCAATAGTTGGTAAAATGTGAAGGCTGGTATTCTCCTGATGTGCTTTTTTATAATAATAATTTTTATTGAAGTTTAAAATAACAGTGATACGAAAGTAATAAAAATTAATAGAAATACAAAAAGGAAAAAAGTGCAGAGAAAAAAGAAAAAAGAGAGAAGGGAAAATATACAAAAAAGAAAAAACAGAAAGCTATGTGTTTTTTTTTTAAATAATGGTGACTAAGAATACTGCTAATGAAAAGGGTCATATGTACTTTGTAGAAATATTTCCACTGAAACTTCAAAATATACTTCAGAAGTAATATTTTTATATATTTGGTAGTGTTTTGGATTTGAAGGAGTCCTGCTGTTGTTCAGGTCATAGGTGGACAGGAAGATGGTTCTGAAGCCCCAGGCTTGAACTGCAGAGTCTAACAAAAATGGGAATGAAACCATTGAGAAAGCAGCACATTTTGTTAAAAAATTTTGCAGTAAAACTTAAAACTAGTTCAGAAGTAACATTTGATATAAACAAAAACATCATCTTATCTTTTACTAGAACAAACAAATATTCTTTGATTCATTCTAATGTATTATGGAGATACTTGTACAAACCATCAGGATTGCTCAACAAATATGAACAGATATTTGTACATGTTCATGGACAAATAATGCTTTTAAAATGCATGATAAAAATACAAAAGAGAACTTTATCCTTGAGAAAAAGCCACATTCCATGGCTTGAAATTGTTGCCTTGTTATGTTTTCCACCGTCCACCATTCTTTCCTCTAGTGAAAAGGCAATCAATTGTCTGTGTTGTATCTCAATATCCAAGAATTTTCTGCATGGCTCTTTAGACCTCTATCTTCTAATGTATATACAGTAGTTGCTTTCTTTAAATGATTCTGATAAGGTGCTCAATTTACTTGGTGTCTTGAATTTTGGGATTATTTTAAGGTAATATGAAAATTAACTATTAAGCATGTGTGTTTGTGGCATGTTCCCAGACATGCCTGGTGAGCATGCTCTCTATCAAGCATGTGTGTTTGTGACATGTTCCCAGACATGCCTGGTGAGCATGCTCTCTATCAAGCATGTGTGTTTGTGGCATGTTGCCTGGTGAGCATGCTCTCTATCAAGCATGTGTGTTTGTGGCATGTTCCCAGACATGCCTGGTGAGCATGCTCTCTATCAAGCATGTGTGTTTGTGGCATGTTCCTAGACATGCCTGGTGAGCATGCTCTCTATCAAATGTGATTTTTTGGTTTGTTTGTTTTTGTTATCCATAGTATTAAATCTGTTTTAAAATGTACATAGAAATTTAAAAGGAAAAAATTGCCATTCTGATCCAATTTATGTCAGTCTTGGGAAAGCTATCGAATTCGTGATGGACAGACAAATTTAAAGAATCTTGTTTATACCACACAGCACGCAAGTGTTTTGGATTCTCATGTAATTGCAGAATAATAGCCTCTACATGTCTAATATAGCCATGCCAGAGTACTGTCTTTCTAACTTACTTTAAATATTGCTCTCTGAGTAAAGGAAGAAAAACAGAATAGGCATTTTGAAGATGACACTGTCAGTATCACTTTGTACCTTTTGCTGGAGCTCAAAGAAAGGAATCAGAGTAAACTACAAGAACAGAAGCACAAAGATTTTGATCAATTCCTTAAAGTAGCTAACAAATTTATTTCCAAATCTGGAATGATGGTGGAAATATAAATATGCTTAGAATCAGTTTGAAAGATAACTATGATTGACTTCTGCCAACAAGAAATGCTGAGATTTGGATGCTACAGTCATAGAAAAGGGGGGAAACCAATAGCTTGAATTTTTGCATTACGCAGAAAAGGGGCATTGTCAAAACTTGTCAATTTCTTCATTGCTCATGACACTGAATTATTTAGGGGGTGTTGGAAAGTCATCAAGTTGGCCTTCTAATATGACTCAGAATAAGGAAGAAGGAGAAAGTCAATTTCTTCCAAATAGAAAATGAAGTCATAGTATTAAAAAGGAGGCGAAAAACTGATATTATGAAAATGTAAAGTTCATAGAACTTCAGTCTTTTCAACTGATCTAGAAGTATAAGGAAGAACAAAATATTGAAAAGAATATAGGAACATGCCAGAAAAAAAAGTTGTGGATGGGTTTAGTGGGTGATAGAAAAATTGGTCACAAGACGAATGCAGTTCTTTTATTCCGTGTTGATACAGAAAATCTCAGAAATGGTCTGACTCAAAATCAAAAGGAAATATTGCAAACAGTAAGAAAAGAACACAATGGTTTAGTTAAATGTTGTACATGTGATTGTGATTTATATAAGGTGACCAGATTTTCAAAACTCCCAAAGCAGGACACCGTCAATGGGGGGGCACATGCTCTGGCACGGCATGCACCTGCGCAGAGGGCATCAGGGCAGGGGCGCGCTCCCACTCGCCCCCGCGGAGCCCTCTTTAAAGGCAGCGGCAGCGGCCTGGCCCGGCGGTGCTGAGAGCCGCCAGCTGTGGCAGGGAGGGGGAAAGCATCCCGAGCTGGCCGCTGTCAGCCCATCATGCTGCCTTGGACCGCCTTTCCTCTTCCTCCGCCCGAGCCAGCAGCTCTCAGCACCGCCGGGCTGGGCCGCCGCTGCTGCCCTTAAAGAGGGCCCCACGGGCTGCACCGGAGCCTGCGCCTGCCCCCCCCACCGCCTGCCTGTCCCACCATGAGTGCCTGGGCAAGGAGGAGGCGGTGGTGGGGCTTCCGGCCGACCACTCTCAGCGCATGGCGACACAGTGCAAACTTCAGGGCCGCACGGGCTCCAGCTGGCTCTCCTCTTCTTTCGCTGCCTGCTGCCTGTCTGGCTCCTCTCTCACGGGCCCTCCCCTTTCGCCTGCCCGCCAGCCTGCTGCTTCCTGCCCGTGCCCCATGCCTCTGTCTGAGCAGAGCGCCCGCTGCCTGCCCGCTGCCCGCTGCCCGCTGCCGCCCCAGGCAAAAAGCAGGACATTTTGAAGAGGCCGCAGGGCGTGGGTCTAATTCTTTGAAAGCGTGATTGTCCCGCCAAAAGCGGGATGTCTGGTCACCTTAGATTTATATCACAAACAATTTACAATACTCACCACATAAATGAAGAACAGATTGATATGAAAATTATGAAACATAGGCTGATGAAACAGGGTACACCTTTGCCTATCCAAAATGCATCATAATGCTAAATACATTATAAGAAAAACACAAATGGAATGTGGCAGAAGAAAAATTAATATTCAGTGACACTGAAATATTTATAAATGTTCAGACAAAATAAAATTACTGCCCTCAAAAAGAATATTCCTCCTTTTAGCTCTCTGTTAAGAACAAATATTCCTCCCTTTATGTTTTTGCCCTTATGCCTAATCAGATCAAGTAGACAAACTAAACTTCAGAAAGAGTACCCAGAAAATGCTTGCAGAGAGATGTTTAGTAATATTTTATAATCTGTTCTATATCCTATTCTATAATATATCTTAATTAGAGGCACGGAACCAGTCTACAAATGGAGATGCATGGATAGATGATGTATTTGGCATTTTTAAGAGTCTTTTCTAATTTCCGGGCATTCATTTTCTATATAACACTGTAGTACCAGGCATAATTGAGATATACTCCTGAGATATTAGATAACCATACTTGGTAACAGCATATAAATTTCATCAGCTTGCCTGTATGCATTCTATTCAAGTGTATAAATTGTCTGAAATCATTTCCAAAACTATTCATTGAAGTATTAATATATGAAAAGAGCATTAGGAGAGCATTTAAGAAGAAAAAATAATGTTCATTTGAAGAGCTGTTACTCATACTTTGTTGTTTTTTTAACAATGGAATTTAATCTATGCTTATTAAGACTTAAATAATTATGTCTGATCATTTTCCATACACGTTGATGTTATTTTTATGTGTGAGCTGCAAAACCATAATCAACTGAAAAAAACTTCTCTTTATCTAGTTGTTAGTAAATTTATGCTGTAGTTGTGTTATTATTTTTAAAATAGATACACAAACTGTTTATGATTATACTCACTGTATAAAACTAAAAGTGAAAAATATATAGAATTTATTTACCATAGGACATCTTTAATTTATATATTGCAAATCATTGGAGGTCGACTAGCATTTAAAAAGGATTTTCAAAATGAAAACTATAGGACTGCAAGATTTTTATTAAGTTTGGCAATTTAAAGAGTGTCTATGTATCTTGCCTGCTCCACTGATCTGAATTTTGTTTCTTGGGCTGAATTTAAAGAGCTTATTTAAACTTTAAAGCTTTGAAATGGGACCAGATCATCCCGTTACCAAATGGAAAAAGACAGGAATATCTTTTCATTCACATCTGAGTGCCTTTTGTGAACATGCTTGCTAAATAAATGCAAAATGAATTTTAAAGTACAGGATATTTTTGTGTATCTCAGATATAAAATCATTCTTATAATATAATATCAAAATTATATTTAGAATTACTAGATCTCGACATTGTTTTTCTACAGGTTTTTAAAACTGTTACTGTGAGAGTTCTTTATTTTCCAAAGACTTCCATGTAGCAGATAACTGTACACTATTGTTGCCCATTCTTTCCCTAACAATAGGCTCTTGTTCCCCTGAAAGGTCCACTTGAAGTTCATGAAGCCATGCAAATATATCTTTAATAATCAGTTTCAAATAAAATTCTCAAACTCTGTAAAGTGGCACACAATCTTCCAGAAGTTCTTGTACTGATTGGAATTAGGTGCTGCTTCGGTGTGGCTGCACCTTTTCTGGTTCTGCTGAGCTCCAGGCCAATTCTAATTTTCGTTCTTAAGGTGTGTAGCTATGGAAAACTCCTGCTAAACTCCCAAGACAAGCTCCGGCAAAAATCACACCAGAATTTTCTGCTTATGGTAAGTTGTGATGCCATGGAGCTGAAAGCTGATTGATAGCATGCTATAATAGTTTCCAATTTCCATACATCATCCTCCACTTCCTTGTTTGCTTGTCAATTTTTATCTTCTTTTTTCCTACACATTCACACACAGTCTGCCTTAGCCTTTGTTTTTGTAAGATAAGGACTATTATTATTTATTTATTTATTTTATTAAATTTATACCCCACCCTTCTCCTTGTTAGGACCCAGTGGGTGAAGCTGCCTTTGGACACCAGCATATTTCTGAAAATTCCAGGGAATGTTTGTGAGTGGGGAAATGAATGAATGAATGAATGAATGAATGAATGAATGAATGAATGAATGGTCCCATTTTTCCTCAAGTTTCTGGTTCTTTGGGAAAAAAACATGAACTGAGCCTTGGGAAAGTTGGAGTGGGAACTATTTGTGGCTGGTTACAGTTCTTTCCTAACTGCAGACAGCAACCCAGATTCATTTTCTCAGTTATATTATTGCAATTAAAAAGTTATTATTTGTGAATTGTCATTTTTACTGTGTAGTTGTTTTATATTGCTTTCCCCAATCATACCTCTTAGCAGATTCATGTGCAACAGTTACTGAAACTTTTCCCTTTGATGCTCTTCAAATCAAGCTAAGTAGGTAATATTAATATAACACATGCTTTTATTAGAATGAAATGCTAAATCCATTGAATAACTTTCCTTATGAAATTTATAGATGAAGAAACACTCTCATTCAGAAGAAACATGGATCTATAAAGTACACACACTGGCCTGGCTTTATTTTAACTTTTTTTTTTCCAGAAATGACCTAAAAATAGAATTAAATAGTGATTAGGTCTGTAAATGATAATCAAATATTGTGATCATAACTCTAAAACATTTTTTTTCAAATGAACCAACAAAATAACAATTGTATGAAATAAGCCACGTAAGCTGTGGCCAAATTAAATCAGTATCATTCATATATATATATATATATATATATATATATATATATATATATATATATATATATATATATATATATATATATATATATATATATATATATATATATATATATATATATATATATATATATATATCTGTGTAATTGTTTCACAACAACCTGTTATTATTAGGCCCCAATTAAGGGAGGAGACATACTGTTTCCCTTACTGCCGATCGGCTCATCACTAGAGACCATCCAGACAGCAAGCCAAGAATTACGTTGTATAATATTTTAGATATGTGTGTTATTGATCAGCTCATAAAACTAACACACACACACACACACACACACACACACACATACATACATACATACATACATATATATATGTAATCAGGGAAGCTGGTTAGCTCAAGGCATAGGGAAGCCTGCTTCGAATGCTGGAAAGCACCAGTTCAAATCCCTGTAGGGAAGTATGGCTAGCTGACGAGGGCTAAGGAGCCCGAAATGGATCCATCCTGGTCTCTTAATTAATTATTAATCATCCCTTAAATTTTTTTTATATATTTTATATATATATATATATATGATATCTGAATTGGCAACTACTGACAAAAATAGAAATTTTTGGATAACAATGTTGAAATGAAATGTTACTACAATATGTAATGTGTATTATGCTATGTGCAACAGCCATAAAACATATAAAATGCATCAAAATGAGAATTAGAAAAGGAATTGGATATAAGATTACCAGCAATATAATACTGGCAGAATCAAATGTAAAAAAAAAAATCATAATGGTAAACTGGTGATATCCTGTTCTCCTTTCATCACATATTGATAGAAATGTGCATGTTTTTCAAATTTGGAATTTGAAAAGGATTCTTTGGAATTTATAAGTGTAGAAGCATAACTTATATGTTTCAGATCTATGCAGAGACTTGAAAAATGTGTGGTGGCTTTAAAAAATGTTGCATCTGCACTCCTAGCCATTTCAAACCATCTGTTACAAATTATTTTTAAAGGAGGCAGAGGCTTATTAAAATAAAAACATCTAGTTGATCAGATATATGATATTTTTATACCATATTCTTTGGTTTCCTTGCAAAATTTTATAAGCTAACTTTTCTTTCCATATTTCTGAGACATCTTTTGAATTCTTAATGGTCTTTAATTCAAGTATTCACGCCAGTTTAGCTTTCTAATCAGGCAAATCCGCTGGGCAATATGAAAGAGCCAAAAACAGAAAATAAATTCAAGCAAAAACATCAGAAAGATAAAAGACCTTTTCTTCTGAAAACAAGCAGTCTCTTTCCCCCAACCATTATAGTCAGAGCTTTTAGGTTAGGAAAAAAAATTGGGCCTAGGATGGAGAAAAAAGCAATTAGATATTTATTAACTATGCAAATTATGACTGAAGTAGATTTTTAAATTTCTTGTCATTTCTAATGATAAATCAAATAATTTAAATAAACCGGAAGGTTGGGAAAGGTTTTTTTATGGATTCATCTGAACAACTACAGAATAACAAGAGTTGGAAAGGATCTTGGAAGTTTTCTGTCCCAGCTCCCTGCTAAGGTGTAAGAGATTGGAGAAATGGCTGTCCAATCTCTTCTTAAGACCCTGCAGTGATAGAGCGCCCTGCTGGAGGCAAGTTATCTGATTAACTGTTACCCTGTCAGAAAACTTCTCCTTAGTTCTGGGTTGAATCTTTCATTAATAAGTTTTCATCTGTTACTTCTTGTCCTGCTTTGGAGAATAGCTTGACCCCTTTCTTCCCTGTGACATCCTTCAAATATGGAAGACTGCTATCATGTCAGAACCTTAAAACTTATTTTTTCCAACAGGCCGGCCTGACCTAACTTACATCACCTAGCCCACAGTCTGCAGTTAAAATGTTTTAAATTGGTTTTAGGGGAATTGTTTTAATATATTTAAATTTTTAGCACAGGGATCTTAATTTAATTTGGTTTTATATTTTGTATATTGTTGTTTATATATGTTTTTAAATTGCCTGTGCACCGCCCCGGGTCCCTTTTGGGAAAGGGTGCGGTATATAAATTAAATAAACCATAAACCATAAACCAAACCATGTCGCTCCAGTACTTCTTCTTTTAGACTAGACTTTAAACTAGACATACCCAGCTTCTGCAACTGTTCATCATGTTTTAGCTTCCTATCCCCTAATAATCTTTGTTGCCCATGTTCTGACCTAGGCTTCACAAAATCATGAAGCAGATTCCTTGTCCCGACAAAACCCCTTTTGATTAAGCTAATGTGAATTCCTCTCATTCACATCCAGCAAAGTCCTGGCTAACAGTCTTTCAAGGGTGAATGTACAACCACAGATCTTATCAGTCTTGGAGAGCTGCCAGGCTGATATCTTCCAAATGCAATGATGTACAAGAAAATACTTGGCAAGGAGTCTCTGAAAGTCACAAACAAATTTTCACACTAATTAAATGAACAAAATGTCTCCTGTAAACTCCACTCCCCTTTCGCTCCTCTTTATTCCCTAAGGAAGGGGCCATTCACCGCCCACCTGTACCTTTACTCCCGAGTCAGCCCTTGTTCATTAACTATTCCCTGCTCCTGGCATCTCTGCACATGCGCACATTGGGAACAGGCTTCAGCTGTTCTTCTGCCCACTGATCTCCAACACTGAAGGCAGCTGATAACTGTCAGAAAGCCCTGGCCCCATCTAAATTAGACTGCCACATCCATCTACTTCCAGTGTAATGATAAATAAAATTAGACTGACAGTCCTGTGATTTTATTATGTCTTGTTCTTTACCAATGTTTCTTGAATATCTACTAATGTAACAGACGGTGTATCTGGTATCATTGTGTTATAATTGGAGATTTCCACAAACTTCCGATTTGCTACTATATGAGGTAAACTGCTTGAACAAACTGACTTTTGATTGGAAAGAGGATTTTTTTTCTCATTCAAATTTTTACAGTGTAACTTTAAAAAAAAAAAGAATACAATGAAATATATGTTTTGTTGGCATTTATAGTCTATTAATGTGATTGCTGATTTGAAACATGTCCTGGCAAAGATTTTTTATGACACTACTCAGGCCTGCAAAGCTGCAAATTATTTTTTGTCTGGACAAGACCTTTCTTTCTGCTTTATTTTGAAGAGAAAAAGATTAGGAAATACAACATCTGAAAAAGGCAGGATGAAAAGGATGGCAGATATTTGAGTAGATCAGATAAAACTACAGTTTTATGATTGGAAAGACACTTTTGAATTTTCTGCAAAAGTAATTATGTTAACCTTTTGATTTTCCTCAGAAATAAAGCTAGTTTTATTATAATACTTAATAAACTTGTTTTGGAACATACTATTAAAGAGACTAATTTAATTTTGTTTTTGCTTTCACTTGAGAAAAGAGACTTTCTTTGATAGATCTTTCTCTTTAAAGGATACTTTCAACAGTCTAAAATATGAGGCTTGATAAAAAATATCAGGTACTTAAAGATTGTTACTTTAATATTTCATCAGTTATAATTTTGCCAAGCAAGCTTCTCCTGCCAAAATAATCTTTTCTACAATATTTAAATTATAGAGAATCATTTTTTGCTCTTGGCAGACAGTCTATAACTTTCTCACCCGTAATAGAGCAATTATATGTTCTTTTCAGCAGCAAATATTTTAATTTCATCCAAACTAAAAAGAAAAAAATGCATGGTAAGAAGGAAAGAGAGAAGAAAATGGCATGGGGACTGACTCTGTTGTTTTCTAAAGTTTTGGCAAAATCTGGAGAAAACAACAATTGAATTTTTTTATCTCTGCTGGCAGATTGCCTTTTCTGAATATATGAAAGCTCCCTAATGTAAGAGAAATAGATACTTAGATATTAGTCAAAGGTGTTGCATTGTTCTTTTCTATCTTTCCTTCTTGATTATAAAATATAATTCAATCCATAAATCTCACTGTTAAATGTCATGGTGTCATAACTATTTAATACAGCATGGACAACTTAAAGTTTCTCAAAAAAAAGTGGCATAGATTTATCCTTCTCAAAATCTAAATACTTTGTAAATTTAAAGAAATTAGAGTAATATAACTTGAGGTTATTAACTTGAAGAATATGAATAATTCTCGCCAATCAAGAAATATTTTCATTCTGGAATATTTTCATTCTAACTCCGGTGTTCAGTTGATAACGTGTGTTAAATAAAGTTTTATTTCTTCTGGTTTCATCCTCATTTCTTTTAGTCTACAAAATTTATTCTTCCATTTTTTTCCTCCTGGTTTCACCAAAATTTTATTTTTAATTCTATAGAAAATGGGAAAGAACAAAGTATATACGAGGGTCTTCTTCGGGTGCCGTCGGCCGGGCAATGCCGGTTGGCGACACCCAGAGGAAGGGCCTTCTCTGTGGCGGGCCCGGCCCTCTGGAACGACCTACCCCCCGACCTTCGCACAATCTTGGACCTCCGCCTCTTCCACCAACGTCTTAAGACGTACTTATTCCAACAAGCCGGCCTAGGATAGCCCCCCGTTTCTGACTTTTTAAGGAAATTTGTAATTTGGTAGGGTTTTTAATATTGGGTTTTTAGCACGGGTTAATGAATTTAATTACATTTTAATTGATATTTATTGTATTTTGTGTTTTTAAGATGCCTGTGCGCCGCCCTGGGTCCTAACAAGGAGAAGGGCGGGGTATAAATTTAATAAAATAAAATAAATAAATAAATATTTTAAGAAAATGTCTAATGTTTATATAATGGAGACACATTCCATTTCTCTGAAATGTAATCTTTTTAAAGCTTCTGGCTTTCTGGCTGCTTTCATTCACATTCTTTCTAAAATCAACAGATGTTTATAAATATATAAAAAAATTACTTAAAACAAAATACAAATATGAAACAGATAAGGACATCTCTACCACAAGAGAGGGAAAAGTGTGCATCCCAAGAGTGTCACACACAAAAGACATCATTAATCCTATCAATCAAGATAGCATCAGTGTGATCAGCAAAACCTGGAAAATATGGTTTCTGAAAAGCCCAGAGGACCAGAAAGATTCAATTCTTATGGGCTTTAGAAAACGATTGAAAACTCCAATTTTGCCTTTTGTTTTTCCCCAGGATCTTTAATCCTAAAAGACAGAGCATCTTTTATTAGCATGATCACTCCAGGAAAGAGACAAATGCCCTAACTCAGGGGTCTGCAAAGTCGGCTCTTTTAAGACTGGTGGACTTCAACTCCCAGAATTCCCCAGCCAGCTATGCTGGCTGGGGAACTCTGGGAGTTGAAGTCCACCAGTCTTAAAAGAGCCGACTTTGCAGACCCCTGCCCTAACTCAATGGTTATTAGGAGAAGCAGAAGAAAAGAGCCAAATCTAATAAAGACTTCTGGAATCGTTACTTTCATTCTGGCAGAACATTTAGTCTTGTACATCCAACTGTTCTGCTGAGCTATGGAAATGTTAAGCATAAGGTGAAGGATTTATACCTTATTCTGATTTTTCATATAATAATCAGAATAAGGAGAAAACTCTGCTAATAACTACCAAACTACCAGCCTATTCCAGTAAGATTTTTGTTTAGAGACTCCTGCTTCAGGAAGCCAGGGATTCAAGCCAGCACATCCTTTAATCTGTGCATGCAAGGCCAGATGATAGTACATTCTAAATATCTCATGATCATACCAAAGAAAAACATAGAGAATTATGGCCAGCTTTTTTGAATAATTATTTTAATGAAATCTGAACAAAAATTAGTTTTCCACCATAGCTTGAACCAGGTTTTGGTGCTTTTGACAGTGTGGGCAGGTGCCAAGTCCTGCTGGAAAATGAAGTCAGCATCCCCATAAAGCTCGTCTGTGGAAAGAAGCATGAAGTGCTACAAAATCTCCTGGTAAATGGCTGAATTGACCCTGGACTTCATGAAGCACAGTGGACCAACACCAGCAGATGACATGGCTCCCCAAATCAACACAGACTGTAGAAACTTCACACTGGACTTCAAGCATCTTGCAGGATGTGCATCTCCATTCTTCCTCCATACTCTGGGTCCTTGGTTTCCAAATGAGATGCAAAAGTTGCTCTCATCAGAAAAGATGACTTTGGACCACTGAGCAACAGGACTTTGGACCACTGTGCTTCATTAAGTCCAGGGTCAATACAGCCGTCTACTAGGAGATTTTGGAGTACTTCATGCTTCCTTCTGCAGATGAGCTTTATGGGGATGCTGACTTCATTTTCCAGCAGCCAAAAGCAGCAAAATCTGGTTCAATGACCCTGGGATTACTGGGCTTGATTGGCTAGTAAACTTGCCTAACCTGAATTCCATAGAGAATTTATGGGGCATTGCCAAGAGAAAGATGAGAGACATAAGACCAAACAATGCAGAAGAGCTGAAGGCCGCTATTGAAGCATCCTGGTCTTCCATAACACCTCAGCAGTGCCACAGGCTGAGAGCTTCCATGCCACGCCGCATTGAGGCAGTAATTGCTGCAAAAGGCGCCCAAACCAAGGACTGAGTACATATGCATGCTTATACTTTTCAGAGGTCCTATATTGTTCTATGTACAATCCTTGTTTTATTGATTGCATGTGATATTTTAATTTTCTGAGATTGTGGATTTGGGGTTTTCATGAGTTGTACACCATAATCATCACAATTATGACAAATCACAGCTTAAACTATCTTGCTTTGCATGCAATGAGTCTTAGCTCATATATTAATTTCACCTTTTAAGTTGCATTACTGAAATAAATGAATTTTTGCACAATATTCTAATTTTTCGAGTTTCACCTGTAGGTATTAGTGCCTGGGTGTCTGTTTTAAACTAATTTATATGCATAGTAAAATTTTCTAAGTGAACATGGGCAGCAAAAACAAACAAACAAATAAATAAATAACCCTCTCACAGCCATCCTCTTCATGTGGGCAATGCTAAGTAAAATAACGGCTCACATTTATCCCACTTACATTCTGCACAGGTTAACTATACATTTTTGTCACATATGATTGGAAGGACACTAGTGAATGATCAGCAATTATGGCTTTCACTTCAAACATAATAATATTTTCATACAAACAGGAATAGGCAAGAAAGAAAACATGCTATCAAGTACAGAAAAAGCAAAAACAAACACATTCAACATACATTACAATCAGAGATAATTTTGATTACATATTTTCTTTAGTAAGAAATAGTTGCTTGCATATTAAAAGAGCTGTTGACTTTTCCTCTAGTCCTTTACCTTTACTCTGAAAGGTAAGTTGCTTTTAAGATCATTATCCAAACTGTATTCTGATGTCTGTATTATGAGACAAAAAGAATGCGTTGGGTTTTTTTAGTTTATGATTGCTGTTCTTGGTTGGAAGAAAAATGTAAACAAAGGCTGGACTGCTTCATGTACATCCATAACATTTCTTACTAGTTTCACATAGTGCCATTCAACAATATTTCATCTATTTAAAAATATATTGCAGAATATTTAAATCCAGTCATGTTTCAATAATATTGTCTCTTTCGAGTATTATACAGTTGCCTTCAGCATCTCCAATTCTAATTTTATCGATTTGGGAGAAGGGCTTATCAACTGAATATTTTAGAGTTGGCCATATAACCAGGAATCCTATGTTTACATTATTTCTGAGTATAAAAGAGGCTCTGCTGGTGTTTAGTAGTCTCTGTAAGGTAAAGAGATTTGAGATCCTAAAAGATAAGGCAGTGCAAAGAGGAGTATTGGAAATGGAGCCAGAAACCTGCTGGTTCCTTGTACATATCTGTTTGCATATAATCTGAAAAGAAGCTATATCCTTGGAATGTTAGCATATTTTATATATCACAAAGTCCTTGCTACAGCAGGGCCAATTGAAAAAAAGCACATTACTATTTCATGTTATTCAAAGATGTGATTTGTCCAAAATGCAGTATAGCGTGTATTTATCTTCACTTTGTCATGTAATAGATGTTTATCACACTGACACAACATTCAAGGAAACATTGCGCTGCTGCCTAAAAAAGCAGAGCTGGTAGGTGGACAGCTTTTTAAAAAAAACCATTGAATTCAAGTACTTTGAATTCAAAATGTTGTACAGGTAGACCTGTGAGTTAATGCAATAGGACAGGTACGGTTGCATCACTGCATACAAATGTTTAAGCACCTTGTTCAAACTCAATATTTCAATGCACCCTTACATGAAAAGAAGCTGTACAACTTCTACAGTACATTTTTTCCTTTAAAAATTTTATTTTAAAAACCATTTAAATTATTAAGCATTAAAAAAGAAAGGAAAAGAAACGAAAAAGTTGTAGTGAAAAAAATCATTAAATAAACAGAGGGTGTACAATTTTCACAAATTTAGTTTGATTATTTCTTTAATTATACAAGTAATTGAATACTGAACAATCTGTATCCCGTTGGACCACTGCTTCGGAGATATTACCTTACAGAATGATAATAGGAGGACAAAACAGCAACACAAGTAGAAATGATTTTTGACTTCCTTATGGCTTCCCCATTGATTTTCTTTATAGGAAGCTAGCAGAGACTCCTGGAGATGATGATCACATGATCATTGCAATGTGGCAGCATTGAAGCAGCCATAACCTTGCCAAATTTGAATCCCACAGGAGTTATGGATTCCATATTTAGGACTCGTTTGCAACTTGAGGTACATTGATTCAAAATGTGTTGCCCTATGATGCACATTTTACTCAACTGAAGAGACACAAAGGTTTTATAGTATATAGATATGAAAATAGACTCATTTTACTATTTTAAGAAATAATTGCAAAACACAACAGAATATTAAACATTAATGTTTGTATTGATATCATTATTTGACATTTATTCCTAAATATACATCCATATGATCATGTTAAAAAAAGTGAAAAGAAGAAAGCTATTTTTAAAAAAAGTGAAAAGAGTATTAAATTATAAATTCCATTCCTTTGTACCTGACTTATGATTATATCAAAATATTCATAAATGTTAAAATTGATTTGGGTTACATCAAATATTTTCCTTAAAAATATAGTCTTAAGTTTATGTTTGCTTTGTTGTGTGACATGTGATACATAGGTAGCTTAAATAAATAAGACCGCCCATACCCATACTTATAGGCAAGACACCAGAATATAAACGACAGCAAACAGCATCCCTTACTAGCACTGATGATGTTACCTAGTTAAAATAATGAAACAACATAAGCCCTCAGTTTATAATCACAATTGGGACTGAAATAAGTCAGTGTGGTTGTAAGGGAAATGATCATGTGACCAGGCCCAATGTTTTGATCATTTTACCACAGTCATTAAGTGAGTTCAGCTTTTCTAATTAGCTTTGCTTATTTGAAGTGGGCTGAAAAAGTGATAAATCATAACCATGTGACTGCAAGGTGTAACAACATTGTAAATGTGAGACAGTTATCAACATCCTAAATTGGAAATCAGGGGATTGCAGGGATGGTGCCATGATCATAACTTCGAAGTTCCAAGGCTGCTGCAACTGAATTATTTTTAAATGAATGGTTGTAAGTTTAGGACTATCTGTATGGGGAAGCCATTATGCTTAAGAATGATGAAACTTTTGTTCAAGATGTATACTATTAATTTTGCCATTATTGAATATTTCCTAAGTTTGGTTTCTGTCTCTTTCAAAGTATCTTTTAAAATATTGGGACAAATGTATTCTCACAGTCATCAGCATATGTCTTAATATCTATTATATTTATGCTTATTTGTTCTATAAAAATTACATGGTACAGTTAAATCGGGTATCTTTTTGCAGATTTGAATTACAATGAAAGTTTATGTGCAGTGGTACCTGTTTAGTCAGAAAGAAAATAGTCTGCCTGCCTGATTCATCTCTATTTCTTCTTTCTATATGATATAAATACTGAAATGAATTGGCTAGCTAAGATTGTCCATAAGTATGAATAAAAAACCCCCGCCCTCCTCTTGTAATCACTTAATTCAAGGTAGAGTGCAACTGGATAGAGTTGATCATTTACTGGCCAGATGCCCTTCCTGACACCATGTGGAGTTCACAGCAGATCTTTTCTCTTTGTGCCCTAAGAGAGAAAAATCTGCCACTGTCTCAGATTGAATGCTGAGTCTTTCAAGTGAGAAGTAAGCATCTTTACCACTAGGCCATTATATTGCTCCCATAAGTGTGAATAAATGTTAAAAAAAATCTGAAAATAAATCCACTTTTCCCACCATCTTCAAAAAGTTCCATAGCTCTATTGCAGTGATAGTGACCCTTTTCGGCACTTAGTGCATAAACCAGAAGGTGTGTGCATGTGTGAGTGCTGGAGTACTGGAATTTGAAAGTCAGCTGGTCTTCGGGTTTCCGGCATGCACATGCACACCAGCCAGCTGGACTTCGTGTGCGCCAGAGTACTGGAAACCGAAGACCAGCTGGCCAGCGAGCTCATGCCTGGTATTGGGCATTTGGGGGGGTGGCTTCTGGAACTTTTTGAGGGCCGTTTTCCGAAGGTTTCTGGAACTTTTTGAGGGGCACTGGAAACAGAAGTGCAGTTAGCAACAGCACGCGTGCCCACAAAGATTGCTCTGCATGCCAACTCTGGTACGCGTGCCATAGGTTTACCATCACAGCTCTATTGTATTGTCCCTTATTTATATATGGGGTGTGATGGCTCATATATAAATTCACATACACACAAACAGATTATATATAATTCTTTTAAATTAATTATTTTCTACAAGTATGCAAGATATTTTCTTTTTTTTTTCTATATCAGGGATCAGCAGTTTACTTAGTTAGAGTAGCATCTTCTTAACAAATAAAAGATTTTCAAGTGTACGAAAAAGAATATAAATAACACATTACATTTACTTCCTAAACAGGATCTCTTGAGAGGAAGTAAAGCAAAAGACTGTGGGATGTGCATTAGCATGACGTTTAACATCATTTGTTGTTTTTAAAGTTGCAAGAATTATGTGTTTTCTATACTATATTTGTAATCCAGAGTTCTGCCGCAAGGAATTATGGTTGGGAATTGGAGTCTCAAAACATATGGAGAGTACCAGGTGGCCATAAACATGAAAATTATTTCTAAATATTTATGGTAGACAAACTATAATGAAAACAATATCCTTTCAATATTATTGCATTGCAGAAAGAAGAAAGAGTGTAGGAAGAAATTAAGCAACTGGGTTAGTTTAAAATCAATCAAGTTGGGCAATTCTTTTCTTTTATTTATATTCCATAATTCAAGTACACATATAGGCACATATGCGCTCACACAAAAGCACATAAATTCTAACACAGCATTTCTCCAATAATTCTACTTATATATCATTATAACATTTTGGCATAAAAAAATTCCAGAAAGGCAAAAAGAAAAATAACGCAAAACACAAAACAATCAAAACATTAAAAAGCTGCATCAAAAAAAGAAGTATACACATATCTTCCCCTCTGGCTGAATGCTGCTTAATATATTACTACAACATTAGTTCCCATCCCTTTAAAAACAAGCCCTCCCAAAAAATTTAATACTACCAAATCTATTTGCAACTTGTTGACCTGTCTTCTATATTTTATAATAACCAAGTAGTTAACAGGAAAAACAATATTAGGGAAACAAAACAAAATTAAAGTTTCAAAAATCTCTGTTAACAGCCTATTATTGTAATTCACTCATAGAAATTTACTTTGGCATCTTATCTATCCCAAGTCATCCCAAAAGCTACAAACAAATAATCTTGGATGAAATATCCATGTTTGTTTATTAATATCATTCTCTACTCAATTGTTGTTTAATTAAATATAGTAAATTCAGTCTCCACACCCAACATAGGTCTATCTTATGATCAATGTGCAAGCAGAAGTAATTGTTAGTTAACTGTAATGATGTCCAGTCTCCCTCAGACTTCATAGAGGTCTGGAATCTGTCCCTTTTCCTTGCAGTCAATGTCATAATTTTGAAAGAACTTATTTAAATTTCGGAAGATTTAAACTTCGGAACAGCAGATGAAATTCACTTTGCTGGTTCTCCAGCTGTGAGACTATCTCTTTGATCTGGAACTGGATCAAAGTCCTTTTGTGTATCATCATCCACATCCATCTTAATATTATTTTAAAAATCATTGAAGTTTGATCAAGCTTTCAAGAGATAAATCTAGCTAGGAGCTGTAATTCTCACCCCTCTCCATTCTTAGCTTCCAGAGACTGTTCAGCCTTCGTAATCTATGAAACATAGTCAAGGAATAAAGAACAAAACAGTATGTTAAAGTTAAAGTTAAAATTCCACTGTCCTTAGGAAATGAAACTGCTTGACAGAAAGATGGATACGCTCAATGACTTTTCAATTGCTTCCAAAAGGAATTGAAGTGCAAGAGTCCCCTAGCCCACCAGCTCTATGATCATGGTAATCTTGGATCATTCCTAAGTGTTCCCATTCAAAATCAGGGAGCAGCACTTCCAGAGAACCAGCTTTAGCAGTGAAATCAGCAGATCATCTGTAAGAAGGGGAAAAATGTCTTACTATGCAGCAGCATCTTGAAAGAGAAGGTGGCATTAGCATTCACAAAAGGATTAAATACAATCTCACTAGTTAGCCATTCCCCTGACCAGTGATACTTATTTTTTGAAATAAGAAGTGTTGAGGAAATATTTATTTAATTATATACATTTATTTTACAATTCCTCAGCCTAATATACTTACATGATGCTACACAATTCTGGGTCAGAATTGCCGTTCAAAAAAATCTAAAAATTAGATAACAATAGTTTTTAAATCTTAAACATATAAAACAGATGCAACAGTTTGAATGGACAGACGATAATGGCAGGTTAGAATTAAATAGAACGAAGTGATGAATTTCAGTCCTTTTAAGTCATAAATGCATATGTTTGACAGTAAAAATTTGGTGGAATGTGGTATTTTATTGTGTGAAAGAAATTAAGGGAATTTTCTTGGGGCCTGGAGGTTGGACCTATGCTTTTAAAAAGCATTATAATAGAGATAATTGCATTTGAAAAGTATGAGTTTCAGGCATAAGAAGAAGCAAAGGAGACACAACACAGAACCGTTTCTCAGATCTTAATGTGATTCTTCAGAAGATTCACTCAAAGTATAAACATTGGAGGTTAATACAGTTGTGGTATATATTAGAAATGTCTCTTTGTATCTCATTATCATATTCCAAATGTCCATCTGCCTTCCAGAAGCATTAAAGTTTCTAATTAAAGTTGTAATATACATATAAGTCATGGCACCAAAATGTAAAGAATTAGATCCAGACTTGGTTATGCTTAAATATAAATTTTCCCTGGTTTTAAAAGGCTTCTTCTAAATAGAAATAAATCTGGATCTATCCCAAAGCCATTAACTTTACTGATATTCATCAGTTTTCATAGCTAGAAAATCTACATTCTTGTACTCTTGATGTTTATATTACCTATAGGAAATATTTTTGAAACATACATTCCTCCATTCCCCCCAAAAAGTAAATCTAAAATGACTCGAAAAGCAATCAAATATAGTTTCCTAATTTTCTATTGTAAGTTCAGATCTGGATAGACATATCTTGAAATTCTTTTTAAATATCTGTGAATCACATTATAGTAAAGCAGCCTCTGCCAAAATAATATAGCATTGGGACTAAATTTACAGAAATCCTAGTGTCTGTGAGCTGTAACCTCAATAGATTTGGACAATATCCAATTAAGAAAAATTGACTAAAGAATGCCATTTAGAGAAAAGTATAGTCATAATGGAATTAGACCTCAAGTATTCATTTTTCTAATGTTCTAATTGCTGTCTATACGAATTGAAAGTTTTTACTCAATAGATCATCTCCCTTTAAAATCCAGTGTTCTGGAAGAAATGTTAAAAAAATGGGAAAGTGCACTTATTGATATAATTTGAGTATGCGCAACCAGAGTGCTTTGGATCTTGGCCACCTCCTTCTCAACTAGTCATGGTAATGGAAGGATGTGAGCTAAAAACTCTTTCTTGCGCATAGACTTTATCATTGGTGTCCATGGAGTCTGAAGTCCTGTTTTTCTAGATGCAGTAAAGCATGAAATTACTTTCCTTTGAGATATAATCATAAGAGTTATCAATTTTCCTAGGCATTTTTGACAAAGTATACTATATCCTATGCAAAAGAGAATTATATTGACTATTCTTAGACTTGGAGAGTCTTTTAAGTTAGTCATTATTTTTAATAGCATTATTAATGATGCTATATATATCACATACAGAATAAGATAAAGTGTCAAGTGATAAACTGTGTTCTTTATAGTCTAAGTAAATGAAATAATGAAGCCATTAAATTAGTTTCCAGTGACTCTTTCTATTTATACATATTTATACACATACATTTTCCTTGAAGATGCCACAAGTTGTTGTATTTCTGGAATAAAACAGCATGCACCTCTTTCTTGATATAACTACGGACAATTAGTTCTGTGAGGGTAAGTTTACCTACTACAGATCCTTCTCAAATTTTTCAGTTTAATGCTAAATCATGACTTTCAAAGTAATGCCCTCCGATTAGTTGGATTTGCAGTGAGGATATTATGAAACATCTAATTTACTATTTTCATGATCCTATGAGCATCTTTTTGGAGCTTCTGTTTTGACATGCCCACAATTACTTTAATTTTAGCTTAATTTAATCTATCATTAGTATTTCTGCAAGGTACTTGAGGTCTTGGAATTTAAAGCAGTATTTATTATTGTCCAACTTAATATATAAAAGATTTATGGTTTAATGTATATAGAATCAACATGCCACAATATAACTATGAATGTGTGAGTGTCTGTATCTGGAACTTAAGCAAGAATAACTAATAAATGCAAATAGGTTAAGAGACATGCACTGTGTGCTGTACTTCTGGAGTCCTCCATTACATTATAATATTCCAAAGTTCAAATCTTAACATTTTGAAACGCCATGTAAGTAGCACATCTATATTTAGTGTAAATTGTGTGATATGTTATATTGGCTATTGCATGGAATGCTGAAACATTTCAGAATAGAATAAAAAATAACAATTAATGAAGAGTTGTATAAAGCCGCCCTGGGTCCTAACAAGGAGAAGGGCGGGGTATAAATTTAATAAAATAAATAATAATAATAAATAAAGGCATCTTTTCTTCTTCTAGTGGTACATGCCAATCCCCAGGTTATGGATCCTGTTTCATAAATCTGTACTTCCCAGTTGGCACTTACCTCATTTATTTATTTGTATATATAATTTTTCTCCTTTTCCACAACTAATAAGATCCATCATTGCATGACAAATAAAACTACAAAAATATTATCTGCTCTGTTATGGAAACATTGTTTTCTGTAATAATTCTTTCATTCCAGAAGTCAATTAAGGTCTCCACTGGAACGTGTAGTAGGCCATCAGCACATAAGGTCACTCTAAAAATATACAAAGTCAATTAGTTGTCTGGGCTGGACTGTTAGAATAGGAACCTGCTTCCCTGTGGTGAGAGGCAGTGCAAAACAACCAGAGAGTGACATTGACAAGGAAATACTGTAACAATAAGATACCCAAGTCATTGCAGCTTCTCTGACATACATTGCAGTTTCTCTGACAGAAAAAACAGAACTATGTGACTACTATTACACTTTGGCCCTAGTTCATCTAGGATAGGCTTATGCTTATCACGATGGCCATGAACTCTCAAGCTGCCTCAGATCCCATGCCCAAAGAAGTAGATTGCATTCCCACAGATATGGAGTCAAGGAGCTCTGGCAAGGGAGTTGTCCTACAGGAGGGAAGTTGGTACAGTAGTAACAATCCTTACAGCACAGCTGAATCAATAGAATGTTGCCTCTGGAAATCAGTGGTGCAACACTTCTGAAATCAATTGAGTTTTATATGACAATCACCACATCCCCATCCCTATCCCTAACCCTGCCATGTAGTTGCTGTTGTTACCATTTCCAAAATCTGACTTGCACATTTCTGATTCCCACCAACCATACCCAGCCAAATTTCAGGAGTGACTAGGATAGCATTCTCATATATGATCAAATCACCAATGATCAGCCTTATTAAAGCCTTATTAAAGGCTGATCAAGCATTAAGCATAAGCAACTACAAGCCAGAGCCTCTGGTGGCCCTTTGATCAGGACATTGAATGAGCTCAGATGGGTGGAATATGGCAAGGGAATAAGATACTATAGCTATATTCCCTGCAAACATCCCATCCCCTGTGTCCCATCATATTTCCTCATACTTATCACCATAATGATGATCTTGACTACCCCAAATCTCCTGAAATTTCCTTCAACTTCACCCCAGCCCAGCCCAGCCCAAGATAGTGTGTCTTTATCTTATAATTCATACTGAGGAATTATACAAACTGAGGAAAGGGTACTGGTTATCAGTTCTTAGTTTCAGCATCTCTGATTGTCAAATAACAGTCTCCTACTTGCACCCCAACTTCTCTTATAAGACCTCCTCCCACACCACACCTTCCATAAAACAACAGCAATCATAACCACTTACCCCACCAACCAGCTCTCACTTGGGGAGAGGGCAGCCTATTTCTTAGAAGTAAGAGCAAATCGCTTAACAACATCCCACTCTATACTGATGGTAGCATCATAGTCTGCCTCCTCAATAAAGTCCTAAGGTGGCCTTAAAAATTGAACACAAAATGGAGGCCATACTGTCACTCTGGATGAAAAAAGAGGGAAAACAAGATGGACACCTGGGCCACAGAGAAGACAACAGATGTAAAACATAGCCCTACAACAAAACCATTCTCCTGGCTTGTGTTTACTTCTGCTGCTTCACCAAGATATCCACTCGACTCTAGGGTAATCAGAACAGTATTTAAAAATAATTGCAATCTGTTTATCTCCTAAACATGCTGTAGTGCTAAGCTACTATTTGCCTGTCAGGTATTGCTGTCACTAGATAACCAAATGATTTCACTGAATAGCTAGGTGCCATTGTCTCCTGGAGGCCAAGCACTTTGCCATTGTTTTCAATTAGCTAAGTGCTGCTGAATTGCTGAGCACCAAGTAATCAGGTGCCACCAACAAGACAGAAATACTTTCTAGCACCACAGTAATGCTGTATCTTTACCACTGTGCTCATCATCACCAGACACTGCAATCCAGTTTCCCTTACTAGGGCCATAAAGAAGGAGCCCAGCATAAACTATCCACAAATGACTCGACCTCAATCGTCTTCAAAAACAATAATCCTTTGCACTTTCACATTCATTTCCACCATCATGAAAAAAGTGTGTTTGTCAGAAAAACACCCATAGCATTTGAATTAGTTAAATCGCTTCCTGATTTGAATCTGTGAAATTCGACCAATTTGACTATTTTGTCCCATATCATTCATGCCTTCAATATGTATGCATCCTATTTTTAAACTAGAAGAGTATTCAATAAAGGTACACGAAAGAATACCTTTAAAAACACTTAATCTCTTTATGAACCATTTCCAATTTGGGAATATTTAATTTGAAAACCAGTCATATGTATTGTCACACCATACCTTAAATACAAATCTAGAAGAAATAGTTAGACAAACCACAGTACTAGGATTCTCTCCATCCCCTATTTGTTAGCTAAAAACACAAACATCCAATGATCTAGAATTTAGAGATATGCTATCCTTCTGATTTTATTTATTCTATCATTTATGACAAAGGAACTAATCCTTAAACCACATGTGCTGTTCATGTGAAATATGAAGAACTTTTTTCCTTTTGAACAAAGTGAAAATGTTTCTTTGTTATGCCATACTGATAATATGATGGCAGTAATGATCTTCTCTAATCGCATGCATTTGTGATTAAAATGAAGCAGTAGAAGTGGAGACATGTAACTGAAGTGATTAAAGATGATTTCCCAAGTGAAGACATGTTTCACATATGCCAGGGAGATATTATAGAACAGAACAGTTCAACAACATTTGTCTTGCATGTCCTCTCCTAAAAAAGGTATAAATTGCAAGCTATGAAATTATTGTAATAATTAAATTAAGTATGAGCAGTTACAGTGTACAAGCTAATTCACAAGTCACTGCACTTACAAAATGTTATTTAAGACCACAGTGCTTCAGAACTAATAACTTTTTAGTTCAGTCATGATCGGCCTTGACACAGAATTATTCCCTTATGTTTCTGACAAGATTTCTTTGTTCAGAAGCTAATGCACAGTTATGGACCCCGCTCTAGAAGAGGAAACAAACAAATAAATGCTCAGCCTTGGTCATCATGCCTAAACCAGTTTGGTGTAATTAAAGATTAATCAATTTTGGAATATTTACTGCTTATCATCATCACCACCCTCTCCTTCTCCTTCTTCAATGCTTTCCTCCTCAAAGTTCTATATTTACCACATGCGATATAGGAGAAAAACGGATATTTGTTTAGGAATAATTCAATCTCAGTTATAACATTGCTGAGGATCAGTTTGGTACAGTAGACATAGTGTTGCTCAAGTGCTTTGCAGTTATATCTGCAAAGAAAAATGTTTATTGTTAGATGGCCAGTCGAGTAAATAACATGTGCTTATTTTTTATTATATGTTGGCCTTAGTTTTATAAATATTAGGTGTATTGATATACAAAGCATTTTATAGTTGTCTCACTCACACATTCCCTTATTCTCTTGGATGTTATTTATCACTACTTTCTTGTATTAATTCACTTCTTAAATAATTTAATAATTTCATATTTAGGCTACCCTTAGCCTAGAGAGGAGGGGATAAAAAGAGAAAATAGCGTTAACAAGCAACTTGGAAGTACTTGGTTATGTTCCCTCATCCTCCATGCTAACTTGTGATTTGCCTTTCCAAGTTGTAGCTTTAATCTTATTAACCAATCACCCAGCATTTCTGTATTCCAATCCTGTTTGCTCCCTTAATTTGCAGGTTTCACATTCTGTGTATCTTCTTTTCCAATGCTACCTGCTTTTCTCTAAGGCTGACCTAGATCCAGACAGATTTATTAGGTACATTTGAGGTGCCTGAAGCACCTTCTTGTGGGTTCCTACAGTGATTCATCTTCCTCTGTGGTTGGCTTCAGTCAGGGTTGATGGGCAGGAGGCACATCATAGTTCCTCATTTGTGGAGAACATGATTGCAGACTTTTCCATTCCAACTTTCTGTTCGAAAGGATCTAATCGCAACCATGAAGATCCTGCAAGTATCCTAACATTAGGGAACAAACCATGAAAATTTGCATCACTTATGCCAGATATTAATTATGTTCAATATATCCTTTCATTTATTGCATGATTGTGTGATGATGCATGTGATCTTTCTATCTCTCTCTATCTCTCTCTCTCACACACACACACACACTCCTTCCTGACATCCAGGCTTTTATCTGACAAATTAGATAGCAAAAGCTGCTACTGTCTTCTCCTGGAACATAAAAGTATAACCGCCACACACACACATTCATCTGGGCTAAACATAACCTAGCAATACATATGTCATAACTGCAAACAACAAAGTAGAAATTGGTTTTGTGCAGTGCTTAAGGAATTGCCCTATGACTTGGGAAATCCAGTTCAATTCCCATTGGATCACAGTTCGTATCTGTTTTCAGCTCAGGCTGATGTGGAGATAAAATTAGACTGTTAGAGGAAAGGTGGGGAGATAAATGCAAATAATAACAATAACTGTAAACTAAAGATTAAAAATGACAGTGGAAGCTAAAAAAGCAAAATATTTCTTCCAGTAATACAATACAAGAGATAAGCTTATTAATAGAATGAGCAATGAAATTGAAATATTTGTTTTCCAGTGTCTATTGTTTTAGAAGGTGCTTAGAATTATTTGCCAAGATTTAAAGCAATGCAAAATTGTTCCACATTATCTTTTTGTGTTTCACTTGTGTGAATATTGGATTAATTCTAATGTGTATTCACAAATATATTTTCTGTTTATAAGCCTATTGATATAGTTAATGTTTCAGAATCCTTTTTACTTCTAATTCCATGTTGATTTACTTCTGGTTTTAATTTCACAATATCGTACATATTATAGACATTATATTTCAACCTGGTATAACATTCAACTAGTTGTAACAGTTCACAGATCATCTAAAGATACTAAGACATATGACAATTAACTTCTTGTGTTTGCTCTTAACTGGATGCTAAATTATTTGAATACTCCACTCAAGTTGTACCTCTTGACAAGTTGTTCAAGTTGTACCTCTTGACATCCTTTTCTCTAATACACTAAGGATTAATTAAGATTAGAAACTGCAGTTCCAAATCATCAGACTGCAGTCTTGGAATTCTTCCTGTGTCAAGAATATATCTGTTAGGATATTCAGCCTTATATTGGGTTGACAATATATATGAGCCTATGTTCTTAAGGAGTTGTGTAGCTTTAAGAACTGTCTTATAATCTGATTGGCTGTACTTATCAGCTCTACCATAAAGCAAGCTCAGAATCACAGCTCATTCCCTGTTCGATTCCTTGTGATTCCTGTGTTTCCTGATTGCCATTTGAGAAGCTGAATATTGAAGAAGGAGGATTTGTTTTGCATCACTGTGAGATAACTCTGTTTGGTGAAGGACTGTTATTTGTTTGAGAAGTTAGCCGGAAGAAGTATTTTAGTTGCTACAAAGTAAAGACTATTTACTTTCTTACTATCACTGTTTTAGAGTTTGTTTGTGGCTACAGCAACGTATCTCTTTACTGTCCGGTAAATTACACTATTCCGCATTTATTTTCCTAACACTGGTTAAGGGACCAGAGTTGTGACACTGGTTCTGAACCCAGAATTGCTAACAATATCCTTTCTGTACTACCTTGATTATTCATTTACTTCCTTCCTTCCTCCCTATCCCTCATTCTCTCCAATATAACTATTCTGCTAACACATAGCTCTTTATTTAATTATATTATTTCCAAATTTCACTAAGTTTACATTGGTTCCCTGTTTATCTCCAGTAAATAAGAGATGGAGTAAGCCAGAGGTTGATTGCTTCCGGTTCAACCTGGATTGGCCAAACTGGTAGTAGTGGCAGTGGGAGGCTCCACCCATCCACATGGATGCTTCTGTGAATGCGCAGAAGTGTTGTGCACGGGCCCAAACCAAAAGTAAAAAAATTAACAACCCACCTCAGGAGTAAGCATAGGTAGCCATTCTGAGAAGAAATAGCATCTCAATGATTCAAAATAATCAATTTTAAAATTAATTAACATTTATTAAGAAATAAAGTTAAACTGTACAACATTCCATTGGTGAAGAGACAAACACTTAAAAAAAAACCCTTTAAATAAACTTAAATAATGGCCATTGTGCCATTGAGGGAAGATGGGAATCAAGTCAAGTGGATGCTCAACTACTGTATAAGGTGAAGGAAAGCATTAATAAAAGTACAATCCTCCCTCAAAAAAAAAGCCCCCAAAAAAGAAAAGGAAAGTATATTTATATCTTTCTTCTTTATAGTTCAATTTGTGGCATACTCTCTTTAAGCAAATTGTCCCATTTTAGAAGGCTCTAACTGAAACCCATTCCATACAAATATTCTTGTGGCATATTGAAAAGAAACTTGATACATGTATAATATCTATCTCCTTTACTTTGAAGTGCATTTGTTAAGTTTTGTTAAATTTTAATTAAATTGCTTTTAATTCCAATAAAAGAAAGGAATCTAAAAAAGCCAGACAAGTCACATCATAAAATGACCATTTTGCAAATAAATTATTTCAGGTAGATTTCAAATACAGAGCTTGCAGCTTAAAAAAACAACATACATATTTGTGCCCCAATCCCATAAAAGGCAATTAAAATAAGAATTATTAAAATTCTGCCTGTGAGAACTTTTACAGGTTCATAAAAGCAAATCACAATAAGTGAAAACTCTTGGTAGTTGAAGGGTAACCTGTAAAACAACCCAGAGAAAATCCTCTGCTATGTATTTGCTTGATAATGGTCTTGAAGAAGCATCTGTTTCAGATTTCCATGCCTGCAACTATACAAGTAAAAGTCCAATAATACTATATCAGCCCTCCCCAGTCTGATGATATCTGTATAGCTTGAACTACAACTACATAAATCTGATATATATGTTGACTGTGAAATTTGGGAACTAAAGTTCAACATATATGAAAAATATTAAAGATTAAAAGGAAATGTATTTTATAGTTTAATACGAGCTTCACTTTTATTAGCAGTGATCTGTAAGGCTTCATTTCTTGGAAACATCTATCTATAAAACACACAATTTAGCTTCATCAAAAAATTACTGAGAAAAGCTAGAAGACTGGTTTGTTTGTTTTTTGTTTTAAATACAGCTCTTTTACAAGCATATTTAATGCAAACATTAATGCATAACAAAATTATTCTAGTTTTAGGGATTGTTTAATTTAAAGAAATTCTCTTGTTTCTGACACATTAATACTTTTTAAATATTGCTAACATTGTTGCAAGCATAAACATGTATCCTCTTCGCTGTACTACCAAGGATATACGTGATAACTCAAAAGCTAATACCAATCACTAGAGCTGATTAAGGCTCAGCACTTTCCAAATCTTTTGATATCTTCTAATGAGATTAAGCATTTGCTGTTCTCCTTCTAACATGCATAAGGTCATTTTAGTATTTATTTCAAAAATCACAGTGATGATTATCAGCATAGTGTGGGCTAGTGAGGAATAGGAGAGAAATAATTTCTTTTTCTCAATGTAAACTTATTTTGCAATTTGTCACCCAAATGTCATTCTTTAGCATGTTCAACATTGAAGGCCACATCTGCTGATAAATTGGAAGACTCTACACATAAAATTTCTGCAAGTCCCTGGTTTGGACTACAAGGTGATCAAACCAGTCAGTCTAGTGGATATCAACCCTGACTGCTGTTTAGAAGGCCAGATCCTGAAGATGAAACTCAAATACTTTGGCTACCTAATGAAAAGGAAAGACTCACTGGAGAAGAGCCTAATGCTGGGAAAGATAGAGGGCAAAAGAAGAAGGGGATGAGAGAGCATGTGGTGCCTGGACGGAATCACGGAAGCAGTCGGCGTGAGCTTAAATAGCCTTGGGGGATTGTAGAAGACAGGAAGGTCTGGAGGAATGTTGTCTATGGGGTCACAATGTGTCAGACACAACTTCACAACTAACAAGAACAACAACACATACCTACTTGTTCACTTTCTCATGTTCACACACACTTATTACTGCAATCAGCAAGAGAATCTGGAGATTCACTGAAAGGAGAAAGCTATCACTTCCCCCTCCAAGGAATCTAGTCTAAAGCACTGCTTCTGTGAAGTTAATGACAGACAGGAAGCATTAATACTGTGCAACTGTGTGGTTACTCTTGTATATCTCTAAATATTATGATGCTATCCTGCATCAATTTTTTTTAAAAAGCCAAATTGTACATACATGGACACAATGGGCCTTTCAAAATTCTTGACCAAACTTGTTGATGAAGATGTTAGTTGTAAGATTTCTTTAAATGTATTTAGTTTCTAAAGAGAAAAACTCCCGTTAGAACTGTCAACAGAATGGCTACTTAAAAAGAGCATTGAATGGAATCCCTTTATGATGTCTTCCTTTAGGATTTAACTGAAGTGCAGAAAGCCAACTATCATGGTAAAAATATCACTTGTCAAGAAAAGTAACAATCTGGAGAAGATCTAAACACTAATTTATTAGTGCAAAGTAGCAAGATAAAGTGAAGCACTGGTGTGTTGTACCTGGAGAGGACGAAAGCCACAAGGTTACATTGATCTTACACAGTAGGATGATCGAAGGCAGTGATTGCACAAACACTAGCGGACAATAATTGCTTTATAACTGATAGGAAAACAAGATAACCACAAGCAAAGGATATCCTTCAATATGGGGGAAAACATTACAGACACATTCTTAAAAGTGCAACATAGCAGCTTTGATAAGTAAGTAAATAAAACACAGTTTTATTTATTCGGAAAAGAAATAAATACATTTGGAAGCTATACGTAACTTCCAAATTCTCTTTTTTTCCCCCTGCACATCCATTATAATAGAAAAAAGGTTATACCAAATTGTCAATGTATTCGTTCACAATGTTTATATAAAATGAACAATATTTATATTGTATTCATGCAATGCAAATGAGACTGCTGTCAAAGTATTCTGAAGCCCTGCTGGAAAGAGAATGTTCAAAATGAATCAATGCACAATATATGTTAGAAGTTATAGGAGAGAATTCTGAAAAAAAGTAGGCATCTTGGATGAATTAATACCCTGATTTGTGATGCTTAGGAATCAATTTCCCATTTCTTTTGTGCATGTACATTTCATTAGTGTATTTAGTGATATGCAAATACCTGATGAACAACATGTAGAAACTAGCAGTATTTGGTCCCAGGTGGCAGAATTTACAAGGTAAAATTGGAGTAATAGCTCATGCATAAAGGCCTAAGACAGATAAAAGTATCCTTTCTAATCAATAATCCACCATTTAATGAGATAAATATTATCTAATATGTCAAATAACGCCAAAGCTCTAAAATGCAAAATAAAAAGGGGAGATTACATTTCTTAAAAGAACCACTGTGACTATATCAATCAGTACCAAAGCTCTCTGGGACAGTGGAAGTCTGAGATTTAGATTATGTGACACCACAGGATCTACTGTATCTTAGTTATCTACCTTCCCTTATATTTCTGGTAAAACACAGTGAAGAAATATATTAAGAATCTCAAGTACAAATACTCTTTTATTCAAATCCCCAGCTTCATTTTCTATTCTTATACTTTTTATTGTTGCTAGCAAATATGTACCTGAAATGTAAAATATGTTCTCTTTCTTCTTTTCTTGGAAATTATAAAACAATAATCCTATCCTACTGCACTATCTAGTATTTTATTGCACTGGGATCATGAAACATATTTTATTTTGCTGGCAGTGAGGACTGTTCCTTATTTCATACAAAAAATGGCAACATCTGAAAGAAAAAAATAATGGGTTTTCCTTTGGAAAAATCAAAGAGAGAGGTTGTTTCTTCATGTAATCCTTCATTTTAACCTTTCCCCCCCAAATATAGGAAATTTTGTTACTTTATATTTTAATCAATAGGTACTTTGGGTTCCTCGTTGTTTTCCCCCAATGATTCAGGCTTTTCCTCATTCAGAGATCAAGTAGCGTTTTTTCTGAACAACCAAATTGCTCCCCAGCTGCATTTTATGGCTATTCCATACCCTTAGCATACTTTCTTCTTGTTAATCTTTTCTGAAAGATTTTTAAAAAAACAAAAAAATTACTATGTAGCATGACTCATTTAAATCATAATACTATGACCTAATAAATTCCCTACATTGTTTGATCAAATTTCTTGGTTAAGTTGCATTTTAAAAAGCTAAGGTGTTTCCTAATTAATGTATTTTAATTGGTAATTCTAGTGCCAAATCATTTCAGTTCAAGAGAATCTGTTTCAAAGCCTCAATATTTGTTACCTAATTAGGATAATCATTTGTAATTAACCTCATTTAACAGCTTTAAAATAAAATATACTTGTCCCAATTCTCAAGCCTATCATTATGCCAAAGACAGCAAGCTTTTATTATCTGTTGTTAAGACTTGATTTTTTTTCCTCAGCAATATTCAGATCTTTACCTTTAGGAGCAGAGTATTAATTCCTGCCACATAACCATTGCTGTAAGCTCTGAAGAAGAAGAAAAACACGCTTTATCACTTGTTAGGGAGATCCTTTTCCAGTTAAACTATTTCTTGCAGCCAATCAATTTGTCAGATCAGAGACCTATCTTTTGTGAAAGTCCTCTGAACTAAAGCTGACAGGGTTAGGCTGGGGTCAGCTGTCTCATAAATCAAAGGCAAAGACAAGGTAAAGCACCACAGATGAGACAGATAAGGATAAGCTAAGCAGGCATGGCATGGAATAGAAAGGAGGAAAATGTTGCAATATTCTGCTTCCAGGAAGTTGTGTGCCTCCTATTCAAATTCAAATTAATTGTAATAAAAAGGAAGCCTATGAACAATTTATCCTTGAATCTAGTGATCTGAATCATAATGGTAATGCACAAGCAAAAGTTTACCATATATTTAAGCCTTCAATCTTTGCCTTAAACAATTTGTATTGGTTTGACAGGATTCATGCTGTAAAAATATAGAATATCCAGTAAACAAAACTACTAGCTAATGTAGTGTTTACAATTCAACTATTTCCCATCACACAAGATGCAGATGATATTCTAGCACAAAAATTATGAAGCATAAAAATTATGAAGGACATCTCTCTCTCTCTCTCTCTCTCTCTCTCTCATGATTTAGAATTCTTCTGTCTTGCTTTAAATAACTTATCTGTCTACCTGATTTCTTCCTGGAATTACTTGAGGAACAATTTATTCCAAGAAGTCAATTGAAAAAACAAACCTCTGCCATTCACCAGTAAATGAACACGTAACTTTTGTAACCACAATTTCACCATGCAATTAAACACTGGAGCAGCATTTTCAAAAGGGACCTTCTTTCTTAGTCTGCTTTGGACTTTGACTGCATAACCAAATTCATATCTAGTCTGTTTATCCAAGACCATTTCACTAATAGTGAAATGAACATGCAGGCAAGTGGGACTAATGCTAAGCTAAGAGACTTAAGAGTGTTAAGGAATAGTTGGAATTATACCTTGTTTTATAACTGGTTCAGTGGCTAAGATGCTGAGCTTGTCTATAAGAAAGGTTGGCAGTTAAGTGGTTCAAATCCCTAGCATCAAGTAACAGAGTGAGCTCCCATTATTTGTCCCAGCTTCTGCCAACCTAGTAGTTCGAAAGCACATAAAAATGCAAGTAGAAAAATAGGGGACCACCTTTGGTGGGAAGATAACAGTGTTTCTTGCGCCTTTGGTGTTTACTCATGTTGGCCACATGACCAGGGAGATATCTTTGGACAGCACTGGTTCTCTGTGCTTTGAAACAGAGATGAGCATCGCCCTCTAGAATTGGCAATGATTAGCACATATGTGTGAGGGGAACCTTTACCTTTACCGTTATACCTTGTTTTGAGTTAAGTGACAGCTACATTCTTCTCACATTATACATGGCAATGTAAATGAAGACATTACAAAACTTCATAGTAGGGACAACTACATTCTGCTCTTTTCCTCCTCTATTTCCATTTTGAGAAAACATATGAAAGTTTGAGAAGAAGCAATGGCATAAAATTAGTCATGCATATTTAAAAAGTTTGTTATTTAGCAGTATACAGGAAATCCATCTCTCTGTCAACCAAAATTGAAAACCTGGACCACTTTTTAGTTACCTAGATATTTTTTAGTTATCAGAATCAGTTGTGTCACCTGTTCCTTGTTTATCTCTTTTACATGTGAAGTTCTTTCATTACTAGATTCAGTCTTTACAGAACAAAATGAAAATAGTGCTCCTGTGCTGAATAGCATTAAAATACATCCCATGCATGCCATTATCTAAAAAGATATTATTGCTGTATATACTTAAACATTCCTTTATGCAAAATCATGATCGGATTATTTTGTTCTCTTTTAGCAATCAAATACATAAATGTAGATTACATCTTCCATAATAACACACACACACACACACACACACACACACACAAAATGGCTTGAAATCAGATTTTATGGATTTGTAATATATTGGAAAAATCAAGCAAGCAGGGAACAAGAATAGGACATACAAAAAACAAATTGGAGTAAAAATAAGTATATGTGTAGAAATTTCATTACTATTGAAGATCAAAAAAATGGTCTCTACTGAAGATCATTTCATGTGCATTTTAGCCCAGTACTTTCCCAGAAATCCTTTTGAACCAAAATTCTGCATTCTTCTCTTTGGGAATAAACATTCATTCTGTGAAAATCAGGCCTGTGTGTGTGGCTTGTGGGGGGGGGGGGAGGTGGATTAAAAAAATAACAATTATATACACCTCATAGGAAGAAAGCTCAACTCCAGGGCCAAAGGACTTTAAGAATTTCTAAATGGATTTTTGATACTTGATTTAGTTGAGAAGATGAGAGAGAAGAGTTATGAGAATCTTTTAAAACTCATTAAATCAGAATTTAAACTGAAGCAACCAGAAGAAATTTTCCATTTGCTTCTGTATCCAGTGTGACAGAATATAATTTGTTCTGCTGAACTCAACCTCTTCTCGTGGTTAGTTCACATTTTCCTCCAGCTAATTGGGAAACTCAGATCAATGAGCTGAAATTAAATCAGCTGAATAAGAATCACCAGCTGCAACCTTCTAAGTGTCTGTCTCTTTCTATATTGCATGCTATATAAAAAGTTATATGCCATATTCAACTTGGGACTGCCAAAATGAACAGCCAGTTCAGTCTTACGGTCTAAGTCTCTCTATATTTAGTTGAAAGTAAACCCTACTGTTTTGTAATGAGACATACTTTTGAGTAAGCTTTAAAACCTTTAGTCCACCATCCAAGGGTATCATTACCTGAAAATGACTATATTTATACCTCAGTTATAGCTAGAAATCTATCTACCATTTAATCCCTAGCAAGATATAGTAACAATAGAAAAGATAAAAATGCTGAAAAAAGAGGATAAAAATTACTGCTGTGGTGGCAGCTACAATCTGCCAAGGAAAGTTTTCTTTGCCAAAATCTACCTCGCAATTTTTAGAAGTTTTTTCTCTGTTTTTATACATTATTTTCAAAATATCTGAGAATGTATAATCAAATTACTTTATTGCTGGCTAAGGTATTGCTCTTATACAGTTTTCTATCATCTGTAATCTCCCTAATTTAAATAAACAAACAAACAAACAAATAAATAAACAAATATTAAACAAACAAAGAAGGCAATTATTGCATGAGTAACTCTAACTGGTGTACACAGGTATACATACTATTACAATATGAAAATAGCAAAAATATATAATAAGAATAAAACAAAAAAAATTAGTCAATATAGCCATCAATAATAATTGGCAGTATATCACAGGTTCACCTAACCATCTTGGCACCTATGCGTGTTTTTGAGTTGCAAGCAAAAGCCTGTTTAAAGTCAATGTAGCTACTATATTTAAAAACTTGCTTAACTATTTGCACTGCAATATTCTGGATCAACTGCATTTTCTGGATGTTTTCAAGGGCAGCCCCGTGTACAGTGCATTGTTGTAGGCAATTGCTGAGTCTGTAAACTGCTTAGAGAGGGCTGTAAAATACTGCGAAGCGGTATATAAGTCTAAGTGCTATTGCTATTATAGTTACCTACATAACAGGTGACCAAAGCATATGCTTCTGATCTAGGAAGGGGGGGGGGGAGAAATTGTAGAACAATCTAAAATTGTATAAAAGCCTTCTTGGTCTATGTCCATCTTGGTCACTTTTAACATGAGATGTACAGAAACACCTCTGAATAGTATTCCTTGGTTGTACCATCCTATTTTTAAGGGTGGGAATCCTTGGATAATTATGAAAATCCTTAATCCTATATCATTAAATGACCTTACTTTACTGAATTATGTAGATATGAAACAGGAGTACTCTCATGCCTATCTCACCACAACTGAAATGACCCCAAAGAAAGACGAAATCAGCACAATACTGTTCTCCCAACTTGCATCCTACTCTAGAAAGAACTCATGAACAATAGTATTAAAAGCCACAGTGAGGTCAAGAATAGCAATGCTGGATATGCTATCTCTATTCTGCTTATGCCAGAGATTATCAACAAGCACAATCAATTCCACTTGACCACTGTTACAAGACTTGAAACCTGACTGGAAAGATTCCATTAATCTATTTTCCTCTGACACCCTTTCTAAGATGTCATGACATTTTTTTTGTCAAATTAATGGAAGTGCTGGAAAATAGAGTTCTAAGGACAGATGACTGTAAAAAAAAAGGAAATCAACATATGGCCATGTTATAACTAAACAAATATAAGAAATGGAAGACTTTTTTAAAATGAAATTCTATGTTATCCAATTAAGGATTGGGAAGACAGAAAGAGAAAAAGAGAAATAGGTGGGAGAGAGAGAGAGAGAGGGAGAGAAAGAGAGGGAGAGAGAGAGAGAGAGAGAGAGAGAGAAGGGATATATACATAGATACACACAACCTTACATGAGTTCAAATCAGCAGGACAAGATGGATTACACCCCAAGGTTTTGAAGGAACTGGCAGATGATATCTCAGAACCACTGAACTACTTCAAGGATCCTGGAGCACCGGGAAACTGCCAGAGGACTGGAAAAGAGCTGATGTAGTTCCCATCTTCAAAAAAGAAAAAAAATAGATTCAGGAAATTACAGACCTATCAGACTGACCTCAATACCAAGGAAGATTCTGCAAAAGATAATCAAGCAAAAAATCAGTGAAGCAAACAAAATAATAACCAAAAGCCAACATAGGTTTGTCAAAAACAGATCATGCCAGACTAATCTTATTGCATTCTTTGACAAAGTGACTAAATTAGTGGACCAGAGGAATGCTGTGGATATATTTTACTAGAACTTCAGTAAGGCATTTGATAAAGTAGACCATAACATATTACTAGATAAAATAAAAAAATGTGGGTTATACAGCATCAGTACAAGATGGATTCGAAACTGGCTGACCAACCACATTCAATGTGTAGTCCTCAATTGAACTGCATCTATATGGAGGGAAGTATGCACTGGGGTACACCAAGGCTTTGTTTTAGGCCCAGTACTCTTCAACATCTTCAACATCTTCATCAATGATTTGGATGAGGGAATAAATGGGGAACTCATCAAATTTGCAAATGAAACCAAGCTAACAGGAATAGCCAATAGAAGGATCTTGACAAACGTGAACATTGGGCGTTATCTACCAAAATGAAATTCAATGGTGAAAAAGTAAGGTTCTACATTTAGGCAAGGAAAGCAAAACACCTTGCTCAATAGTAGCAATTTTGAGAGGGATCTTGGAGTCCTAGTGGACAACCATTTAAATACGAGCCAGCAGTATGCAGCAGCTGCCAAAAAAGACAAACTAGTTCTAGGCTGCATAAACAGAGAGACAGACTCAAGATCACGTGAAGTGTTATGCCTTGGTAAGGCCACACTTGGAATACTGCATCCAATTTTGGTCACCATGATGTAAAAAAGATGTTGAGACTCTAGAAAGAGGGCAGAGAAGAGCAACAAAGATGAATAGGAAACTGGAAGCTAAAACATATGAAGAATGGTTGCAGGAACTGGGAATGTCTAGAAAGGAATGTCTAGAAAAGAAGGACTAGGGGAGACATGAGAGCAGTGTTCCAATATCTCAGGGGTTGCGACAAAAAAGAGGGTCACACTATTTTCCAAGGCACCTGAGGGCAAGACAAGAAGCAATGGGTGGAAACTTAACATTCAAACTTTTGTATTCGATTGTTTTCTGTTATTTTACTTCATTTTGGATTTATTTCGAAGAAAAAAATAAATAAGCCCAAAACAAGCAAATCATCTTATATTTTAAAGCAGTGTAGACAGCTAAACACACTTTTTTTGACTGTTAATGGGCACCTGACAGAATGACAAAAACAACAAAATCCTTGAAATTTTTCAGAACAAATACATCCCAAAAAAGAAATGGAGGATTGTGAATAAATGTGCTGGCAAAACAAACTGTCTACAATGAATTTAATTGTGTAAACGCATATATAACTGTAAGTACAGTATATAAAATGATGAAGAAAAATATCAGTGTCGACTTTTGCATTTTTCAGAAGTATATTTACTTAGTTTCCTTTTGGGGATTTCCAAAAGCTTTCATTACACAAAGCAAGGCAACCATTTGTTTTAAAACAATAGTGCATCCATTGAATAAGTTTGAGTATGTGTCACATCCTGTCTGCCGCCCATTCAGCTTGGAGCCAGACGTTGCTTCTCCATCAGTGATGCAGACTATTATCCTCATTATTTATGCTCTCTTTGCCAGGTAGCAGAAATCAATATCTGATCATCTGAAGCCCTTTTGTACTTTGCTTGGAATGGATGCCTTTTGGAGGGGAAATCTAATAACAAAATAAATAAAAATACAATCTCATGTAAGTTCTGGCCTGAAAGATTTATGAATGCTTGTGGAAATTGTTTGAGCTTCCTGAGTTTGTCAACACTCATTCAAATCTCAAACTGAAGTCAGAGTTAACAGAAGATACAGTTTATCATGTAGCTATCCATCTTGAAGCATTTCTTTGCAAAAACAAATGTAGTCAGATATATTTAAGAATATATTTTTGAAAAGTGGCATTGGACAGGTTAGGCTTTTTGTTTGCTTGGGTTTTTTTGTTTATTGTAATATTATAAGTAAAATGTCATTGTGTTGATTCAATAAGTATTTTATTAAATATTTTAAAATACGAAGTCTGTTTGGGAGGAATAACAGATAATAAGATAATAATACTTTTTAGAAAAGAAAATCTGAATGTTACAATAGGAAAATAGGAAAAAAATATTAATTTAATTGTAATCAAATACAAAGAGTCACTTATGGTAAGTAACAAGAATGGTCCAATATAAAATAATAATGAAGCTTTAATCCAATCTCTCCTTAGAAGGAGATCTCTAAAGAAAAACAACCATAAATTTTAATTTTTGTTTTTCACATGTTAATGAAATGTTACATTAATGTTGTTTCGGACAACACAAGCATTTCAGCCATTATATACATGTTATATACAGTGGTGGTCTATAACAATGATAAAGTAAACTAAATCAGGTATCATTTCATTTTTTCACTATTAAAGCCTTAATTTCAAGTTTTAAAATATCAGAAGGGATATTTATTTATTTATTTTTTATTTTATTAAATTTATACCCCGCCCTTCTCCAAACGGACCCAGGGCGGCGCACAGGGATGTTAAAACACATATAAAACATATAAAATTTTAAAAAACTTATTCTAATAGACCCTGCGCTAAAAACCGAATTTAAAAAACCCAAATTTAAAACTATCTAAGAGTCAGTAATGGGGGTTATGCTAGGCCGGCTAGATGGAATAGGTGTGTCTTCAGACACTTGCGGAAGAGGCGGAGGTCAGAGATGGTGCGGAATTCAGGGGGTAGGTCTTTCCAAAGGGAAGGGCCCGCCACAGAGAAGGCTCTTCCCCTGGGTGTCGCCAGTCGGCATTGTCCAGCCGACGGCACCCTGAGGAGGCCCTCTCTGTGGGAGCGTATCGGTCTGAGGGATGTATGGGGCAGGAGGCGGTCTCGCATATAACTAGGCTCCGAGCCATGGAGCGCTTTAAAGATGGTCGTTAAAACCTTGAAGCGCACCCGAAAGACCACAGGGAGCCAGTGCAGCTCGCGCAGGATAGGTGTTATGTGGGAGTGTCTAGGCGCTCCCGTAATCACCCGCGCGGCTGCGTTCTGGACTAGCTGCAGCTTTCGGGTGCACCTCAAGGGGAGCCCCATGTAGAGAGCATTACAGTAGTCAAGTCGAGAGGTGACGAGTGCTTGAGTGACTGTGCGTAAGGCCAGTAAGGGGCGCAATTGGCGCATCAGGCGTACCTGATGGAATGCCCCCCTGGCCACGGCTGCCACATGATCTTCCATAGACAGCCGGGAATCCAGGAGGACACCCAAATTGCGCGCCCTCTCCACGGGGGCCGGTGTTTCGCCCCCAATGGCCAGAGTTGGAATAATCTGGTTGAACCGGGGCGCCGGAAGCCACAGCCACTCAGTCTTCGACGGGTTGAGCTTGAGTTTGTTACCACCCATCCAGATCCGTACGACCTCCAAACACCGGGACATAATCTCGACGGCATCATTGGGGTGGTCTAGGGTGGATATGTACAACTGAGTATCATCAGCGTACAGATGATATCCCACCCCAAAACCACGGATGATCTCACCCAGCAGCTTCATATATGTGTTGAACAGTAAGGGCGAGAGGATCGACCCCTGAGGAACCCCACATATGAGGGACCTCGAGGCCGACCTCTGCCCCCCTGCCAACACATATTGCGACCGACCAGAGAGGTAGGATGAGAACCACCGCAGAACGGTGCCTCCCAGCCCCAACCTCCCCAGTCGGTGCAATAGGATACCATGGTCGATGGTATCAATAGCTGCTGAGAGGTCTAATAGGACTAGGATAGAGGAATATCCTCTATCCCGCACCTTCCAGAGATCATCAACCAACGCGACCAATGCCGTCTCGGTGCTGTGCCCGGGTCGGAAGCCGGACTGGCGCGGGTCTAGATAATCAACTTCCTCCAAGTGTCGCGGAAACTGTTGAGCCACCACACTCTCAACAACCTTCACTAAAAAGTGGAGGTTGGAGACGGGATGATAGTTCTCTAATAATGCTGGATCCAGGGACGGCTTCTTGAGGAGGGGCCTCACCACCACCTCTTTCAGGATGGCAGGCAAGGACCCCTCACTCAAAGATGCGTTGACAATGCCCTGGAGCCAGCCTCGTGTCGTCTCCCAGGATGCCAGTACAAGCCAGGAGGGACACGGGTCCAATAAACATGTGGTAGCCCTAAGTCTCTTTGACAACTTGTCCATATCCTCGGTGGTAACAAAATCAAACTCCTCCCAGGATGGTGTCACAAGAACAGCCTCGGTCTGCTCGACTGGACCACTGTCGATGGAGGGTAGCTCGTTCCGAATCCGAGTGATTTTCTCCTGCAGATAAATCCCAAATTCCTCTGCTCGACCCTGTAAAGGGGCTTCCCGCGGCCTCTGTTGAAGGAGGGAGCGGGTCACCCCAAACAGGGCGGCATTGCGGTTATCTGCGGATGCAATAAGAGTGGCACAATACTCACGTTTGGCCACTCTTATCGCCACTAAGTAAGTCCTAATATGGTCTCTCACTAGTGTTCGGTCGGCTTCGGAGTGAGAAGATCTCCATCTGCTCTCTAGGCGTCTCTTGTGGCGCTTCATCTCCCTAAGCCCCTCGGTAAACCAAGGAGCCCAGGTGGTTCGTCGCCGCAAGAGAGGCCGCAAGGGCGCGACTCTGTCCAAGGCCCCCGTGGCCGCACTTAACCATGCAGCCACTAGGTCCTCAGTCAAGTCGCGGGGCAAGTCCACAGGAATTGGCCCAAGCTCCCTCTGGAACCTTATCGGGTCCATCAGGAGCCTGGGCCGGAACCATATAGGAATGTCCGGTTCCGCCTCCCCGCAGTGAGGTGCAGCGATCGGAAAGTCGAGCCGAAGGAGAGCGTGATCTGTCCGTGACAGGGGTGTGATGACTAAATCCCCTATTCCCAGATCACTACTCCACTGTCCCGAGACGAAGATGAGATCCAGGGTGTGTCCGCCCTCGTGACATATGGTGGCTCAGTGGCTAAGATGCTGAACTTGTCAATCAGAAAGGTTGGCAGCTTGGTGGTTCCAATCCCTAGCACCACATAATGGAGTGACTGGAATGCAAAATATATACATACAACTTTCACTTAGAATTGACTAGGCATAATGTATGTATGTTGGGTTTACTATGGAAAACATGAGACAATGCCAGATTTAGATCTAAAAGACTGTAAAATGAAGAATCAGCTTTAATGTTGAGTGTATCAATCGTTGTAAAAGAGGCCCTGTTCAGCCATTAGAATAAAGAGTCAATACTACCCATGCCTTGTGAAATTATAGGAAATCTTTAACAAAGCTATCAAGCTATCAAAGGTTTACATTCTGCACTCAGCTGGTGTCTTTCCCCCTCAAATTCTATTGTTTCTCCTCTCTAACTTCTAATATTTCATATTGTGCATGGCTCCTTTGTATACAGCCTAAACTTTAATTATAGTTGTTTCCTTGAGAATTTTTTTCATCTCTATTTTCTGATTTAGAAACACTATATTACAGGTAGTTGTGCTATACAGTTCAGTGCACTGAATATGTAGATTATGACAGAGAACTGCACCAGATAATCTATGGATTGTCATCAGGCTTTTAAATACCTTTCAGATTTGGGGATGAGAAAAGATTTGTATCTATACAGGTATATCATTAGCCAAATTATGAATGTGATGAATATCCCACTGGAAATGTATATAGTGAACAGCATGGAATAAGAGATTAACACAGAGAGCAAAACAGCACATATAATTTGTCACTGGGACTCTAGAGCTAGTCATATTCCAAAAAGCAAATGTCAAATTATTCAATAAATATTGTTACTTAAATGTTTTTGGAAATTAATAGAGAAATAGGTCAACTAATTCTCTTGTGAATCTCTTTTTGTATTCATTTTCATCTGTTCATTAGCATTCATAATAAAATTGAATAAAGCAAAGGATAATTCATTTAATAAAAAGTATTTTAATAAAATGATATGTGAATAATTCATTAAACAGAAGAACTTCATCCAGTTCAGTAATTTGTGGCTACTTTCTCAGGTTTATGAGTGATATTTGAAAATGTAATATAAATCTTGACTCTTTTCTAAGGTATAGTTCTTCAAAGTTTGAAGAAAGATGATAGATTCCCAAACATTGTGACCACATGAATAATTTAATTATCAGGCAAATTTGCTTTTTGGAATGCTGGCTGCCATTTACTATATTCCCTAGTAGAAAAGGTTATTCTGCTTTTTCTCCTTTTTCAAAACAAATAGAAGAATATTTGTAATTTCTGACATTAAAACAAACAACTTGGCATCCACCTGGCCCATTGGCCCAGCCTGCTATATAGAGATTTGGTACTAAAGACATAGTTGCTGAAGGACATAATGCCGGTCTGACTAAAAGACAAAGAATGAAGGAGATAGAAATTTGCCTAGAGTGAATCAAATTTCTGGGGAGAAAAATTGTCAGTTTCTGGTGGATAAGAAAGGATGACTTTCCTGGAAGAAGACAAGTACAAACCACATTGAACTAAAAGTGCTAATAATGAAACTAAAGCTTAAATAGTAAATGAAAAGACAAAGACAATAGAAAAGATGAAAACAAGTTGAGAGAAGATAGCACGGCTGGATAATATATAAGACCCAAACTGAATTCATAGTGCTCAAGTCACATATTCAAAAAGGGAACAAAAATAAGTTTGTACAGCATGCTCTCCATGACTATGATGTCCAATAAAATGCACTACCACTACAGCTTGGCTTGTTGGAGAGAGAGTTGATCAGTCAGCAGGAGAAGTCAAAGAGGAAATTAATCTGGAATCCCTAAGTAGAACAAGGGAGCAAAATCTCACTCCCCTTGAATACATTATCTAGTATGTTAGTCTGATATTTATTGTCTGAACATTAAAATATCTATTTAAACTTTTCATATGTAGACCTGGTGGTTTGCGCTTGACACCATTTTTCTTGCTCTGCTATAAACTGAAATAGTATGTGTTGTGCTTTTTAGATTATTACATGAAATGCTGAACACATTTCTATAAATGCTGGTTATAGCTCGTTAAATATTCTGGTGTTTTGTAGCAAAAAATTACGTGCTCTTTTAGGTTATTTTTAATGCAGATTTCCTTTCACTGTAGCAGAAAATAACTATCTGAAATATAGTGCCTTAAGCTAATATATAAAGTCCATTCTACTATGATATACAACATCCTGAAAGCTTGCTATTTTTGATTTAAAGGAAGACAACTATCTTTTGAAACATTTATTACCTGAGTTAGCATCATAACAACACCCTTGGTTTTAAAGTGATGAACAGAACTGTAGAATGAACCTGCATGAACGTAACCATAAAACACTTTTGACAAAGTCCAATTTATAATAGCATTATGATTCCATCAGTGTGATCTCAGTACTCTCATTTCCTGTTATATTTAAAATCTAGCAGTAATACTTTGAGCTCTAGCTTACGCACACACATACACACACACTGTTCTGCGTATGTAAGTATATTAAAAATGTATAGCTTTAAGCATTCTTCAGTTACCCTTTTGTATTTTTGTTCTACTCCGTTTCCTCTGACCTTTTCTCAGAATTTTAACAAATCTGCTCCCATAGCTTACTTCTAACACTAGTCAATGTTTTGCAGTTTCTTGCAACAAAATTGTGAGAGAAGAACTTTATTCTTAAATTAAAATGTTCCATCTAATAAGTAAATTATAATATTTATCAAACATTCTCCCTGTTCCTCAACAAAATCAGATTAATTATATATCACAATTCAGCTTACTTTTTTGACTGAGGAACCTCCTTCACAACTTATGTAATATATAATTAAAAAAGAAATTAAAGGGAGAAGGAAAAAAAGAAATATAATTATATCTGCTTTATAACAATACCATTGGTCTGTACTTTTACGTGCTTGCAAACCATTGTTGTTTCTATCATATCTACATACTATTATGTACATCCTTTTTTGTTTTTTAAATTTGTCTTAATAACTTCATCAGCTCCATATAACCAGATTGTCAGTTTTCTTTCTTTCTCTTCTCAACCCATTCAGCATTAATTCATAAATTCATTTAGCAATTTTCATTATATTCATGTGACAGTAATCAAACTACTATTATTTTACTGGACCTCATTTTAATATTGAAGAAAGTTGCATATAAGTTTACAACTTCCAAAGTTGTAAAATTTGGAGATTTGGAATATATACTGGGCAGCTGTGGTATAGTTCTTGTTACTAAATATGAAAAAAATAAATGTTGTAGAGCTGGAAAATGAGAAAAAAATAATCAAATGGTTAGAGGCTAGACATTTCCAGAATGGGAGGGTATAATGTAAGCAACCTGATATTAAATACATGCATAGCCATCCATTTTGTAAGACAGAACTCTGGATGGCTGACAATAAGAATAAAACCAACCAAGGAAATAAAAACACCTGACCTATAATTTCCAATCTGTCAAACCATAAAATCCTTGGGCTCTAACCTCACCATTTCACTGTGCCTAAGGGGAAAGACAACAGTTTATGACTTTCGAGAAGACTAAAAGGTTGTGAGCCTACAGATCCAAAGGGAAAGGAGTGTTTCCTAGGGCAGGGGCTGCTGCAGAACATCTGTGGGCCTCTGAGTTTAAATAAAACATATCCTTGACAACTAGAGTATTTGTGAAAGCAATATCAGATGGGATTTAGAGGTACTTAGGGAGATGCACATAAAAAAGCCATCTTCTGCATTAAGGTCTTGCATGAAAACCCATGAACATTAATCTAAAATAATTATTGTTTCTTGTGCAATCTTTTATATATAAAAAATAGACGGTTAATGGAACTCTTGCTATAGACTGCATAAATTCTAATGCTTATTCAGCTTCAGAAAATAATTATGAGTAGAACTGTTAAAGAGGGTCTTTATATTATAGATATCACTTATTTTTATTGCTTTTTGATTGGTTGTTTTCTGATTTTTATTCATTCTTCAATTAAAATTATTTATACTGTGGGCATTTTAATGTTTAAATTGTAATGCACTTACAGTCTTTTGATTGCAGTGGGAATGAATGAATGAATGAAATAAGGCCACCATTAATGAAATAGTATTACCAACAATGTTCCTTATTGTAATTTGTAGCTTGTTTATACTGTTTCAGGAATAAGTGTGATTACTACTCAACAAAATAAGAATTGATTAAATATTCTGAATTTGCTTTCTTTGTTTTTCCCAATCTTAAACTGAATTTGATCTAAAACCTTTTTAATTTTAGAAAGTTTCTGGTTACATTTGTATATGTTTTCATATAAATGTATCCTGGTACACATTTTAAGGTAGTTTTTAAAAGCAATTTTGCGTAATGCATTGCATTTGGATGCGGTATTGTCATGAATATATATGAATGAGCTTTTCCCTTTAACACCACTACATTCATAGAGATGTGATTTTGAAAACATTAGAAATTAATTATGCTTGAATAAAACTGGATACTAAGATTATTCTTTCTTTGTATCTTATACATAGAATAATAATATTCTAATTTTCCTATAATAGTGGAATGTATAATAATCAAGGTGCTAAATAAAGGAAAAATAGAAAAACATGGAAGAATGATCCTAGGGGCATAATATAATTCACCTCATTAGAGGAGTAGGAAAATTTTTAAAAAACAAAGAAATAAAGAGTAACTTTATCATATCTTCACATGAAGAAGCATATAAAAATCAGTATTGCATATAAGCAAGTTTATGTATATTGCTGTGAAGAAATAGTGCCAATTATTTTCCAACATAAGAACGAATTATTGGTGCAGGGGTAAGGAAAAATGACTGGACAATTTGAGAAAAGGAATATAAGTGGAGAGCAACTATAAGTGAAGATCATTCCTGTGGTCTGCTTTATGAACCCTTTTCCAATTTTTTGAGTGGAGGGAGTTATACCAATATATAGGAATATAATTGTGTAATGATTTTTCCATACTCATTTCAAGCAGCATATAACATTTACCCCAAATATTACAAAGGTGGGAAAAGAAAGGGAACATGAAAAATGAGAAAGAAATAATACAAAACAATGTCTTCCATATTCCAGGACCCAACAAGGCACCAAAATGTTCTGAAAATGTAGGCATGATTTTTTTTAAAAGTTAAACATCCAAAAAAAGGAACACACACACATACACATACACATACACCCCTACTATAAGAGAATAACAGAGTTGGAAGACACCTTGTAGGTCTTCTAATCCAACTCCCTGCTCAAGTAGGAGACCATATTCCATTCCAGACATGTGGCTGTCAAATCTCTTCTTAAAAGTCTCCAGTGATAGAATACGTACAACTTCTGAAGGCAATTATCATAAAAACAGCATCAACATGCAGGACAAACCCATTCATTTTCCTAAAAGTGCACAGATACTCGATTCAGCAGGCTCTTCACCAATGTGGATCCCCAGGTCAGTGGCAAAGCCATATGCTTTCCAGAAGGTCATAGGCTTTCCAGAAGGTCAACAAGGACAGGGCCAGTTTAACCATGATTAATGGGGGGATGCTGTTCCAAAAGTCAAGCACCACAGCAGAAAAGACTGTCTTCCTATCTCAGGTGACATTCTAATGTGAATAGGACCTGCAACATGCCCTTTCTGCTGGATTCATAGGGAAAGTAATTATGATTAGGTATGGTCCCTCAAATACTTTTTTTGAAGACATGTGATCAGGAAAGGAATAATGGTTAGTCTTTTTTCCAATTTAAAACGTGATTCCTAACTGTCAAAACTCTAGATAACACCAGACCATCTGATCTTAATTTTAACATATTCACTCAGTAAATCTGCAGGAGAAATTCACACTTTCATGGGACATAAACATTTCTCTGGGTCACTTCTAAGTTATGGAATTCACTTTCTTAGATTGCATGTGATCTTTCCATTTTTAGGAAAGTAACTAACATACTTAAATATGAGCCAGCAGTGTATACAAAGTGCTACACTGCGATAAATGAATAGAATCAAGATCACATGAAATGTTAATTCTACTTTATAATGCCTTGGTAAAACCACACTTGGAATACTGCATCCAGTTTTGGTCACTATGATGTAAAAAGATATTGAGATCTTAAAAAGTGTGCAGTAAAGATGATTGGGGGATTGTAAGCTAAAACATATAAAGAATAGTTGCAGGAATTGGGTACGTCTCGTTTAATAAAAAATGATTTAATATTTAATTAAGACTTAATAAAAGTGACATGATAACATTGTTCCAATATTTAAGGGCCTACCACAAAGAGGAAGGAGTCAACCTATTCTCCAAAGCACCTGAAGGCAGGACAAGAAGCAGTGGATGGAAACTAATCAAGGAAAGAACCAAACTAGAACTTAAAGAGAAATTTATTGATGGTGAGAACAATTAATCAGTGGAACAACTTGCCTCCAGAAGTTGTAAATGCTCCAACACTGGAAGTTTTTAAGAAGACATTGGACAATGATTTATTTAAAATATAAAGGCTTTCCTGCTTGAGCAGGGGATTGGACTAGAAGATTTCCAAGGTCCCTCCCAATTCTGTTATTCCGTTATCTTCCTCTTCAATATGCTCAATAATTATATTTTTACATTTAGCAAACATTAATCATTTCCATCTTGATTGAGATTGTTAACTACCTCTATAGAGGTAAATTAAGAAGATACATCTTAGAAAATACTGATAATGTTCCTATATTAAGGCTCTATGTTTCCTAAACTGTTGCCAAATTTCTTCACAATTTCTTCACCAAACTGAGCTGGAATTAAAAGCTCTTCAAGTCCTCATGTCCTGTCCCTAGGGCAGGGGTGGGCAAACTTTGCAACTTTAAGTCTGAAGGACTTCAGCTCCCAGACTTCTCCAGCCAGCAAAGCTGAAGTCCTTCAGACTTAAAGTTGCAAAGTTTACCCACCCCTGCCCTAGGGGAAGCAAGCTGTCCATCAACTGCTAGGCCTGAACCTACTCAATACTATCTAAGGCTGCATCAATGGAAGTCACCTATAAAGAAAGCCTGAAAATTTCTGTATGTTAACATGACTACACATAGTAATCCTTCTTCCAAAATTGTCAAGGTCACAAATTATGCATGAAGCATGATATGAATTATTGGTAAAACAAATGTTATTGCTTGCAGAAATATTCACAACAGCACTATAGTGCATCTGTGACTAAAATAATACCACAAGTGGATTGTTTTAAAAAGCACCATACATTATGCTTGACACTTTATTAGCCATTATTTAATTAGAGAGAAATATGTTTTGCATATATTACAAACTCTGCTTTCTTCCAATTTTACTTGTCTACAGAAGTAAAATGAGCATGTCAGAACTACTGCAGTTATATAAACTTGCCATGGAAATTACAACATACATTCTGTATGAGGGAGACGATTTCATTTGCCTTGAATATGGATATAAAGTGTACAGTTTTTGAATCAATAAGTGATCTGAAATGCATTTGTTCTCTGATACCAAGACTGAAGAATTTTACATGAAAAACTTAACAGTAGAAACGAAGGTATAAGAATGCATTATATCATTCTGCTTGTAAAAGAATGCATAATAGGAGCAAGTGTGTGCATTTTTCTCAAAAGGAGATATGTGATCATGATTGGAGACCCCCAGACTTATGGTCATGGGGGACTTTAACCTGCCATCGGCGGGCGAGACATCCGAGGCAGCTCGGGAGTTCATGGCTTCCATGACGGCCATGGACCTGACCCAAGTAGTTCAGGGCCCCACGCACGAGGGAGGACACACGCTGGATCTGATTTTTGTCTCTGGACACTGGATTAGTGATCTTGGAACAGGGGATTTAGTCATCTTACCCTTGTCATGGACAGATCACTCTCTCCTTCGGATAGACTTTCCAATCGTCACACCCCACCGCGGGGAGGCGGAACCGGAGACACCGAGTTGGTTCCGCCCCAGGCGCCTGATGGACCCGGAAAGGTTCCAGAGGGAGCTTGGGCCAGTACCTGTGTCCCTGTCCCACGGCTCGACTGAGGATCTAGTGGCCGCATGGTATAGTGCGGCCACGGGGGCCTTGGACCGAGTCGCGCCCTTGCGGCCTCTCATGCGGCGTCGAGTCACCCAGGCTCCTTGGTTTACCGAGGAGCTTCGGGAGATGAAACGCTGTAAGAGACGCCTAGAGAGTAGGTGGAGATCTTCTCGATCCGAATCTGACCGAACACTAGTGAGAGACCATATTAGGACTTATTTAGTGGCGCTAAGAGTGGCCAAACGTGAGTATTGTGCCACCCTTATCGCGTCCGCGGAAAACCGCCCTGCCGCCCTGTTTGGGGTGACCCGCTCCCTCTTGCATTTGAGGCCGCGGGAAGCCCCTCTGCAGGGTCGAGCAGAGGAATTTGGAGTTTTTCTGCAGGACAAAATCACTCAGATTCGGAACGAGCTGCCCTCCACTAGTGATCCGGTTGAGGTGCCCGGTGCTGGTCTTGAGATAACATCTTGGGAGGAGTTTGACTTTGTTACTACCGAGGATATGGACAGGTTGCGGAGGAACCTTAGAGCCACCACATGTTTATTGGACCCGTGCCCCTCCTGGCTTGTACTGGCATCCTGGGAGGAGACACGAGGCTGGCTCCAGGGTATTGTGAATTCATCTCTGAGTGAGGGGTCCTTGCCCACCGTCTTGAAAGAGGCGGTGGTGAGGCCCCTCCTCAAGAAGCCATCCCTGGACCCAGCTTTATTAGAGAACTATCGTCCCGTCTCCAACCTTCACTTTTTAGTGAAGGTTGTTGAGAGTGTGGTGGCTCAACAGTTTCCCCGACATCTGGAGGAAGTTGATTATCTAGACCCGCGCCAGTCCGGCTTCCGGCCCGGTCACAGTACCGAGACGGCATTGGTCGCGTTGGTGGATGATCTCTGGAGGGCACGGGATAGAGGTTGTTCCTCTATCCTTGTCCTATTAGATCTCTCAGCGGCTTTTGATACCATCGACCATGGTATCTTATTGCACCGATTGGGGGGGTTGGGGCTGAGAGGCACCGTTTTACGGTGGTTCTCATCCTACCTCTCTGGTCGGTCGCAATGGGTGTTGGCAGGAGGGCAGAAGTCGTTCCCGAGGCCCCTCACATGTGGGGTTCCTCAGGGGTCGGTCCTCTCGCCACTCCTGTTCAACACCTACATGAAGCCGCTGGGTGAGATCATCCGTGGTTTTGGGGTGGAATACCATCTGTACGCTGATGACACTCAGTTGTACATATCCACCCCAAACCACCCCAACGATGCCGTCGAGGTGCTGTCCCGGTGTCTGGAGGCCGTACGGATCTGGATGGGTAGTAACAAACTCAAGCTCAACCCGGCCAAGACCGAGTGGCTGTGGTTTCCGGCACCCCGGTTCAGCCAGATAAGTCCAACACTGGCCATTGGGGGCGAACAACTGGCCCCCGTGGAGAGGGCGCGCAACTTGGGCGTCCTCCTGGATTCCCGGCTGTCCATGGAGGACCATGTGGCGGCCGTGGCCAGGGGGGCATTCTATCAGGTACGCCTGATACGCCAGTTGCGCCCCTTACTGGACCGGGGAGCCCTTCGCACAGTCACTCAAGCGCTCGTGACATCCCGGCTGGATTACTGTAACGCTCTCTACATGGGGCTCCCCTTGAGGTGCACTCGAAGGCTACAGTTAGTACAGAATGCGGCCGCGCGGGTGATTATGGGTGCCACAAGGCAAACCCACGTAACACCTCTCCTGCGCGAGCTGCACTGGCTGCCTGTGGCCTTTCGAGTGCGCTTCAAGGTGCTGATGACCATCTTTAAATCGCTTCATGGCTCGGGGCCTAGCTATATACGAGACCGCCTCCTGCCCCATACATCCCTTCGTCCGATCCGCTCCCACAGAGAGGGTCTTCTTCGGGTGCCGTCGACGGGGCAATGCCGGTTGGCGACACCCAGGGGAAGGGCCTTCTCTGTGGCGGGCCCGGCCCTCTGGAACAACCTACCCCCCGACCTCCGTACTATCTCGGACCTCCGCCTCTTCCGCCAACGTCTTAAGACGTATTTATTCCAACAAGCCGGCCTAGGATAGCCCCCATTTCTGACTTTTTAAGAAAATAATTTATAATTGGCAAGGGTTTTAATATTGGGTTTTAGCACGGGTTTATTAATTTAATACATTTTAATAGATATTTATTGTATTTTGTGTTCTTAAATAATGCCTGTGCGCCGCCCTGGGTCCTAACAAGGAGAAGGGCGGGGTATAAATTTAATAAAATAAATAAAATAAATAAAATAAAATAAATTTTTGTTTCTCTGGAAAAACAACATTTTAAGAAGCTACATAGAATTTGTAATATGCTATATTCAGTTAAAAAAAAGAAATGGAAACTTTCAAGGTAATAAATTTATCTGGTCTTTACAAACTATAACTTTATCTGCCCATGCTACCCTTGTCTAGTACTTAATATTGTGGAAGGATTCTCCCAGGTACTGGGGCTGGGATGTTAGGTTAAGAGCACATGGATGGGTATATGTGATTAATGACTGTGTTTTTATTGAGCCCCAGTGCAGTTTTAGTTGTTGTTTTGCTTTGTTTTGTTCCTTTGTTTGTTTGCTGTTTAGAGTTTCTTGGATTGGTCAGTGGCTGTAGAATTGCATTAATAAATAAACAATCCAACAACAAATAAAATAAGATCCTTTCTAATACAATGGGATATTTGTATTATCACTGAAAACAAACTCATTTTCAACACCCTTAATATGAAATAGTATTAATCCAATTATATATTTAAAAATGTTGCTTGCTGTAAAAACCAGAAGGAAAACATATTTTTAATTACCTTTTTAAAAAACTTCAGAAATACTGAAGTTATTTCATTTTACAATAGGCTAAGTGTGCTCAGTTAACTATGGGTTATCATCAGATAACATGGTAGTTTAGTAGCTATGGCTAAAGTATCTAATCACTTTCTCTATTATTGTGTGCCACATATCAATTGTTTCATTACTTGTGAATATATATTGGCTACATGTTCTCTGTATTTATTTTATTGAAGGATAAAGCTCACTTTAAACCAAGGATAATTGGCATTGCTTATTGTGGAGGAAGCTTAAAGTCTGTGATCAAATTATGCTAAAGCAGCAAGAAGGAATCAATACGCAACCATTCCTATTCTATCTAGGATCAAATCCAGAAGTTTTTACAAACAAAACAGTTGAAATTAAAAGCCAAAAGGAAAATGAAGAAAATAAGCTAAAGTCTAAATACATGAAGTATTTTTTTTAAAAAAGGTTTTTAAAATCTTGGACATATACCAAAAACCAAAATGATAAATTAGCAGTCAAAATATTTACATGTTATCTAAGATTGATTTCAATATTGTACAAATGAAACTGTTAAACAAACATTTAAATTATTCAATTAAAATGTGCTCATATTGATACTGAAAACATTACTATAAATTAATAAATTGTTCCAATACACATAGCATGTAAAAAAAAAAAAAGTAAAATTCAAGAGAACTAAATATATATACTAGCATTTCTTTTTTAAAGGACTTTTGGTCATTGTACTGGTTTCTGCCTCTTTCAATGTTTTTTTGAAATGTGAATCTCCCACCCAACATCTTTAAAACTCTCTGACGTATAATACTCATATAACAAAAGCTGACCTATTTTTAAAATTCATCAATCCATGACACTTTAATTAACTATATTTAGGATACAAAAGTTGGGCCTACATATAACAGTTCAAATACAAACAATTTCTGCTTTGGATATTGGCTAAGCCTACTATTATTATTATTATTATTATTATTATTATTATTATTATTATTATTATTATTATTATTATTATTATTATTATTATTATTATTATTATTATTATTATTATTATTATTATTATTATTATTAAGCCGCGCCCATCTCACCACATAGGGACTTGGGGCGGCGCACAGGGAATATAAAATATACATATGCAAATATACAAAAATAAAACATTCTTAAAACTAAAATAAAACTAAATTAAATTAACCCATCCTGCGCTAAAACCCATTAAAACCCCTGAATTAAAACTTTGGTAACTAAAAGCAGTACGGTGTTCGAGTAAGATCATGCCAGGCCGGCTTGTTGGAAGAAGTGCGTTTTTAACCACTGGCGGAACAGGCGGAGGTCCGAGATGACACGGAGGTCGGGGGGAAGAGCGTTCCAGAGGGTTGGGTCCATCACAGAGAAGGCTCTTCTTCTGGGCGTCGCCAACCGGCATTGCCCGGTTGACGGCACCCAAAGCAGACCCTCTCTGTGAGAGCATATTGGTCGTAGGGACATATGGGGCAGCAGACGGTCTCATAGGTAGTTAGGCCCCGTGCCATGGAGCACCTTGAAGATGATCATCAAAACCTTGTAACGCACCCGGAAGGTCACAGGCAGCCAGTGCAGCTCGCGCAGGAGCGGTGTTATGTGGGATTGCCTTGAAGCACCCATAATCACCCACGCGGCTGCATTCTGGACCAACTGCAACCTCCGAGTGCATCTCAAGGGGAGCCCCATGTATAGACCGTTACAGTAGTCCAGGCGAGAAGTCACGAGCGCTTGAGTGACTGTGCGAAGGGCCTCAAGTAAGGGGCGCAATTGGCGGACCAGGCGGACCTGGTAAAACGCCCCCCTGGCCACGGCCGCCACCTGATCCTACAGGGACAGCCGGGAATCCAGGAGGACTCCTAAATTGTGCGCCCTTTCCATAGGGGCCAATACTTCGCCCCCCATGGCCACTGATGGTGTCAACTGGCTATACCGGGAGGCCAGAAACCACAGCCACTCGGTCTTGGACGGGTTGAGTTTGAGTTTGTTGCTGCCCATCCAGATCCGTACGGCCTCCAAACACCGGGACATCACCTCAACGGCATCGTTGGGGTGGTTTGGGGTAGAGATGTACAGCTGAGTGTCATCAGCGTACAGATGGTATTCTACCCCAAAACCACGGATGATCTCACCCAGCAGCTTCATATACGTGTTGAACAGGAGTGGCGAGAGGACCGACCCCTGCAGCACCCCACAAGTGAGGGGCCTAGAAGTCGACCTCTGCCCTCCTGTCAACACGAATTGCGACTGACCAGAGAGGTAGGAGGAGAACCACCATAAAACGTAATACTTAGGTAGGAGCAATTCAATAAATTTTTAAAAACATCTTAGGAAAATTTGTATTGATTTTATTCCCCAATGTTCATAACTTTTTTTTTCTAAAATGCTTGATTTGAATTGAGATAGTCTCCAGACAATTTGCAGTAAAGTGGATTCCAAAGAACAGTTGAATTCTATAAAGTGCATTATGTCAGTCCTTTTAAAAATGTGAACCAAGTGAAATTTTCCAATATCCCTAGTCCATATCACTTAATATAGAATTATTTATTAAAACAGTCAGGATAATCAAATGTGAGGTTTTTCAATGCTGTTCAAAACATACTAAAAAGGCAGAATGAAATAAAATGAACTAGAACAGTTTGAAACTAGATGTTTGTGGAGCTGCGCGTGCGCAAGATGGCGGGTTAGCTCCGGAGCTCCGTGCGGGCTGTGGAGGTTCATTAGCCTTCTTAGTGCTCTCAGCCCTCTTTTATGGTTTAGAGGGCTGGGCATCTGTAAGGAATCCATCCTGGCACTACAGGATGAGGTTCGCGGCGATTTCGGAGGTGTCGGGCGTGGGCACGGCTCCGGGGACGCTCAGACGGTGAGAGCGTCGGAGCGGGCCGTTTGGAGTGGGGGCCGGAGCCGGAGCGGAGCGGTGGCCGGCGTCCCCGATGCCGGAAACAGGGCGGAGGCGCCGGTCGCGGCCAGAAGCTCCCGACGCTGATGTCAGCTGTGGCTCGTCCGGGGGGCAGAGACGGTGGTGAGAGCGCCGTGAGGCCAGCGGCAACGGCGTTAATGGTAGTAATGAGGATGGCGGTGCGGAGAGGTGTTTGAAAGATGGTGAACGGGGCGCAGCCGCGGGAGATGGAGTGGCAATGCGGCTGCGGGAGATGGCGGCGGTGAGAGCGCCGGAGAGGGGAGAACGCCGGAGGCCAGTGGCGATGGCGATGGCGAGTATGGAGGCTAAAGGATGATGGCGGCATGTGAGTGCCGAGAGACTGGTGGAGGAACCCTGAAGCGGCCGCTGGAAGCCTGGCCGACGATGGTGGGAGCGTTGAGAGGCCAGTGGAGAAGGCGGTGGCTCAGGTGAGATAGAGATGGCGGCGGTGAGAGAGCCGAAAGAGACGCGAACGGCCATGCTGGCCATGCTGACCAACTTAACTTCCCCCTGAGACTGAGAACTGAGAACTGAGCCATGCTCCCGAAAGACGGGATTTGTCCTAAGATCTTGGGCCGGAACAACTCATTGATTGACTATTTTCAACTGACATTGCGAGCTGTACCATCTTTATATCCTTATTGTTTGCACTTTATCTCATTTTAATATCAATTGAGGACTTTAAATCTTGGCTAACGACCTTCTAATTTTTTTTAAAATCTTTGTATTTTAAATCCCAGCCCCACTGATGAATTTCACCTACATTAACTATTTATTAATTATTTATTAACAACTTTATTATTTATGCATAGTATAATGTACTCCAGAGCTAACCTTTTACTGCTGCGAGAGTCCCCGCTCTCGCAGGTCTGGCCCTCTACACTATCGAGGGCCCGTCTCGATGATGGATATATTAATCCGGAGAGACGGGCGAAGCGCGGCCTTAGGGGATTTTTAATTGGTAAATTATTGGTTATTTTAGGGGGTCCCAGGGAGGGGGGTGGGCATAGACAGATAGAGACAGAAAAACATGAAAGAAGGGGCCGGACCAGTAGCCGACGGGAGGAGACGGAAGGATCCGATATGAGGGGGGAATTACGAAACGGTCCGCCGGAGGGCATATCAATCCAGACAGTCGTGGGGAGGGGCAGGGCCGAGGGGAGACAAGTTCCATCCTCCCGGTTGGTGGCACGTGGCCGTTGGTTACAAACGGTCGGGTGCCACAACCCCCGCAGGCTAGGTGGTCAGGGGATACAGAGCCAGGGCCTGCGGCTGATGTTTTGCAACGCCAGGTCCGTGGTCAACAAAGCCCCCCTCGTCCATGACCTTGTGTCAGAGGGGGAGCCGGACCTGGTAGGAATTGCAGAGACCTGGTTGGGCCACGAGGGGGGACTTCCCCTCGTCGAAATGTGCCCACCAGGTTACTGCGCTTTTCATCAGCCGCGGGCCCTAGGCAGGGGCGGTGGGGTAGCGGTCATTATCAAGGAAGGCCTTGAGCCAAGAGAGACCATTGTGCCTCAGACTACCGGTTGTGAGTCCCTCTGCGTGAAGTGGGGCCTAGGGAGGCAGTTGGGCTTGCTGGTTGTATACCTGGCTCCCCGCTATGTAGCAGCAGCCCTGCCCGAGCTCCTGGAGGTGATCACTACGGTGGCAGTTGAGACCCCCAGACTTGTAGTCATGGGGGACTTTAATCTGCCATCGTTGGGCGAATCATCCGAGGCAGCTCGGGAGTTCATGGCCTCCATGACGGCCATGGACCTGACCCAACTAATTCAAGGCCCCACCCACGAGGGTGGACATACGCCGGACCTCATCTTTGTCTCGGGCCAATGGAAGAGTGATCTGGGTATAGGGGATATAGTCATCACACCCTTGTCATGGTCAGACCACTCACTTCTCCGACTCGACCTTCCGACCGCTACTCCCCGTCGCGGGGAGGCGGAACCAGAACTTCCTATCTGGTTTCGCCCCAGGCGCCTGATGGACCCTGTTGGGTTCCAGACGGCGCTTGGGCCACTTCCTGTACCCCTGACCCGCACCCCGATGGAGGACCTCGTGGCCGCATGGAATACTGCGACCACGGGAGCCTTGGATCGGGTCGCGCCCTTGCGGCCTCTCTTGCGGCGCCGAGCTGCCCCGGCTCCTTGGTTCACCGAGGAGCTGAGGGCGATGAAACGCCGCAAGAGATGCCTAGAGGGAAGATGGAGGGCTACTCGCTCCGAATCTGACCGGACACAGGTAAGAGCCGATTTACGGACTTACATTGTGGCGCTGAGAGTGGCCAAACGTCATCATTGCGCCACTCTCATAGCATCCGCAGAAAACCGCTCTGCCGCCCTGTTCAGGGTGACCCGTTCCCTCCTGCAACAGAGGGTGCGGGAAGCCCCGCTACAGGGTAGAGCAGAGGAATTTGTGACTTTTCTGCAGGACAAAACCGCTCAGATACGGAACGAGCTAGCCCCCATTCGTGGCCCAGTGGGATGCCACGAGGCCGATCTTATTTGGGAGGAATTTGACTCCGTTGCTTCCGAGGATATGGACAGGTTACGTGGACGACTGCGAGCCACCACATGTTTATTGGACCCGTGTCCCTCCTGGCTTGTACTGGCATCCTGGGAGGTGACACGAGGCTGGCTCCAAGAGGTTGTCAACACATCCTTGAGTGAGGGTTCCTTGCCTGCTTCCCTAAAAGAGGCTATGGTGAGGCCCCTCCTTAAGAAGCCCTCTTTGGACCCAGCTCTTTTAACCAACTATCGTCCCGTCTCCAACCTTCCCTTTCTGGCGAAGGTTGTTGAGAGTGTGGTGGCACAACAGTTTCCCCGTCACCTGGAGAAAGTTGATTATCTAGATCCGCGCCAGTCCGGCTTTCGGCCCGGGCATAGCACCGAGACGGCATTGGTCGCGTTGGTGGATGATCTCTGGAGGGCCAGGGATGGGGGTTGTTCCTCCATCCTGGTCCTATTAGACCTCTCGGCGGCTTTCGATACCATCGACCATGGTATCCTATTGCATCGGCTGGGGGGGTTGGGGGTGGGAGGCACCGTTTTACGGTGGTTCTCCTCCTACCTCTCTGGCCGATCGCAATTTGTGTTGGCAGGAGAGCAGAGGTCGACCCCGAGACCCCTCACATGTGGGGTGCCTCAGGGGTCGGTCCTCTCGCCTCTCTTGTTTAATGCATACATGAAGCCGCTGGGTGAGATCATCCGTGGTTTTGGGGTAGAGTACCATCTCTACGCTGATGACACTCAGCTGTATATATCTACCCCAAACCACCCCAACGATGCCGTAGCGGTGATGTGCCAGTGCCTGGAAGCCGTGCGGATCTGGATGGGAAGTAACGGACTCAGGCTCAACCCGACCAAGACCGAGTGGCTGTGGTTTCTGGCTGCCCGATTCAACCAGCTTTCTCCAACGCTGGCCATAGGGGGCGAACATCTTGCCCCTGTGGATGGGGCGCGCAATTTGGGAGTCCTCCTGGATACCCGGCTGTCTATGGAAGAGCAAGTGACAGCCATGGCCAGGAGGGCGTTTTACCAGGTTCGCCTGGTTCGCCAATTGCGCTCCCTATTGGATCGGGACGCCCTTCGCACAGTCACTCATGCCCTCGTGACATCCCGACTGGACTACTGTAACTCCCTCTACATGGGGCTCCCCTTGAGGTGCACCCGGAGGCTTCAGTTAGTTCAGAATGCAGCCGCGCGAGCAATTATGGGAACCACTAGGTTTACCCATGTAACACCGCTCTTGCGCGAGCTGCACTGGCTGCCTGTCGTCTTCCGGGTGCGCTTCAAGGTGTTGGTTATCATCTTTAAAGCGCTCCATGGCTCGGGACCTAGCTACCTGCGGGATCGGATACTGCCTCACACATCCTCACGGCCGATTCGCTCCCACAGAGAGGGACTTCTCCGGGTGCCGTCCACTAGACTTTGTCAGCGGGCGACGCCCAGGGGAAGGGCTCTCTCTGTGGCGGGCCCGGCCCTCTGGAACGACCTTCCCCCCGATATTAGAACGACCACGGACCTCCGCTCCTTCCGCCTGAAACTAAAGACACATCTTTTCCGCCTGGCCGGCCTAGGGTAGTCTCTCTCTCTATGGGTTTTTTAATTGTTTATGTATATTGAGTGGGGATTTTTAGTTAATGGGATTTTAGCACAGGAGTTTGTTTAATCTGTTTTAAATTGTATGTATTTTTGTATATTTATGGTTTTTATTCTCCCTGTGCACCGCCCCGAGTCCCTGTGGGGAGAGGGAGCGGTTAATAAATTCAGCTTTATTATTATTATTATTATTATTATTGAAGTATGGTATAATATGATTGCACTATTTCAAATTACAGTTGCAAAGAAAATGCTATATTTTTAAAATCATCTTGCATCATAACAACATTGAAGAAGAAAAGTGACAAAAAGCACTTCCACAAGTGCTTAAAGACACATTTGTTCCATCTAGCCGGCCTAGCATAACCCCAAAATGACTTTTAGATAGTTTTAAATTTTGGGGATTTTAATTTGGTTTTAGCGCAGGATTTTTATTAAATAAGTTTTTTAAATTTTTTATGTGATTTTGTATGTATTTTAATATTCCTGTGCGCCGCCCTGGGTCCGTTTGGAGAAGGGCGGGGTATAAATTTAATAAAATAAAATAAATAAAATAAATAAATAAAATGAAAAGGGGGTTAATGAACCTTTTACATCAAGCGACATGTTTTAATAATGAATTAATGTAATCCTTCACCTATATTTTGAAATGATGTGCGTAGCTCATTCTACTGGCTTAGAATTTGATCCATCTTATTTTACTCTTTGAAGTACATGGGAAATCTCCATGTATGAAAACTACAGTATAAGAACAAAAAACCAGGAAGAAATTGAAATTAGTTAAAAGTATGAGTATAAAAAAATATCTTTTTTTCTTTTCTTTTCTTTTCCTTTTCTTCTCTGTTCTTTTGAGAAAAGAGAAGCTCAAGTATGACTTACTTGGTGAATTTCAAATGTTTCAATCAATCATTAAAAAGAGATTTTTCTAAAGTCATGGGCTACTATCAAAGATGTTCCATAACATTTTTGCTGTTTGAAAAACAGTAGTAGATGTCATTGTTACAGCACAGCTGTGTTTGAAAACTATGATATGGCAGAGAGAGTAAAGTCAATATTTTAGCTCTGTGGACTATTACTTTGTATGGTAAATGAATCCTTTCAACCCTGGACTGTGCATGATATTGAAGTACCTTGTAATGCTCTCTACATGGGGCTCCCCTTGAAGAGCACCTGGACTCTCCAACTGGTTCAGAATGCGGCCACACAGGTAATTATGGGGGCGACGTGATGCTTTAAACTTTAAAGCGCTCCATGGCTTAGGACCTGGGTACCTAAGAGATCGCCTTCTGCCACCGAGAGCCTCCCACCGGCCAATACACTCCCATAGAGAGGGTCTCCTCATGGTGCTGTCAGCTAAACAATGTTGACTGGCGACACCCAGGGGGAGAGCCTTCTCCGTGGGAGTATCTGTCCTCTGGAACGAATTGCCCCCGGAGTTAAGAATTATCCCTGACCTACCCACCTTCCGCCATGCTCTCAAAACCTTTCTTTTCCCACAAGCTGGGCTGGCGTAAATATTAATTTTTATTAATTTTAATTGCCGTTTGTAGGTTTTTAATCTTATGAGAGGCCAAATTATTTAATATGTTTTTAAAATTGTTTTTAACTTTTATATATCTGTTTTACTTTGGCTGTACACTGCCCTGAGTCCTTCGGGAGTAAGGCGGTATAAAAAATAAATAAATAAATGAAATAATACCTTAGTCCACTTTAATAAACAGATCTAAAAAAAGAAAGGCAAAAAGACTGTTTTCTAAGACCTTTTCTAACTATAACAGATATTGTACCCCCTGTGACTGCATGCAGAAGAGTGGATGAGGCTCAAAGAATCACAAAGCATCTGGAGTATAAATCTTCAGAATCTTGAGTATATGACATGAGCAGTTTTATTAGGGTCAAGATATCTGGCAAACCTACAGCAGGCCATTATTCTGGGACCCTGAACAGTTCATTAATCACTCTCAGCTACATGTTGGCACCTAAAATCTTCAAGGACTCTATACAAATGACAGGTGTCTAGTACGACATCCTATATGCTTTGATATGACACACATGGGAAATAAAATATCAGTCACAGCTTTTCTTGTAGAAAGTGTTGGCTTTAATATTGTGTTCAAGGCAACATGTAGCTGTGACCAAATTGCATGATTTATTCCGCTGTCATGCTTTTCAGCAAAACTGCCACCCCCCTCCAAATAATTCCTTAATTTGATTCCTTTAAAGTTAGTGAAGCAGTTGTGAATTATGAAGTTTTCAGGAGTCTAAATTATTACACTACTAATATACAATATTTGAAAAATCTTGAGGTACTATCTGAAGAAGTACGCTCTATAGCATAGCCAATAAGACAGACAGACAGACAGACAGATTGTACATACACCCCCCACACATACACAAACATATTCAATACACATCCAATTTTTGAATGATCAACAGTTAATTGAAATATTTTCAAATTGTTAGCTTAAATATCATCCCATTTGGTCTATATATCAATGTTATATGTTTTGGTCTATGAAAGAAATATAAAGAAATATAAAGTGAGACCAGAACTTTAGAACTACCATTGTTCTTGGCTTAGAATTTTAAGCACACCTTAAATCAAAGGGCTAATGTCTTCGTTCATCTTTAGGTACTTTAGCTTCTTGCCTAAAGAATTTAAGTTTATAAATTCTTTTGATATTATAATATTTATTTTATTCAATTTATATCCCGCCCTTCTCTAAAAGGACCCAAAACTAAAAATATTTAGTTTTGAATCTGTAGGATTATTTTAGACATCAAAGGAAATAAACACAAGAGTTCTGCCTTTACAATTTGATATACTTTTTTTTTCTTTTATAGATAATCAGTTCACATTTGCTGTAAAATACCACCAGAAACCAAAGTTATATTGGTTTATGTTGCGTGCTCCATTGGAAAAGTCAAATAAATGCTTGCTGCAGCGGACAAGCACTGTTGGATGCAAATTATGAGCTTGATAGAAATCATTGATTGATTATGTGCTATTAAATCATTTTCAGCTCCTGGTGACCACATTTTTACCATAATGATCTATACATAATTTGGTCTTTTAGAACTTTCAACTGTGGACTCATCACCACTTAAACCTTATAGCTGGTTGTCCTCTCTGCTGTTTTTTCCCCTTCCATATTCCATTACCAGCATTAGAACTTTTCCCAGAAAGCTAGGTGTTCAAATTATATGTCCATAAGCTTCTGATAACACATATACATGCAGCAGCTGATGAAGAATATTTCAGAAACTTTCCAGAAATAGACTGAGATTAAGAAACTATGCAATTTCAAGAAAGATAAGGGAGGGAGAAAGAGGTTCAGGGTAGCCACATTCTAGAATTTTTTAGGATATTCTATACACTATATTCAGGGATGGGTTGCTGTCAGTGTTACTGCCAGTTCGCAATTCACATGCATGCGTGTGTGTGACAGATGTGCGCTGCGTGTGTGTGTGCTGTTCAATGTAAATTGCTCTGTGCATGTGCAGTCACTAAAATCTAAGCGGCAGCAAGGGAGCTGGTTCAGGGCCATGGCAGGCCTGGGTCGCTGCCCGTTCTGTGACCCAGGCCTGAATTCCATTACTGCGTCAGCCGAACCGGGCCAAACAGGCAGCAACCCTCTGACTCTCTTCCCTGTCACACTCTTCAGGTATGGAAAGACTTATGTAAGAATAGCACTTCTACATTGTGTGCACAATTATTAGACAAGCTATATTTTGGAGGATACAAAAGCAAGTTGGATGGCTCAAAGGCATGTTAAATGGCTCAGTGGCTAAGATGCTGACCTTGTTGAGCAGGAAGGTTGGCAGTTTGGTGGTTCGAAGCCCTAGTATAGGTCTCCTGCGTGAGCAGAGGGCTGGACTAGATGACCTCCAATCTCCCTTCCAACTCTGTTACTGTTAATAGGGTTAATTTTATTATTGAACAATGACAGTGCTTTCAGTCAGTACAAAATGTTAACAAAACCTCAAGATTAAGTAATTAATTAAGAAATTAATTAAGAAATTAAATTACATTAAATTAATTGAATTAAGAAAGTAAAAGTGATTTTATGGCTTTTTTCAGGAGAATATTTATTTGTGCACAATTATTGGGCAACTATTAGTGTCCAGAATTATTATGCAACTCAGTGAAAAATGAAAAAATTCCCATCTGACTCATTTATTTTCATCGGTCAAAATGAGAATAATAAACAAACAACACAAAATTTACAAATAAACATTTCTGGCAGTTAAAACAACAACAACCGGTTACCAATATAGCCCCCTTCTTTCAATAATAGTCTTAAGCCTTCCATTCATGGAGTCTGACAGTTTTTTGATCTGTTGACAGTCAACTTTTTGTGCAACAGCAACTACAGCTTTCCAGACGCTGTTCAGAGAGCTATACTGTTTTCCTCCACCATAAATCTCCCATTTAAGAAGGGCCCACAAGTTCTCAGTAGGGTTAGGTCAGGTGAGGAGCAGGGGCATATCATTATTCTTTCATCTTTAAGGCCCTTTACTGCTTAGCCACCCAATGCAGTACTTTGATGCATGCGATAGAGCATTGTCCTGCATAAAAATCATAGTCTTCTTGATATATGCAGACTTTTTTCTTCAATCCGAAAAAGTCCAACTAGCTCCTTTTTCATAATACCAGACTGTACCAGTACCCCACTTCCACCTTGCTTGAGTTTGAGTCAAAGTGGAGCTCTGTGACCATTACTGATCCAGTCATGGGCCTATCCACCTGGTCAGTCAAGAGTCACTGTCATCCCCTCAGTCCATAAAACCTTTGAAAAATCTGTCTTTAGATATTTCTTGGTCCAGTCTTGCCATTTCAAGTTACGTGGCTTGTTCAGTAGTGGTCAGATATTAGCCTTCCTTACCTTGGCCGTGTCTCTGAGAACTGAACACCTTGTACTTCTGGGCACTCCATGTATGTTGCAGTTCTGAATTATGACAGCACTGGAGGATAATGGATTCCTGGGAGCTTCATGTTTGATTCTTCTAAAATCTTTAGCAGTTAAGGTACATCTTTTTTTTCTTTACACATTTCTTGTGACCTTGTTAATTATTTGCAACAAAATGTTTGATGCTTCTGTGATGGCGCACCAATATCCTAGCAATTTCAGGACTGCTGCATCCTTCTGAAATACTTTTTATAATTTTTGACTTTTCAGAATCAGTTAAATCTCTTTTTTTAGCCCATTTTGCCCAAGAAAAAGAAGCTAGCTAATAATTATGCACACCTTGATAGCAATAGCAATAGCATGTAGAATTATATACCACTTCACAGTGTTTTACAGTCCTCTCTAAGTGGTTTACAGAGTCAGCATATGGCCCCAATTATCTGGATCCTCATTTTACTGACCTCAGAAGGATGGAAGGCTGAGTCAATCTTGAGCCGATGAGATTCAAACTGTCAAATTGCAGGGAGCTGGTAGTCAGTTGAAGTAGCCTGGCGTTCTGGTATTGGGTTAGAGTTAGGGTATTCTAACCCTAACATCCTCATTACACAAATACACATAACCTTATCTGCTTATATCCGCTAAGCATTTAAGTTTATACAGCTTGGAGGTGAAATATATATATATAAGGGTATGATATTTTAAATGAAATAAAATAAAATAAATGGTCAAAATACTAACTTGCCTAATAAGTGGGCACATGGTGTAGTGCTATTTTGGTACATTTTGGTTAATATACTACAAATACGAACAAAGTACACACACACACACACACACCTCAAATATATAGCCACTTTTTAAATAGCACCTTTGAACCAAATATTTCAGTATGATCTGACGTACTGTATCTTAGATTCTAGATAATCACATAGTGAATTTTAAAGGAATACAAAACACAGTGCATAATCTGTATCTCACATTAATTGCACAGCTGTCAAATAAATTATAATGTAGTTTTTATCCTATCTTTTCAGCTGGCTATAATAGATAGATAGATGCTATTTGTGGACCTTCATATGTTTCAGTTTTGCTTTGTTTTAACTAAATAAAGGATGTACATTTAGCCTATTTCCAAATTTTAATTTTTAAGTATAACAATATGTCAAAGTTCCAAATTTTCCCTTTCGATATTTTGGAAACATCTATGGGATATTCAAACAGACTGTAATAAAAATACTGTATGGATAAAGAATTTCAAGACGAATTTAATAAAAAGCAGATGGACGAACTTACAATAACAGTAGAAATTGTGTTTTAAATTGTGTTTTAAATGAAGTGTTTTAAATTCCTGTGCGCCGCCCTGGGTCCTCTCGGAGAAGGGCGGGATATAAATTGAATAATAATAATAATAATAATAATAATAATAATAATAATAATAATAATAATAATAATAATAATAATAATAATAATAATAATAATAATAATAATAATAAATGGTTAAAAATTGAGTTAAAGGATTAAAAATTGAACATCTTCTGGAAAGGATCAATTGCATGGCTTTTTGCTCAAACATCTGATTAGATTACATCCAATTATATCTAAACAGCAATGAAGTATTGCATAAAGGAGACATCAGCAACTATTTAATAACTAGAAAAACCTATCTGATTCAAAATCACCAAGTGTAATTAGCAACACCAAGAAACTAAAGTTTGATAACATGCTTGCCTACAATGTTTAAATTATTCATGGGTATAATAGCAGAAAACATTCAAGACATTTAAAAGAATATAACATATAAAATAGGAGGGGAAGGAGAAGTAAGTATGAACGGCATTCCAAATTATTTTTCAAAATAATTAAGATCATATTTTTAAAAATCTAAATCTAAAAAAGGAGCACAAAGCTTTCAAATGATTAAATTGTTTTGGACAATTGAAAAGCTGAAAAAACAATTTGCTCTGTGTAAAAGATATTTGAATCATTACCAAATGGATCATCATTAAAATTTTGAAGCAAATGAGGTTAGTAAAAACACAATCAAGTTTATAGAAAAAATAATGAAGTAGTAGAAGACAGAATTGGTGATGTCAAACAAAAAAAATATGGCCTTGTCAACATTGGGAGATGCATCTTCCAAGTTGACACATTATCTCACATTATTATTTATCATTGTGATCCCTCTTTCAGTGATATTAAAAAAAACCAAAATCTTGGGTTTCAAACAGAAACATGTAAATGCAATAATAATAGTAATGAAATGGTAAATGATAAGTGGTAAAACCATCAGGAGCCATGAGGATAAAGCTTACAAGTATGTGGGTAGTTTACAGTTGCATAACATAAAAAATGGCAGATAAAAATGTGAATAGTAAAGAATGCACCCAAGGAGTGGAAAAAACTGATAAAGACAAAAATAATAAGTGTGTTACATCCCCATAGAGATAATAATGGATTATACTTGTTCTGCAGAAATGCAAAGATCAAGTCTTTAGTTCAAGTCAAATAGTTGCAGCAGCAAAATATGTATTGGCTGATTATGAAAGGCATCTGAGAACAACCATTGAAACAAATTAAAAATTGGAACTTACCAAAAATGCAAGAAACAAAACATGAATATTGAAATCAGATAATAAATCAAAAGCAAAGAAAGAAAGAATGGTGACACATAAATAAGGTAATAAACAGAATACCTTTTTTAATTCAAATATTACAAAAGGCCATGCTGCTTGGATTTGCATATATATTTTGCCAATACATTATGATATCCTAGGTTTTTGGAAAGAATTCAATGCCCGTGAAGGCCAAAATGAGCTAAAGTACTGGCAGATGTTATTTCATAATTTTGTATATATAATAATAATTACACAATTTCAATGGAACACTTTTTTTAATGAGTGTTTACACATAATGTTATTCAACCAACAATAATTCATGATATAGCTGATTGTGCAATGGCAGGATCTTTGGAATATACCATAGCTTGTTTTTCTTAATCGATCAACAATATTTGACTGTATCAATTGGAATTATCAGACTACCAACAAAACTATAGTTTAAAGAGGTTGTACTCTGATTATGTTTAGGCATTCTGCAATCATGAAACAAACTATGGTCAAGAAAATTCTGTTCCTCATAAGATGAAATAGAGATATTTTTTGAATACTTTATCTTTAATTTGTGTTTTCATTGTATCTTTTGGATGGAAATCAATTTGAGATAATAGAACAGGGGTGCCAAACTGGATTTTTTCAAGGGCCTGATCAACATTGTAGTTCTCCTCCATGGGTCAGCAGTGGGAGCAGGCAGCAGGGGGAGACGGGAAGGACTCCTCTTGCAGTACTTTGCTGGCCAAAACGGGGCACTGCGGATTGTGTGTGTTAAGACTGGACACACCCCCATGGGGCATTTTCAGTTTCAAGGGCCTCCTAAAGCACTCTGGCGGCAAAAAATGAGCCGCACGAAGGCCCCACAAGGCTCCTGCAAGACCCATTTTTGGCCTCTCTGGCCTCCAGCAGCACCCTCTCAGCAAAAATCAGCTTGTTTTGGCAGAGGCACTGCAGGTCAGTCCTTTCCAGTCTGGCCCCATGGGCCAGATTTAAGCACCCTGCAGGCCAGATCCAGGCCATGGGCCTTGAGTTTGACACCCCTGCAATAGAAGGATTATAAATGCTTATAATTAAATAATGAATGTACACCTTTGTAAATATAGATATTTATGTCAATTAATTTATTTACATATTTGTATGTTGTTTTTGGTAATTAGTTTGATCATTTTACAAAACGCCTATAAAGGCTGTCAGCTAGAACAAAAAAGACTTCCATTGTTGAACTAACCATTAATTAAACCACTGTCATGAATTGTTTCAAATTATATTTTCTATAATCACCTTCAACAACAGTCATGAAAACATCAACATTTCATACTGCATATTCATTCCACAAACTATGTATTTCTCTCTTTAAAAATTACCTCCCATTAGGGCTGTTTGTTGCCTTAGTTCATAAATCTTTAATAAGCAGAATTTTTTATATTGTTTACTATTTTAGCTGACACTGAATTATATGGGTTAAATTGAAATGGCAATGTAGATTTTGCCTAAGGGAGCTATAACTAAGGTGTTAACATTGTTGCATACTACATTTTATTTTATATATGATTTCCCACTGCTAATTTGAGAAAATTAATGTTTGGTAAACTTGCATTTATATGACAGATATTTATCAACATGTAATAATTGTAATAAATATCACAGTAAAACTTGTCACAATGGAAATGAGGTTCTGTCACCTTGAATTTTGTCAACATAAAACTGACTCAGTTTAAATGAAAGCTATTTGCAACATTTACAATTTGTGTAAGTTGCTGGGGAAAGAACAGATGGCTAACCTACTTTTTAAAATAATATGCTTCTAATTTTCAATACAATTGTTAAGATTACTTTACTGTGCTGTTGGATGATTCAAGGCATGCATTGCAATGAATGTTGGTAGAATTCACAGCAGGGATGGGTGAAAAATAGTCAGCCACAATTTCATGTACACAGCCCCATCCTCTTTTTTATATGCATACTATCAGACTTTTTAAATGTCATCTATATGCGAGACCGTCTCCTGCCCCATACATCCCTTAGACCGATCCGCTCCCACAGAGAGGGCCTTCTCAGGGTGCCGTCGGCCAGACAATGCCGACTGGTGAAACCCAGGGGAAGAGCCTTCTCTGTGGAGGGCCCCGCCCTTTGGAACGACTTACCCCCTGAACTCCGGACCATCACCGACCTCCGCCTCTTCCGCAAATGTCTAAAGACATACTTTTTCCATCAAGCCGGCCTAGCCTAACCTCCCATGGGGACTTTTAGAAAAGTTTTAAATTGGGTTTTTAACAATTGGTTTTTAGCATAGGATCGGGATCATTTAATATATATTTTAAATTATTTATCTACTTTCTATTTTGTATGTTTTTTAAATCTCCTGTGCGCCGCCCTGGGTCCTCTGCGGAGAAGGGCGGGATATAAATGTAATAAAATGGGGGGGAAAAGAAAAAAAATCTGCAGGTACTTTGCTGATCAATAATGTACCTTCTGATAAGCATGAAAGCTGTAACAAAAACTTATATCATTATTCTCATTGGATTATGACCTATGAAAATAATTCCTATTCCCATCCGTTTTTTTACACAAAGCTATTCTTCCATTTAAGTGAAAGAAAGCGTATGGATACGAAACCTGTATCTCAGCAGCCACTTGACTCCATATAGGACTCAATAGTAGAAAATATTTAAAGTGTCAATTAGCTTTAAATCAAGCGCCCATGAAACATACGCACTTATCAAATACGTCATTCCATGATTTATTACACAATATTCTGTTGTATTCCAACTAATTTGAGAAAACACAATAATATTTTGACGGGCAAAGAAGGAAGAAAATTACCATCTTAGCAAGGATAGTCAGGACCATTTTGAATAAATTAACAAATATTTGGTCTTTATTTTAATTGATTTGTTTATTAAATTTATTTGCCACCCAAACTGTATCAAAAGGATTCTGTTTCTTTTGTTTCTTTTTAAAGTTTAACTGCAAATTTCATGACGTACAAATATTTTACCCTATTTGAAGTAACATTAAGTTTTTTATACCAGAAACCACCTGCTTTTAGGTTACAGCTTTTTAATAAATTATTTTTACATTCCAGATTCTAGTCCATATAAAGTTTTGCTTACATTTGTGAATAAGTTATGATGAATGATTCATTTTCAGCTAAAAGAAAGCTAAAAAGTGATTTCCATTTCCATTCTAAATTTCTTATAAATAATTGAAGATATTTCTTAATTAAAAATATATCAATGACAGTATTTCATGATGGAATATTTTTACTCTTGAAAGGATAGCAATTGAGAAACTACAGATATATATAAATTCAAGTCTCCATAGCATATTGATTTTTATTTTTTTTATTTTCAGTATACTAAAAAAAGAGAGATGGATTAGAACAGTGCCAGAAATCTAATGCACAAACATATGCCAAATTTATCTTCAGATATCAGTTCTAGGGCTGAAACCTTCTGCTTTGTTTGAGTTCCATTGGGAACCAAAAGCAACATGGATAAATAAGAAAGACACTAGGGGTAGAAGTTGCTACCAAAAGTTTCCCATATTGTCCTTTTTATACAATGAAAATAATACATTCTGGCTTATAGGTTGCATAATGTCAGCATAGATTGCCTCCTCAGCTCCAGAGCAACAACCATGACACGAAGTACCAGCATTTATTTACTGCCACTCATTTCTGTTATACCTAAGTGATGGACAACACCAATTGGAATTTAGATAACCAGTAGCCAACATCATTTAATGTCGCCAGTCCTGTTACTGAATTGTGCAAATCAGAGATGGGAATAGCATAATTAAAATGGTGGTACTAATGAATTAGACCTTTGCAACTGGAGCTTCAACACTGCTTGTAGGTTTTCATACCCACAGTTGTCAACCACTGTAGGTACCAGATAACAATTCAGAACATAAGCAGTGCCCTTCTAGTCCAGCAGTCTGTTCTTACAGAGGCCAATTACCTTCACAAGGAAGCCTACTAGCCATCTCCCAGAAGATAGCCTTCATAGATAACTGTCATTCAAGTCTATCAGTCATTTATACTCATAGGCCATGAATTGGTCTAACCCTTTTCCCTTTTCGAAGCCAGGTAGGGTTCTTTAATGGGAGTGAATGCCAAGGTTGAATTATTATGCATTTGATTTTTGATCTTTCATGAAAGTTACAAAGATCCTTACCATGTACTTTCTATAAATCTTAATGCATAACTTGTAATTTAGGATTATCTAGACAAACTTAAAATACTATATTGTATATATAAATTATAAATTGGTTTCAGACATGTATATATAATGTGACCCCAGATGAATGTGATAGATAGATAGATAGATAGATAGATAGATAGATAGATAGATAGATAGATAGATAGATAGATAGATAGTCCACTAGCCAAGTATTTTCAGTGAATATATTACTTTTTCTGCCAGTCTACATTTCCAAAAAAGGAGAAGGAGGAGCAATGTGGCTCTAATGGGCTGTGATTGCTTGATGGATGACAAGTCATGGAAGCCTATAGGAACAGATGGTGCTACTTTTGCTTAAGCTTTTCTTAATAATTTGCAACTCAGCTTACTTTTGAGCAATTACTATGTGGTATTATACAGCCAATTTGCTATCTTAAAAATCAAACGCATTATTCTTTTCTGTCAAGCAAACATAAGTCAGTATGAGCAATTCAGCAAGTGACATATGCCATGTTCAGAGAAGTGAAACATGAGCTGAACTCTTATAATAACCAACTGTATCTAGCAGTCACACAGCTGTTTTGTTTTGTAGCTAATAATCAGATTTAGAGGTCATTATACTTAATTATAGTAATATCTTGGAAGTTAAAAGAACATTGTAAATCATATATTCTGTATACTTTTATGAAAGCTTTTATTTCTTCATAATTTCTCATATGCTCAGCACCTTCCTTTTTTCCAAGAATCAAGGATTGTGTTTTTGTTACTAGTTTGTGATGTCCACAATTTACAATATGAATATAAGATGTCTTCTCGCATAGATATCATTCATATATTTTCACTGAAAATAATGCAGTTGGTAAGAAATATAGTATTTTCATCATTCCAAATGACCCACTAGAATTAGTTCTCCTAAACGTACGAATATTTGTTTATACAGAAAAATCATACAATTCTCCAAATCATGAATAAATTTTAATATGTCTCGTATGGCTTTTGCTACTTTTTCATCTACAGTACTACTACAAAGATTTGTTGCTCTTCATTAGGAGACTATTTTCACCTCCTTAGATAGTATCCTTTTTTTTTTAGTGTAAGTGTATGATACTTAGAATTTTTCCTTAACTGTTTATTCCTCTTAAAATTTTAATTTGTCTGATTAGGAAGAATGACTGTTGCCTCCAAAACAATCTGTATCCTGTGATGCAGAGCCTTCATCAACATATTGGGTATGTGAAAGTGCCAAAGTTTCATACTATACTGTGATTTGCTGTTCTATCGTGTTTTTTACTAGGGAGTTCAGAATAATGCTGATAACCACCACTGGGGAATTTAAAATTATTATTATATAAACAAAAATGTCTTCCTAGACACTGAGTTCTTCTCAAGAGCCTAGGATGCCATAAAGGTGTTAGTTATCATCTTTAAAGCGCTCCATGGCTCGGGACCTAGCTATCTGCGGGATCGGTTTCTGCCCCATACATCCTCACGGCCTATTCGCTCCCACAGAGAGGGACTTCTCCGGGTGCCATCCCTAGACTTTGTCAGCGGGCGACGCCCAGGGGAAGGGCTCTCTCTGTGGCGGACCCGGCCCTCTGGAACAACCTTCCCCCCGATATCAGAACGACCACGGACCTCCGCTCCTTCCGTATGAAACTGAAGACCCATCTTTTTCGACTGGCCGGCCTTGGATAGTCTCTCTGTCTATAGATTTCAAATGTATTTTTAAATGGGATTTTAGTCAATAATTTTAGCACGGGATAAATTGTTTAATTGTGTTTTAAGTTATGTACTTTTGTATTTATTGTTCTTATTGTTTTATTTTTCCCTGTGCACCGCCCCGGGTCCCTGTGGGGAGAGGGAGCGGTTAATAAATTCGATTATTATTATTATTATTATAATATATTATAGTATACCTGTTCTGACCTAGGCTTCCCAAAAAATCACTAGGCAGAGTCCTGGTCCTTACAAATTCCTTTTTATTAAATGAATATGAATTCCTGTCATTCACATTTAGCAAGGCCTGGCAAACAGTCTTTCAAAGGAATATTTAGGACTACAGACCATATTTATCTTGGAAAGCTGCCATGTAAGTATTTTTCAAATGAGGTTCTGTGCAAGAAAAGACTGGACACAGAGTCTCTGAGATTGTCAGATTTTCACACTCCTAAAACAAAACTAATGACAAAATGAACTAATTGTTTCCTGCAAAAGCCCACTACCTTTTCACCCCTCTTTTATTTCCTATGGAAGGGCCAATCACCTTTCACCTGTGACTTTACTAGAGTTTAGAGTTTTATTTGATTTATATCCCGCCCTTCTCCAAAAGGACCCAGGGCGGTCTACCCTGATTTCTGAGTTGTTCTTTTCTCTGGCAGCTCTGCACATGTACACAATGGGAACAGGCTCTAGCTGTTCCTCTGTCTCACTGCTGTCTAGCTCCATAGGCACCTGATCACTGTCAGATGGCCTTGGCCCCATCTCTGCCTTTGATGCAGAGCCTTCGTCTGAGCCTTCTCCTCACTGTCTGCCAGCTCCACTAGCCACTTGCAGGCCACAACAATACTCGTTGATCCAATCAGCATGGCTTTTGTAATTGGAAGATGGAAATTTTAACATCCAAGATTTTGGGGGATGATCAGATCACCAACTGATAAGCACTGGAACAACTTCCTGTTTATTCCATATCTTTCAATTTTGATATTCAGTCGCGATACTTTGTGACCTCCTTTGTTTTCTACCACTGCCTGGTATTGCAATATTTATTATCCACACTTTCTTCTTTTCAATCACAATTAAATCTAGTGTGCTATGAACCAAGTGTTTATCACTACCACTGCATAGGATGCCAGTTGAAGCATCCAAGTGATCTCTAAGTCCCATGTAGAAAAAGCATTTGTCAAACTACAAGCCTTGATAACAATGAAGTCATAGATTGTGTACTTTAAAAAAAACCTGTTACCTTAGAATAGCAATTAACTCAACATTGACAAAAAAAATTTATTAGCAACTAAGGGAATATTTAAAAAAAATGTTGTTGTTATTAAAGTACTAAAATACAGCAGCTGCACTTTCCTGGAGATATTTCTTTTGAAATTGCAATGACCACATAAAATGTACCAATAAAGAAAAAAACCATGGATCAGCTTTTAGAAAAAATAAATATGTATATATTAAAATGAAAAGTCATGAGAAAAAGTCATTGGGAAGAAAGGAAGAACCATTTGTTTCAATATGATGAATCAAAAAGCAGATCTAATGATAAACTTCATAGTATAAAAGACTATTCTGATAAGGTGAAAAAAATTATACAAGGAAAACAGCAGAAGCATTTGGGATAGTGCAGTGTCCAATGACATTCAAATGACGAAATCAGTTTTTCTCCCTGAAATGGTCTGAAATTCATCCATTTTTCTGTTTACAAATTGTTTATATTTATACCCAGCACACATATTGTACCTTTGCAGCTCTCTTGGCTAAATAAATTTATATCCAATAGTCTTAAATAAGTAAAGCAAAGGCAAAGTAAGTGATTTGAGTGACATTTTAAAGTTTCATTTTGAGAAAGTTCTTCTAACTTGTATAAACAAATTTCCATTACAAATTTGATATTTGATAATATGTTTTATTTAAAACTTTGAATAAAAGTTTCCCACAAGTTATATTAGCTGCCTGCTCAGGTTACACTGTAGGACAATGAACTAATGCAGCATGCATGATTAACCCTAAATAGTCTCTGTGGTGATTTCCTTTTTTTAATGAACTGGTTAGTTTTCATTATACACTTGCATAGAAGTTTCCACAGATAATCTTGGTTTTTAGGGTGTGTGGTATTGATAGAACTTTCAGGATATTTCCCCCCTCAAAGAAAGACCATCTGAAAACTGTTTTTTTTTTGTGTGTTTTTTTGCTAAATGAATCGTGCTCATTAATTTGAACTAGTGAAAACCAATGCTGCTCCTGGGGAGTTATTATTTCATCATGAACATAATAGTTTTGCTAACTAAAATCAGGAGAAAGCTTCATTGTAGTCATCTGAAAAATATCTTTGAAGGCATGCTTGAGTTTGAAATTCTAAAACTGAAAAGAAAGATCATATGTACTAGTGTAGGTACTGTATCAAACTTATGTCCAGAGCACAATAATACATTTTTTTCAAAAGGGTTACCTGAGTATAAAGCTTCGTAATGGGATCTGCACTGGAAGATCTATAAAACTTCACAAACCACCACAATGGGTTAGCCTATGGTAGCAAAAATTTCTTCTTATCTATCTATCTATCTATCTATCTATCTATCTATCTATCTATCTATCTATCTATCTATCTATCTATCTATCTATCTATCTATCTATCTAGGCTGCAATAATGGCAGCGTTTTTTAAATGAAATAAAACTAGGAAAAAATGTTGGTATCATTCAGTAGTGCCTTGTCAAGCCAGGTAAACTTTTCAGAAAAGGCTTTCTAAACTGTAACTTAATTACTGCTCAACTATCTGAAAATTGATTGTATTCTATTTAAGATTTATCTAAACACCATATCTAATGAAGTGCTAATTCTTCATTGTTTTGTTTTATTTTTTGCTGTTGTTATTGGTTTATTGAAAAAGGAAAAGTAAAGACTATATCATATACCACGTAGGACATTTTTGGAACCACAGGGACCCATGGAGCTGACAACTTCAATTTTATCTCAGTTAATTTGATTTTTAGTACTAACATGCCATTATATATGTTTAGTGATACTAGAAAAGTATCATGGGTTAGATATAGAAAAGGGTCTGTATTTAACCCTGACATTGAATTTAATGACTAACTGAAAACTATGATATTTAATGAATAATAGCAATAGCAATAGTATTTATACTTACATGCCACTTCACAGTGCTTTACAGCCTTCTCTAAGCAGTTTACAATGTCAGCATATTCCATCCAACAATCTGGGTCCTCATTTTACTGAACTTGGGAAGATGGAAGCCTCAGTCAACCTTGAGCCAGTGGGACACGAACTTCCAAACTGCTGGCAGCTGGCAGTCAGCAGAAATTGCCTGCAATGCTGCATTCTAACCACTGTGCCACCATGGCTCTTAAACACATTAACTTGAAAGAGATATCTAACCTTGTGTATATCACATACTCTATTTTATTAATTAAGTTATTGAATATATGTAACACAAAATTATTTTTGTAAATTAATAATGCAAGACAGGAAATCCTGATAATCATAAACATAATCAGATTTCAGCATAATATCTTATATATCTTCTTATGTGATTTCCCCAAAAGAATGATATTTGCAAAATACAAATGATACATACATTAGTGTAGTATTCATATTCATATTGCTATTATTCATTAAATAGCTTGATATATCTCAGTATCTATTAAAATGTAATTAGACTTTTTCAGATATTATAATGCATTGAAATATGATAAAGGAAGTCATGGCAGCCCTCATCTAAACACAATTATTATATTGTTAAAAGATCCAGTTTCATAGAAGCCACTATATGTGCATTATATGCACTTCTTTCTCCATACATGTGATCAGGAACTCTGTTTCAATTTGGAAATCTTCATTTCAGACATACAGACCATCACACAGAGTTTCTCTGCATGTGTGCACGAAGATTTTCTGTTATGATAGACTTAGGTAAGGTTAAATGGAATAATCTGCTGCTTGCCTTAACCAATTTGATAGAAAAAAAGTACTGGATTAAAAATACATGTTATTTGATTATTTTCTCAATAAGTAACAACTGTACAATTTCTCAACTAAAAATCAAGATGAAATAAATATCAAATTGAAAAATTTAGGCAAAATTGAGTTTACCTTTACTGTGACAGAGTTTTTTTCATATATTTTCATTCTACTCATAGATAGTGAGCTGAAAATGAAAATATATAGAGAGAAAAAAGATAGCCTTGTTATACAAGGTATAAATATATGACATAAATGAACATGTTATCAAATTAGTTCTCTGATTTTTCTTTCAATTCCAAAGGAAGGATTTCCTATAGTACAATCTGGACAGTTATCTCATATTCTTTTTTAGCTCTGAAAAGGTAGGTCTTATTATCTCCTTTCCTCTGGCATTATTGGACTTCTGGAACTAATCCTCTTATTTGATGCACAATCATGTTTTAAATCAGTTTTTTTAAATGGAAAAAATACTTATCTGACTCCTAAAGGTTTAATTTGGCATATCCCCCCTCCCTACGTAGCTGCTTCATTTCACTGAGATAAAGCATTGTCAAATTATAAGCTTTGTGCAGCTGTCAGTCTTCGCTAAATGTTTCAAAACTTAAATGATCCCTGACAAGTCATTTGTCTGCAAATGCCTTGCCAAACTAGAAGAGTCTTATGAAGAGTTAGACTCTCAGAACAAAACCTGCCTTAAAATACATAGTCAAAACAGCTTCAGTTTTCCAATTAATGAAATGTCCGAAGATAATGGTCCCTAATACATTCAATAGGTAACATTAAAGCATCACATATACAAACACTGATATTTTATTCATTAAGAAGAGATAGTGGAAAGCTATAGTAATATTATTGTGTTATTTTGTGGGTGGGCTGCCTCCATGAAATTTAAATAACTCCAGCTTGTCAGTCTTGTGCTTGGTACACAGTTATACATATTACAAAATTCACAAAATAGGATTTGTGAGAAGATGAATATTATGCTGCATGACTGACATACTGTTAGGAATATCTGACATTACTATTGTGTCACACATCCCAGATCCTGCCTGATGTTCTGAGACTTCAGGTGACTACCATGCAGACTATGTTCAACTAAAAACATGGTAGTACCTTAGAAGAGAAGGCGAACAAAAGAACAGCTTACATATATGATTCAGTTGCAGAATAAACCTGTTAGATTAATTATTGGTGTTTAGAATAAGTATAATGCAATGGAATAAACTAAATTGTTACATTGTCTGGTATCTGTAGTGTTTCTTTCTATTCAAATTTTTGTAGTAATAGAAATGATGTGCATCACACAGTTAAAGAAGACAAAGTGTATTTCCAATAAATTTCCATCATTTGTTCCAGCAGCGAAGATATACACAAATCAAAACTAACAGGTATAAAGTTACATAAATAAATGCTAAAACAATCCAATGTGTTTCAATGTGCAAAATAATTGCATATTTAATTGGGGAGTTGGGGAACTTAAGCTGCTAATCTCCAAACAGCCATGGTAATAGCCCAGAATTTCAACAACTTTTCTAAAGGCTTGACAGCCAAAATAAATGACACTGCCTTCTCAAATGACTTGCTAGAAATATTTAACAGCATGGGAGCTAATAGGTGTGAATGTCCCCTGAAGTAGAAAGAGGAACATAGTAACATGTCTGTAACTGTCTCAGTGTCAGCCAGCTGGCAAGGCATATTTATTCCCTATGTTATACTTCTTTTCAATAATGTGGAAAGCAAACTACCAGACTTTACCAGAAAGAAAGAATCAGACTGAAGAAGCTTCTTGGCTGAGAAATGAAACACCTTCAAAAAACCACGAGAAAGTCCAGTTGCCTCTTGAAAACCCACCTTTGGGACAACCCTGACCTGGATGACTGAGAATATCCATAGACATTTACCAGAAAGAATGATCTCCAAAATGATAAGCCTAAATTTGTAGATGGATAGCTGGTTAGAATGAAGAGTCTGAATCTGCATCCCAGTCATAAAGGAGTTGGGAATCAATTTCCCATCTTTTTGAAGATCAGAATTCAAGTGTCTATGGAGATTCTCAGTCATCCAGGTCATAGTTGTCCCAAAGGTGCTTTTTCAATAGGCAACTAAACTTTCCAAAAAGTCCAGTTGAAAAAACAACTTTGGGACATCAGAATTCAGGTGTTATTTTAGTTCCAAACTGCCTCCATCCTTCCCTAAGAAATTAACAATTTTAATACTACCTGCAACCTTTAAAAAGATCTTATTTCAAAGCTCAATACACATTTGTATTGGATGACTTTGAGAGCCCTTAGATCTTGATAATCACATTCATTAAAATTATAACATTGTAATTGTACATATTCAACAAATTGTTTTACATACAGCCAAATTTCAGACTCCTTGCAGTTAAAAAATGTTGTCACCTTTCCATGGTAACTGCCTGTGGGTAAATTATTGATTAATTGACTGATTTAATTACAGATTAATTAAACACCAGTTCCAGGTATCACAATATTATTGAAACCTGGAATTTGAAGATGGTTTGTTTTGGTATTATTATAAGTATCCACCGAAAAAGACTAAACTAACTATTCTCTATTATCAACTGAATATGAAATTTGTGAGGTCATCACACAGCTGAAGAAAAAAAAAGAGCATTGGCAGAATATCTGAAGTATAGCAAAAAAAAAAAAAGATCACTAAAGCATGTATATCACAAAGACTTGCTGAATACAAGAAAAATCAAACTTATAGGAATGACCAAATAAAGAATACAAAAGAGACATGGCACAGCAAAGTTTTACATGGTCACTACATTAAAACAATACAAATACAGTGGTACCTCGGTTCACGAACGCCTCTGTTCACGACCAATTCGGTTTACGAACAGAAATTTTCCTCAAAATGTGCTCCGGTGCACGAACTCTGCTTCGGTTCACGAACAGGAACCGCAGCCATTTTTAATGTATTCCTGGCTGACACATGGTTGTGACTTCCTGTAGGAAGATCGTAGAGAGAAGAAAACACAGAAAAAAGCCCCAGCACGCACACTGTGAGTACTTTCAGTGACTTTTTTTATTTTTGTTATGCTTTTAGCATATGGAAAACTGTGCCTCGGTTCACGACCAATTCGGTTCGCGACCAGAGTCATTTCACGAATTAAGTTCGTGAACCGAGGTACCACTGTAGCAGGTAAAGCAGGTAACAAGACCTAACACTGTCTAAGAGCCATAAAATTGAAGTAAAACCAGAGGGACTAAATTCTGGTTGCACAAGCCTTAAGAACAAATGCATACAAGGCAGAATTGAGAAGACAACAGACAACAAATGCTGCCTCTGCAAAAACCCGAGGAAACAGTGGACCATGTAGTTAGCTGCCTGTAAGATTGCATAGACTGAGTATAGAAAAATCGACATGACAAAGTTGCAACAATAGTGTATTGGAAAATCCGCAAGAAATGCCATTTGCCTGCAAGCAAGAACTGGCAAGACCATAAAATAGACAAAGTAATAGAAAATAAAGAAGCTAAAGGACTCTGAGATTTTAACATTCAAAGCATGTACCAATGGAAGAAAATATTTGTAGCTGATGTTTGAACTCTGAAATCTTTGGTGCTTTCATTTCATGAAATGTCTGCAAGCCTAAAAATATGTTATGGACTCCATAAACAAGCATCTGCAGCAGAACACACTAAATTTAACAATTTAGAAGAAATACAAAAATAGTGCATGGTGAAACAACAGAATAGAAGAAAAATAACTGGAGAAAATTACAAAATATAAAAATCTGTAAATAGAAGTTGAATGACAAAAAGAAAGCAAAGATAAGATTAATAGTAATTGATGCCTTGTGAGCAATTCTAGTTTGATGAAGAGAAGGACCAGGGGAGACATGATAGCAGTGTTCCGATATCTCAGAGGGTGCCACAAAGAAGAGGGAGTCAAACTATTCTCCAAGGCACCTGGGGGCAGGACAAGAAGCAATGGGTGGAAACTAATCAAGGAGAGAAGCACTAAGGAACTAAGGAGAAATTTCCTGACAGTTAAAACAATTAACCTCTGGAACAGCTTGCCTCCAGAAGTTGTGAATGCCCCAACCCTGGAAGTCTTTAAAAAGATGTTAGATAGCCATTTGTCTGAAATGGTATAAGGTTCCTGCCCACGCAGGGGGTTGGACTAGAAGACCTACAAGGTCCCTTCCAATTCTGCTATTGTATTGTAAATTCCAAAGCATCTGGAATATCACTTGAACACCACTGGCATCGACCAAAACACCATTAGACAATTGCAAAAGTCAGATTTACATGGAATAGCTTACTTCCTAAAACAATACATACGATGTTATTAAACAATTATCCATCTATCCGTCCATCCATCTACCCATCTATCTATTTTACAAGAAACAGAGCAGGATGCAATGTAATTTTCAGTACTTGATCCAACCACTGATGAATCTTTACGACAATATAAAAAGATAGTTTGGTAAGTTTCTGTATAAACATGAAAAAAAATTCTGATCATTCATTCAATAAACCAGTTCTACACAGGTAGCAGTAGAGCTTGAAAACTATCACAGTGTAAAATCTGTCTTAAATCTTTGTAATTCAGTAGCTTTGAAATTTTGCAATCAAATAAATCTAACAAACATTGCTGCTCTGTAATTTGTTTTATCCATATTTATGAGTATACACTGGCTCCATTGTCTAATCTATGCATTTGTCTTCATGTTTTCCTCTTTGGCTTTTTTACATTTTATGTTGAACTTGATGTGTTCATTATTAGAATTATTATAATTCTGATTGATTTAGTTTTAATTTAACCATAGGATCTTTTAAAATTAAAAAGATTAAAAGCTCGTATGGATAGTTTTATATATACTAATTATTTTGATAATTACTGGCATGGATAGGCAGGCAGGAAAGCAGGCAGACACACAGAATTTGTGGGTAACGAAACTAGGAAATCTACAGTTTTTTCAGGTTTTTGTGTTTAGGGGCTTTTTTATTGCCAACAATCCAGTTCTGAAGACATTTTGGTGTAACTTTAGTGCTATTAATGGGAGTATGTCAGAAATACAGTATATTGGAATTCTATTCTAGCTGTCTTTATCAGCTAATGTGGAGATTTATCAGGTTATTAACAAAGTCCTAGATGTACAGCTTGTTACTTTTGTCAGAGAGATGCCAGGAAGATATTGTTGGCAATTATTTCCTTAGTTATAGTTGTACAAAACCAACAAACATTTTCAAAAGATAATTGTTCCATTATAAGATACAAAATAAAAATTAGAAGAAAAACACCATCTTTTAAAAAGCAAACAAAAGGACAGACGAGTCAGACTTTTGTAACACATAATGCAGTATACCCATTCCTTCAACTGTTGACTATACAGTACCTGTGTTATGGATATTTGTGGAACATCTAATGTTAGTTAATGTATAGACATAACTCAGAGATTGAAATAATTTTCTGTATACTACGTAACTGGAAACATTTATTTGGCTCTCTAACAATAATTTTCTTTATTCAGAGTACCTTGATGCTTGATCAAGCACAATTGTTAATTATAATTATTTTTATTACACTGCAACTCAGTTCTGTCAGGATCTTAAATATTACATGAAAATATTCTAGAAAAGAAGTTTCAAATTTAGCAGTTAGGATAAAATATCCATTAAGTAACTATTACGTAAATTTTTACAATGAATTCACGTTATCTGTGATTCTGCTAGCAGCACATTATGAATCCAACATTGATTTTAATCTGTTTATATCATAAAATTAAAGAAATAAGGACAAGCTAAAAAACAATATAAATTCCAAATATAATTTATTATTGCATAGATTACTTTTCATTAACATAACATGTTGCCAATATTTTTGTCTTAGTCATGATGCTAACATGTGAGTACATGTGAAAGCAAAGGATAAAGTGATGACAAAGATAGAATGTCTATTTTCTATAGCTACTATTATTAAAATCTGGGTGGTATAATCTCAGAACATAAAAACTACAATAATACTATGCTTGTTATTTTCTACCCCTCAATCGCAGCTTATGGACTTTCAAAGATAATAGCTTCCAAAATAATATATATTTTGTGTATCAAACTATATCAGGCATTGACAGTTTCAGCACTGAAACACTTTTCTTAAATTAGATAAATGAGAGAGAGGAGGGAGGGAGGGAGGGGAGGATCTATCTATCATTTTCACACAGTCACGCATATAACTCCCAGATCCTGGAATTCATTTCTGAAATTACTTTTGAAATAAAATCACTGCTGCTGATCTGAAAGCACCAAAAAGAGCAGATGAGCTAAGTGGTACCTTTTCCAGCTGTAGAATGGTCAAAAAGTGAAAAAATGGACATCCAACCAATACCTCTCTAGCCTTATATGTAGTAAAGAATAACAAGAAGAAAAGAAGGCGGCTTATTGGTAGATATTTTTATGAATAAATGGCATTTTATTTATTTATTTATTTTTATTTACTTATTAAATTTATATATAGCTGCCCATCTTACCAAAGGTGACACTGAGTGACGCACAACATATCAAGTAGTTAAAAAGAACTACTGAAAGAGTAAAAAACAGTTGCTGCTAAGAATTCCAAGTAACCTGATGAATGCTATTAATAACTTTTATTGTCTAATGCTTAGATAATGTAATGGAGCATGGAACATGGAATACACTATAAGGCAGCATGTGGGCTGCCATGTACATCCCTCCCCCACACAAGAATAATAAAATAAAATGAATCAAGGCAAATAAGAAGAAAAATATAATTATTGACCACATTTCTAAAAGAATATTATAGAGGTTGAAAAAGTACAATGAAGTTCAGCAAACAGTATTTGGATTTTAGAGATATAGCCTAATATAAAGCAGAACATCTTACAAAATAGTCTGCTAAGAAAATTATAATTATATAGTGGAGAAAAGAGACAAAGGAAAGGAAAGAAAAACAGGTTGGAGATGAGAGAATGATACTGGACAGATAGTGGAATGATACTGGACAAAAAAAAAAGCATTATCTCCCAATATATGTCCTCATTTTATGTATCTCAGAAGGATGGAAGGCTGAGTCAACCTTGAGCCTGGTGAGATTCTATCTGCCAAATTGTCGGTAGCTAGTAGTCAGCAGAAGTAGCCTGCAGTACTGCACTCTAACCACCACAGCTCTTGTATTATTATATTATCACAACATATACCTTTTTATAAGCATTTTAAAAATTATTATAATAAACTTGTTTTTGTATTCATATGTCATTTGTTAGGTAGGTTATTATAAGCATATGGAAAGATATGAATATGAAGTTATATTATTCAAATTTATATGTAGATTTATGTATTAAAAGGCAATTGTGTAAGTTTTGTCTACCCAACTGTTCACTGAAGGAAACAGGACATGCCACTATATTGTATGGTTCTTTGTGTTATCCAAGTCAATTATTGGTGGGATTTTATTTGCAGTTTTCAAATGTAAGGGAGTCTTCCTTATTTGGTCCTGAATTCATTAGCTGATATTTTCTACATGCTGATTCAGTTGCATTTTATATTGCAAAAGTTTTATTGGTTTTTACAAAATTTTTAAGGTAGGGTAGGGTAAGGTGAAATACAAAAATATTTTGAGAACTTTCACGTCGAGATCGTTGGCCCCTCCAGGGCTTCTTAATAAGACATTGGTAATACATTTTTCAATAATACTACAAGGTGAAAATAAATGCATACATCATATAAATTCTAAATTCTATGCTGGCAGTCGTGTACAAACATCCAGTTAAAAGTTATACTGTATTAATAAAAAGAAAAGTCATTTTTTAGATCAAAGTCTCTTGGCAATTGTGTCTTCTTGTTCTCCTCCCTGGCCCCCAGTGGGTGGGGCCGTGGCCCCCTCTGCCCCTCCTGGATCTTCCCCCAGGATAGAGGAATGTTTTTTAAGAAAGGCTTCCGCCTCAGCAACTGTTTTAATCCTTACTCTTCCTCCTTCCCAGAACACCAACATCCCTTCTGGCATCACCCACTTGAACCAAATCCCCTGGTTAAACAATTTTTTAGATAAGAAGGAATATTTCCTCCTCACCTCTCTAATCTTTTTCGGGATCTGCTTCAAGATGGCGACTTCCTTCTATTGATACATTAACGGACCCTCTCCCTGCGCCCTCAAAATTCCCTCCCTAGTAGACCTTCTAACAAATTTAATATGTATCTCTCTGGGTAGTTCATTTATCCTGGCATATGTTGAATTTATTCTATAAACCAGGTCAATGTCCCTCCTGATCTCTTCCTTGGGCTTATGTAAATAGTCTGCTAAAATTGTGCTCATGAGATCAGGAAGGCATTCACCAGTTTCTTCCGAAATATTCTGAAATCTTAAAAAATATGACATCCTTTCAAAATCCATCCTAGACATATGACCAGTCAAATCTCCAATTTCAGTATTAATATTTTTAAGTTGTCCCTTTGCCGCAGCCAGCCCCACTTCCAACTCCTCAGTCTTCTGTGTATTCTGCATCAATTTTTTCTGTGTCTCCAAAAGCTCAAGTTTAGAGCTGCAGTGGTCTTTTCTAAGTTCTTTAATTTCCAGCACCAAGGAGTGTAACACTGCTTCCATAGCTGTCATTCTTTCTTCCAATCCTGGATTTTCTGGCTGTTTTTTTGAAGCCATGGTGAGAGTTGCATTTTATATACCATATTTTTTGGAGTATAAGACACACCAAGATTTTGAAGAGGCAAATTAAAAAACGTTTTTGCACTCTGCAGACCTCCCAAAAAGGGCCCGTTTTTCAGGAAAACGGGCCTGGTTTTTTTTTGCTTTTTTTTAAGGGCATGCATAGCCTTTAGGAAGCTTGTAGAGTGCTCCTGCCCCCCAACCGAGCAAAAAAAAGTCCATTTTTTGCAAAAACAGGCCCAAATTTTGTCCAAAAAAAATGCATGCATAACCTTTAGGAGGCTTATAGAGTGCTCCTGGGGGCTGGGGTGTGTGTTTAAAATTGAGCAAACAATGGCTCATTTTTTGCTCATTTCTTCCCTTCCCAGGAACAAAGACTATGCATGGCCATTTTGGTAAAGAGGACAGGGTTTCAGGAGGCAAAAAATGCTGCATTCGGTGTATAAGATGCACCCAGATTTTCAGCCTCTTGGGGGGGGTGCGTCTTACACTCTGAAAAATACAGTAAGAAAACTAAAAAGAGGGGAATGTAATTCATTAGTTTATGATGGTGATAGTCACCAACTTTAAAAGTGTTGTGGATTAGTTCATGGACTGTTGCTGGTATTGAAAACAGTAGCTAATTATTCAGGGAGCATTTTTCTAAATATCATTTGCAAGGAGGGAAAGTTTGCTTCGATGTTCTGCTAGTGAGCATTCTGAAACCCTTCTGTATTTCTTGGAGAGCAGTGTTTTCACCACTGGGAGTAAATACAGAGAAAGTACATGGATAATTTGATCCATGTACTGTACATGGAAGAACCTCTCCACAAATATAAATAGCTATCCACACTGGTAAAACTGATTCTATTCTTGAACTGTTTAAAACAAACAAAATATTAAAAAGTTATGGTATTTATGTAATTACTTACCAAGCGCATTTAATTTATATTAAAGTAGTCAAAATATATGTACACTCCCCAAGGCATGTCACAACTTTTGAGCACCCCTAATGTTTGGAAAATTGAAAAATTTGATACATCCTAGACAAGGATTTATATCAATGTTAACTTCACAGAATTGCATCCAAAAGCCTATCAAAAACTACTAAAGATCTAAAGATCATTCTACATTAATGGAATTGTCCCATCAGCAATCTTCCCAGTGTATTTTATGGTATGCATGTTTTCTGTCTATTCCAAAGGGAGCATCATAAAATGTTGTATAATAGCCTAAACAGCTGCTGATCAAGTCATAAATTCTTATTGCCAGGATTGGATTAAAATGAACTTTGGTGTGATTTATCAGGAATCTAATTCCATCCAATTTTAATCAAATCTAATTGTCACTAATGAGACAAAAGCTGTAGCTTTCATAAAATGGAGATGATAAATGGTATACTGTATAATAGTTGATTTTACACTCAAATGTTTTCCAAGGAAAACTGAAACTGAAGGAATATACATGATACATACATTTTTATAACAACTACTGTATTAAAGATTTAATGCAACAGGGAATTATTTGTTGTCTAATCCACAAATGCCTGAAGGCTTTATTGTTGCTATGCTATATTTACATTTTACAGTTGAATTTCTCTTCAAAGAAATACTCACACTATATTTGGTGCTTAGATTATTTTTTATAGCTAACATTGTCTGAGCAAGTGTTCATTAACTTTACAACTTTTCTATACATTATAGTTTTGACACAAGAGATACAGCATTCACATCTTCAAATTGTAACATTATAGGAAACCTAATGCTATATTAAATTGCTTCCATAGAAGGAAAATGATATATTTATACATCAATATGAATATTGAAATGTTTAGCTCTCATGGCAAATTGCTTGGCTACGCAGAATTTAAAATATTTAGCAGTGACAGAAAGCTGCATCATCTATCTTTCAGTTTAGGAATCTAAAGTTATCCAAATAACTTTAGGTGAGTAGTAGTAACTCAAGGAGTATAAGTTATAAGGACTTCAACATACCACACAGACTTTCTGCCATTATTTCAAGACATCTGAAATAAAAATTAGGAAAGTAACAAAATATTGGGAATTCCAACCAAACACGTTACTGTAGATGCCTTGCAAAGTTTTAGTTAAAAAAACCAACACCCTAAAAATAATTTATAATGTCTTATTTCACATGAGTAAAGAAAGGGAAGAAAAAACACCATTGCCTCCAGCAGCTGAAATTAGAAAGAAAGAGAAAAATGCCTTTTTAAGCAAATCAACTTAATTCTTAATATCCAGAATAATCCTAGCTCTTAGCTGAAAGAAAGAGAGGGGGAAGGAAGGAAGGAAAATATTCCTGTATGTGCACACTTCTATATGTTAGAGAAAACATTCATAAGAATAACTATAAAGATGCGAACCTGCATTTCTATATTAATATTTTGTCTATGCAGTTGCTTATATTAAGGAAATGTTGCCATCAAAATTTTGGGGCTAGGGTTAAAATATTAAAATAGAGGATAACAATTGATATGAGAGTGTCACTGATTGGAACAGCCATTGGAAATGCATACTATTTTTTTTTTTTTGCTATTAAAAAACAATATTCTTCTGAAAAGACTGATTATTCCATCTCAATTATTATACTTGAGGAAAAATATGAATCAAGCTCAATATTGATCTAAGAAGGCAACCCAAAGACCAAACACACAAGCTTCTTACAGGATGTAATAAAACATATTTGAGCTGCCAAAATGCATGCAATCTTTGATGGAAGCAATTTTCACACTTTCAAGACAGGTTAGTAATTTGTAATAACATACAGTGTATGTTGTCATTATTTTATTATTAACTGCTGGCTCAAAACACAGTTGATCCACAGTTGCTCTGAAGCAACTATTCATCTTATCCAGCAAATGAATAAGAAAAGAGACAAAGTACCAGTTCCAGGTAGAATATTTACAGTAAAAAAAGTTTATATTATACTGCTTTCTATAGTTATACTTGAAAAGGGGAAAACAAATAAATATTAAATGCTAAAGTATCTAGCTTATTTACTATTGCTTAGAACTACCTGTTAATAACTGATAAAGTTACAACAGAGCATTTTCCAAACTAACAGTAAACACTCTTTTTTAATATTAGATATATCAATTGATTCAACAGTCTGGCTTCAGCTTTTAGTAGCTTCCTTATCAATGTTATTTTTTTCAATCAGTTTTCAACTGATTGAAGGAAGTAATCAGTAAAAAACAGATATAATCAGTGTTTGCTTATTATGTATAACTATTATTTATTTGTCCAATAATAATGTAATATTTACAAATAATTGTTTCTTAAGTTTATATACTTAAGTTTTCCTTTTGATTAAACCTCAAAAATCAGATCTTTAACTACAAGTGGTTAATATTCTGACTTATGGTATGACAACCTGTGGCTTTCTAATTAGTCATGACCTGCAACTGCAATTTCCATTAACAACTATACATATTCTTAAAATTAAAGAGATTTCCATAACCTCTGAAACCTTAACATGAACCAGGATATAGAGTTGTTAAAATGTTGAATTAAACCATTTTCAAATTCCCACTAACTTATTGGCTTATTTAAGCCATTCGCACACTCTCGACAACCTATTTTTCAAATAGGTTGGGCTGTCATTAGGACTTGCTATCATCTATATTCAAGAAACAGGTATGTGGTGGCTCAGTGGCTAAGACCTGAGCTTGTTGATCAGAAAGATCGGCAGTTCAGCAGTTTGAATCCCTAGTGCTGCATAATGGAGTGAGCTCCCATTACTTGTCCCAGCTTCTGCCAACCTAGCAGCTCAAAAGCACGTAAAAATGCAAGTAGAAAAATAGGGACCACTTTGGTGGGAAGGTAACAGCATTCCTTGTTCCTTCGGCATTTCGCCATGCCAGCCATATGACCACGGAGATGTCTTGGAACAGCACTGGGTCTTTGGCTTTGAAACGGAGATGAGCACTGCCTCCTAGAATCGGGAATGACTAACACATATGTTGAGGGGAATCTTTATCTTTCTTTACCTATATTCTAGAAAAGAATCAATTGCCAACTTTGATAGCCCCTGATGATATGTACTATATACTACTACTATTTGAATAAAACAAGTACAGTCAATGATTTCTTTTTAAGATGGGTACACAAACATTTTAATAAATAAATGTTTCCCATGAAAAAGTGTTAAACGTTTGTTAAACATCAAACAGATAATAAGAAGTTTATAAATGCAAGTACCAAATCACACCACATTGGTCACATTGTTCTGACAGCTCATAAAAAACTTTATGAAAGTTCATGAAAAAGCAATTCCAACTTATGATCATAATTATCTTAATTATTATGGCTCATTAATCTATATTTAGTCACTCAATTAATTTAAAGTGTAGCCATTAAGCCAAGTGTGAATTTTTACAAAAAAATTACTACAATTTTACAAATTAATTGTGTGAAATTTAAGAATGTAATACACAAACTAAAAAAATCAAGTCTAATAATTTGACATGATTTGTTTTCATGCACAATTTAATTTGTACCTCAAATATATTTTATATCTAATGTATACTTAAAGTACACATAGATTGTATTTTCTATATATTGTATTTTTTTAATTGCAAAATAAAATAATTGCACTTGTAAGTCTGTATTTTTTAAAAAAAATACAGAATGATAAGTGCAATGTTTTTCTTCAGGAACTGACATTTTTCCACATTAAATAGAAAATATTTTCTTTTTAACCAGAAAAAAAGAGATGTAGATACTTTTATAGCTGCCATTTCTTTAGAGCAGAGTGTCAAACTCAAGGCCCAGGGGCTGGATCCAGGAAGTGCTTAGATCTGACCTGAGGGATGCCCTGGAAACAGTGGAGCAGCCATCAGTGACTCTGGCAGTGAAAACGGAGCTCGGAAGGGCTACATGAGGCTGTCCCGAGCTTCATTTTCACAACCAGAGGATTGCAGGAGGATGTCACAGCCAAAAAATGGAGCTCGGGAGCCTGTTTTTGCTGGCAGAATACTTGAGTCACCACAGGTGTCATAGACATAAGTGATGTCAAGCTGGCCATGCCCACCCCAGCCATGCCCACCCCAGCTCCCGAGGTCAAACACAACCCTGATACAGCCCTCAATGAAATCGAATTTGACACCCCTGCCTTAGAATCATCTGACTAATGTGATGTCTATTCCTGCCTGTGTTCCAGGAAACATTTGTGCCTTCATGTTTTTGTTTTATTTTGATTCATAGGTACTCTCAGAGTTCGTTTGTTTTTAAATAGAAATCAAGTAAGCTGTAAAGGAAATCTAAAGTATAAACTTCATTTTGGAGAGGATGTCTTCATCAAAGATATAGAAATAGAAATAGGGAGCTAAAGACCAATTCTATTTATGGAAGCATGTCCACCTGTATATAATTTCCCTGATTTAAACACTTAGTCATATTGTGATACCGTGGTTTTCCAAAAATGCAACTTGTCTGCCTAATAAGCCCAATCATGCTTTTCAAAGCATGCACAACAATAAGCCCTCCTCCCCGAAACTAAGCTCCCCAAACTATTCAAGTGCAAAAAGAGCCTGCTGCAAAAAGAGTGGCAGGCCAGCAATGCAATCACCTCCGCCTGTTCCCTCTCTCACAAAAAAACCCACCCACCCCACCCCAATTGTAAAGACAGCCTGCCTGCTTCGCCTTCCCTGCCCTCCTTTAGCGGGGTGGGTGGGTGGGGGAGAAGTGAGGTACGCCTCTTCCCTGTCCAGCTCATCTGCGTTCCTCGTCCTTTCATTCAGGGATTCCCCTTGTAAAAAAAACCCTCATGACTTGATCTCATGAGGTTTTTTTGTAAACAAACAAACAAACAAACAACCTCGTGAGTTCAACTCATCAGGTTTTTTTTTTATAAGGGGAAGACGAATGTCAGGCGTGGAGCTGGATGGAGGAACTAAAGTCCTCTGCTCCATGACTGGGCTGCGCAAAGCAGGCGGCAGAGGTGGATCCGAGGTTCCATCCAATCAATGAGGCCATCTGGTGTGCAACTTCTGCCAGGTGCCTTTCTCCAGCCACGGCGCCTGCAGCCGCCGGGCGAGAAGGAATCTGAGCTGGCCTTGGTGCTGCAGGAAGCACTGGAGCCAGCCATGTGCTTGGAGCACTACCCATGGGTGCAGCTGGAGGTGCTGCAGGAAGCACTGGAGCCAGCCATGTGCTTGGAGCACTACCCATGGGTGCAGCTGGAGGTGAGCATGCTGCACATGCAGGATGGCGAATGTCCCTTGGCCACCACCCTTTGTGTCACCAGGCTGGTGCTGGCCACTGCCAGCATCAAGCTCTACAACCTGGTGGTGGCTTGTGCAGTCAGCGGGCAGGCCAAGCCATCAAGACCACCAAGCCTGGTGCGCAGGAGGCTCTGGCACAGGAGCGGCTAATGGCGCTGGCAGCCATCAAGGGACAAGCGGAGCGCTTGGACCCAGCTGTCGGCCTGGCCATTATCACCGCTGCCCAGCAGGCCAGAGACCTGGTTGAGGGAAGGCAGGAGCACCATGGTAAGGTGGGCAGTAGTGGCACGCTCTTCGTCTTGGTGGTCTTGAGGGCCTGGCCTGGCCTGGCCTGCTGGCTGAGCATGCAAGCCCCCACCAGATTGTAGAGCTCGATGCCAGCATTGGCCAGCACCAGCCTGGTGATGCAAAGGGTAGAGGCCAAGGAACAGCCGCCGTCCTGCAGGAGCAGCGCACTCACCCCAGCTGCACCTGTGGGTAGTGCGCCAAGTGCACAGCTGGCTCCAGTGCTTCCTGCAGCGCCAAGGCCAGCTCGGATTCCTTTTTGCCCAGATGGCTGCAGGTACTGTGGCCACAGAAAGGCCCCCGGTGGAAGTCACACACCAGACAGCCCCACTACTCAGACGGAACGCCCGACCTGCCATTGCCACCCACTTTGCATAGCCCAGCCATGGAGCAGAGGACTTTAGTGCCTCTGTCCAGCTCCATGTAAGCCGAGCTTTGGGTTGGCTCAGCAGCCTCATGTGGGCGAATAGCAGCTGCAGGGCCAACATGTCCCGGCTGGTTGGCTCGCCTCACCGCTCGCCTTCTGGCCAGAGGAATGCAACGAAGCTTGAAAGGTAAAAGGTGCACCTTGCTTCTCACCTGCCCCCAAAACTAATAAACTATCCCCCTCTAATAAGCCCAATGACATAATTTGTGCATTTAAAAAAAATATAAGACCTGTCTTATTTTCGGGGAAACACAGTAGTACCAATGCCATTCTGTTCAAATTCTATATAGGAGGAAATTTTTGTCTTTGATGCAAGGAAATTGATGACTGATTGGGCAGAAAGAAAAGAAAAGGAAAATGTGAACATACAGTTTTAAAATACTCAGATCAGACAAAAGGTTTTCCAATGCATAGAGGCATTCCCTGATATACTTTTCCATAGGCATATTTCCAATCAATATTTAAACTATAGTTTAAGAAAACTTTGTTAGAACTGCAGTCATTTTAATGAAGTCGTTAAGGCACCAGACTAGAAACTGGGAGATATGTTGTTCACGTTAAGCAAAAAGCAACCAAGGTGATTTTGGGCCAATCACGCTTTCTCGGACCTGGGAAGAAGGCAATGGAAAACCACTTCTGTAATCTTGCCCCGAAAACTTCAGGCACTTTTCCAGGAAGTTGTCAGAAATCAACACTGAATCGAAGGCACACCTACACTAATATTTTAGAAGAAAAGAAAATCTGTAGAACTATCAGTCTTGATTAAGTAGCATCCAACAGGTGAGCGGCGAGCAAACAAAAAAAATAAAAATAAACTTTTGTCATAAAAGAAACATATTCTACAAGCCATTATTTGGTCTTTCGGGTGCGCTTCAAGGTTTTGACGACCATCTTTAAAGCGCTCCATGGCTCGGGGCCTAGTTATATGCGAGACCGCCTTCTGCCCCATACATCCCTTTGGCCGATCCACTCCCACAGAGAGGGTCTTCTCAGGGTGCCGTCGGCTGGGCAATGCCGTCTGGCGACACCCAGGGGAAGAACCTTCTCTGTGGCGGGCCCTGCCCTTTGGAACGACCTACCCCCTGAATTGCGCACCATCACCGACCACCGCCTCTTCCGCCAGTGTCTAAAGATACATCTTTTCCAGCAAGCCGGCCTAGCCTAACCTCCCATGGGGACCATTTTAGAGAGTTTTAAATTGGGAATTTTAAAATTGGTTTTAGCATAGGATTAGATTAATTTAATATGTTTTTAAATTATGTATTTATTGTTTATATGTTTTTTAAATTCCTGTGCACCGCCCTGGGTCCTCTGTGGAGAAGGGCAGGATATAAATATAAATAAAATAAATAAAAAATAAAAAATTATTTGGTATTCCCTTTAACAGAATTTAAAGCACAGGAGGAGTTTGGGGTTAGTGTATATGCAAACACATATTATTCTCATTTATTTTATATTTTTTTAAATGCACATTAAAATTATCTGTTTATCTATCTACAATTTTAAATAAAAACCTTTAAGCATTAAAACATATTAAATTTTTTCATATTAATCATTTATAAGTGTAGAAATACAGCTTTCGTGATAATATTCTAATGTTTTTCATATTATCGACATGGATATATTGCACTTAAAATTTCATAGAACATCACAAGATACTTAGACACTGTTTCATATAACTTTAAGAAAATGATTTGGAATTTCATTTAATGTGATTTAATGTGTATACACATATCCATATATATAGACAGTAAAATTAGTGTGATTGCCAGCTCTGACATTGACAGTGGACTCATTCCCAGCTTACATAAATTCTGTTCATTTTATCCAAGGCAAAAACTAGCCAGGGGAGCTGGCAATCAGCACACATGATGGATATAAAGATCCTTCTTGATTGGTCTGACATAAGGGCAGAATATTTGACTAATATTCCGAATAGTGGTAGTAGAAGATGGAAAGTAGAAATCAAATATTGCATGTGTGGGAAGAAATGTCTATTGTGGTTTGTGCTTAAAGGATTGTTAAGACTAAATTCAATACAGCATTTGAATTTGACCTTGATTAAATCTCTAGCTCACCAGACTAAATTTTATCCAGCTGTAAAATCAAGATTTCATTCAAAGCATATGAACTTTAATTGACTGAATGAACTGGTTTCCACAAATTGGCAGTGGGGAGGAGGGAGCAAAATAATATAAAAAAAATTTAAGATCTATTTAATTGTACAACCTACCATATTTTTCAGAGTATAAGACACTCCGAAGTATAATACATATTTAGCTTTTGGGGAAGACTAAGGGGGGAAAATCTGCTTCTGCCTCCCAGCAATTTGCCTCCTTGCAACAAACAGCAAATAGTACAGACAATGTATACTGTTTGTGGTGTTACATTTCAGACTATACTTGTACAGATGCTGTTAAAATTGATGTGGCTTTCTGGAAGTATAGTTATTCTCTGCTATTTAAAAGAAGATACAATAGCACTGGGCCTCTTCAGATCAAGCATTTATTTTAAAAAGCTTCTTCATTTTGTTAAGTTGTCAAGAAACAATAATAAATCAGTCTTTAAAAAAATAAATCTAATAATTTGAACACTCTGTAGGCATTTATAGTTATTGACATACCTCTTTGCAGCAAACAGCAAACAGCCTGATTAGCACAAGAAAAAAATCTGCCTCTGCTTCCCAGCAATTTGCCTCATGGAGCAAACAGCAAGTTTCACTTTCAATTTCAAGAGAGGTCTCCTGATCATCAGCTGTTTCAAGCTGTAAGGATTGCCATAGCCTACTGCAGCCTCCACAAGCCCCATTTTGCCTGTTTGCTGCAAGAAGGTAAATTTCTGGAAGGCAGAAATCAAAAGCTGGGGGCTGCTGGGTGGATGGGCTACATTCGGTATATAAGACGCACCCAAATTTTCACCCTTTTTAGGGGGAGAAAGGTGGATCTTATACTCCAAAAAATATGGTATCTTCTTCTGTCACCACCATATTATATGGTGTTACATGACAATATGTATTAAATCAAAGGATATGTATCTGCAAAGAAACTTAAACAAATACTTTATGCTAGCTAACTAAGGGGAAGCTGAAAGTAGAAGATAGTTTTGGTTTTTGTATTTTGTATTTCCCCAATATTTGGTCTAATGATTGAAAATGACACTGATCTCTTATGCTAGTCTATGACCATAATAAATATTTTATTTTATTTTATTTTATTTGGTACTGACCTGTCTGATGGATAGCATAAACTGGGAGTTTAAATTAATGGTAGCCTTGACTTCAATGTGCTTAGAAAAATACTACATAATAAAATATACAGTATGTTAACTTTATTTTAAGTGGAGTTTCATCTGATTTGTTAATCTTAAACTGGAAATATAGGCAACTTTTTTTTTAAAGTATCACTATGGTTAAAGTAATAATTGTCAAAATGTGTTAGCCATAGTGAAGGTCATCTATTTCTGCCTCTTATAAAAGAAACATTAGGTAGTTAGCTTCCTAATTGTTTGATGATAATTTGAGATCAGAACTTGATGAGACTATATCTATATTTTCTATTATCAGAGTTTCAATGAAGCAAGAAATGGAATAAATGACTGGAAGGTTCACCTCTAAAGTTAGTAAAGATATAAGATGACATAGAGCTTATGATACCTAATCTTTATGGGCCAATGAGCATGTCTCAAACAGAGGTTGAGACTGAATTCTGCTTTTGAAGATCTGTGCTTTGTACCTTAATATCTGTGTCATGATAGAATCAGAGGCATCTTGGCACCTTGACATTACTATAGAAGTGAAAAATGACATTATGCATTATATCATACCAGTATAGCAGTTTTTAAAAAATCAGGAGATATTGAATTGCTACACTTGTGTTCATGAGTAGCACATTGGGAACTTTAGACCTAAGCACTCACATTGGTTCCAATTTCATACATGATCCATTTCAGCAAACACAACCTATCCTTTTTTGGGGGGGGGGGGGGGGCTGTAAAATAGTTTTATTACTTTAGTGTTCCAACAATTCACTTTTGCAATGACATGCAGCCAATCTGAACCTTACAAATATTCCTTAACAAAATATTCAAAGATACTGTTAAGTAATAGTAGCATGTTTTGAAGCTAAATGTGAATTGTGTACGATCCTGTTTACTTGTAATTAGTTGTACTTGTAATTGTAGTTGGAGATATTCTTTATTATAACACATTACAGTTATCTTCTGCCTTGAGAGGCTTCTTGTCTTTGCTTGGATTACCAATTGCCATTTGATAATGGTAATCCTTCTCTGTATTGGACCTAAATGCAGAACTTTACACTCTATAATTAAGATACTTTGTTTTATTTTTATTTAATAATTGAATTACATCGGCTTTTTCTGTCATACTTTTCCTTAGTGGGACCATGGGACTGAATGGGTTGTAAGCCTATGTAGGTATTACAGATATGAAAAAGAATAGGTATGTGGACACTGTTGAGATGATAATATCTGTTCCAGTCCCCAGTGTGATGATGACTTATATTTCTGATTATACTATACCTCTTTTTGTACTCTTTTCCTTCTGTTCTTAGAATTATTAGTTTACATAAGGCAAAAAGAAGTTGCTTTGTTTTCAAATGTATTTCTGAATTTTGAAATTCTGACATTATTGAGAATTGGAGAATTGAAATTAGAAAAGAAATTCTAGAATCCCTTCCTTAACTTCAGAATTACCTAGAAGCTGTGGCAATGTAGTGAAAGGGGAAATGTATTGATCAATATCTATTAATAATCAATAATCTAATAATATATTATCCATATCCACTATGTTTCAGGGTTAACAAATTAGAAATATTTGAGATATGATGGTTCACATTTTAAAAAATCCAGAATATTTGAATCCATAGAAAATCCTAACCCTAACCCTAACCCTAAAATGATAGTAATGTTCAGCAATTCTTAGAAAAACATGATGCTAGGCAGAGATTTCTAGATCTTACCACAAGATCTTACCCTAAGAATGACCACTGCGATACCACTGCTCCCTGAGCTGCACTGCTTACCAGTCTACTTCCAGGTGCAAGTCAAGGTGTTGGTGGTCACCTTTAAAGCCCTTTATGGCATAGGTCCAGGTTACTTGATGGACCATCTCACCCCACTGGGATTGGCCTGTACCACTTGTGCCCTCAATGGAGGCATGCTGAGGATCCCATCAGCATGAGTAATCTGGCTTGTGAGATCCAGGAAGAGGACCTTCTCTGCTTTTGCTCATACACTCTGGAACATCTCTCACACACACACACCCCGATATGATGCTGGCGCCAACCTTCCAATCTTTTTATAATGACTTAAAGACGGGCTGTACCAGTAGATCAGCAAAACAGAGTGATGGTTGATTGAGTAATAAGGGATCCCACCTCTTCTCTACTCTGCTTCATCCCTTCCCCATGTGTTTTTGGTTTTAATGTTTGTTTTTAACTTTTTTATGTCTTAGATTGTATGTAACTGTAAGCCACCCAGAGTTACCCTATGGTAAGATTGGCAACCAATAAATTTTATAACTAAATAAACAAAATAAATTTGAAATGGTTTAGTGGGGATAGGGAAGGAAGACATGTCAGCGTTTGTATTTTCTATGGAATGACAAAAAGGTATACATTTGAACCAGAACAGATTTCTTGATATTCTCTTTATTATTATCACGCTATAAGCATTCTAATGTAGCACATGGTCTCCCAATACTGGTAGATTATCTTTTTTTTATGTGATTGAAATGTCATATAAATCAGAACTGTTCCCAAAAAGTGCATGTAGCTTTTGTCCTTATAGGAAAGCTGTCCTATATAATAGACTTTCCCATCCTACAGTGTCAGAAAACAGTGTCAGACTCACAGAATGCTTCTTTCATAAAATGCCTTTAATAGTGATATGATCAGATGAACTGAAAAGAATTAAATTAATTCCAAATATGTATTCATTGTGAACTTGCCTGAATGAGACATATGAAGTACTGAGAACTGTAACAGAGACTTAATGCTTCAAAAGAAGGAAATGAGTCAGAACGTTGCTTAGTAAATGAAGGAAATGAAATGAAAGGAATTAAGAGTTTGTTAGAAAATGCCAAGGGTGAACTGAGGTCTGCAATGAAAGTATATCTAGGAAAAATTATAGCAGGTAATAAAAGTTTAATATCGAAGGGTAAATTCCTGCATAAAAGAATAGAAAATCAATATTTTGCCAAATGCAATACAGAACATATAAAAAGCATATAAAATGCATCTATTCAGAAAAAGCAAATATGCATATGTACATACTGGAGCAATGCATAGAAATAAGAATACAAGGTGCCTGAAATGTCATGCATGTTTTTAAAATTACAAACTTACAGATGGGGAGCTTGATTTTAAACTTTAAAAAAAAAACTTTAAAAGGGAATGAAATTGAACTTGGCAGGTTTGTTCATTCTTAGTGAAAGTAGACAGGATACAGGAGAAAGATACATTAGTATAACTTTTTCACTCTTAAATACAGGTGAATACTTTTTATATAAAATGAATACATGCTAATAACTATGTAGTAGTAACCCACTTGCTCTTCTCTCAGATTGCTAGCTTTAGAATCTTGTGAATCCTGTTGAGTTTTAAATCAATATATGGCCTACTTTCAAGCAATTGGTATTCACTATTTTTTGTAAAGCTGTGTAAATCTTTGAGGGAGTGATTGACAAAGGAGTGATTCAATTTCACTTCAGAGTGCTAGTCAAGGTAGCAGCAGTGATGTGAAATGCTTCATTGAAGTAAACTATTTTTTTCCCTTCCTTATTTATTTATTTATGAGAATCACAAGAGTGGTAGGGCATGGTGGTAATACAGATTCACTTCTCCATATTTAGTAGTGTGTTTAGATGTGGTTTGTAGAAAGGACAAATCACCTTTCTCTGCCCATTCTATTCCTAGTCTAGATGTCAATCTGCATGTTAAAGGAAAAGCAACCCAAAGAAGAAGTGAGGTTTTAAGAAAACATCCTAGCTTAAGGAAATCCCTGTACACCATTTTTGGATTCTTCAGGAAAGGCTGGAAAATCTTCTGCATGAAATCTTGGTGGATGGGCAAGCGGGTGGCCCTCAGGGGAGGAAGTTTCTCTCAGATCTCCCACCTAGAAGGCCCTGCAGAAGCCAAAGCTGAGCCTGAAAGCTGGATGACCCTCACCATGTTCTCCATTCATCAAGGTAGTCCTTTGGCTCAGCACAGCAAGCCTGAAGCAGATCTATCAGCCTTACCTTCCAGCCAATGGGGCTCGCACCATTCTCACAGCAGCAGCCCGACCCTAGGCAAAGGGTGAGTGGGTGGCATGTGGGTGGAGGCCCAGGGGAAGGCCAGAGCCAGGGACTGGAGCATCCCATGATTCAAGGCAAAGGGTGAGTGGGTGGAAGGATGGCAAGAGCCAAGCCCAAAAGGCAGCAGAGTCTCACCATGTCCACCCTGAGGCAGCCCTTTAACTGAGCACCTTACTTTCATGAGCAGCCATGGTAAGCACAGTGAGTGAATCACAGAGATTAGCTGGGCTGTGTGATCCGGGTGAGCAAGAAGAGGAGCCAGAGGGTAGCTGGACACAGGCATGACTCTAACCACCGGCCAAGGCCAGCAAGGTGAGATAAGGAGGGCGGGGACAGTCAGTGGTGGGATTTGCCAGTTCGCCGAACTGCACAGAATTTTAACCAGTTCACTCAAACTGGTCCAAACCAGCTGAATCTTCTTCTGGTCCTTGGGGGTCTCTGAGGTTTGTTGCTTGCTTTTATTTTAATTACAAATTATATAAGTTATAAGTCAAAATATAGTGTTTATTTACTATTCAGTTTGGTTCACAGCATTAGGATATATGATTTTCACTTGAAGACTTAAAAAATAGCAATATATTAGTCAGAGTTTCACTCTCAAGGCAATCAAGGATCATTCATTTTCATTTTCATAGCAGCTTCTCAAGCTTTAGATATGAATCTAACAATGTTACAAATTGCCTTCCATAACATCTTTGATTATTATTTGCTTAAATTTACACCACAATTTAGAAACTGAATGAAGTATTGAATTTAAGAACTTTTTTCTAAAGACAGCCTGTTGTTTCTTAGAAAATGAAGCCATTGTTTTAAAAAATTGTTATTGATATTAAGTTACAGGGTAGACCTCATGCACATATTGTATCCATTATAGAAAATTTCATAGTGCTACCAAAAGTTATTTCCATCATTAAGGCAGTTGAGAATTGAAGGTTCTTAATAGAATTCTTATTAATTCACATTGTGAACTTGGATCATTCCCTAGAGACTATCTTTTGACTGCCCACTTACTAGGAATATGAATTACAGTTCATTACTGCTTTGTCCTCTAGCAAATGTGGCATAATCTTTCAGCTGGTGATGCCTCTGCATGGCCAGGATATATTCAATAGAATTTGTATGTGAAGAGTACCTGGCACTTTGTGCAATGTATTTCAAAATCTAATTTATCTCTCATTTATTCATATTAATAATATGTCCATGGATAATGCAATATTTGAACATTAGGTAAACTATAGCCTGATGAAAAAAGGATTCTGCAGCTAACCAACCATAAGAAAGCATACGAAATGAATCAATGTTTATTCCTTTGGTTCATATTATTTTATGCTGGAAGAATAGGGAATACAATGAACCATCAACATTATCTAGATATATCAGAAAACAGATATTCTAACTGCAGCATAATAATACCATTTATATCATTATGAGAAATACTTAAGCCATATGTACAATACTGTACATTTTTCAATATAAAACCCTCACATATTTGAAAAACAAAATCAATGATGAATTTCTTTCATTTTGTACTTAAACGCTATAGAAAGATTAATTAAACCATAGGTATTTTAACATTAAAAAAAATATATTATGCTGCCACTTGGATTCCCAGTGATTTATAACAGTTCTTCCTCTTCCTCTTCTTCTTCCTTCTTCCTCTTCTTTTTCTTCCTCCTACCTTTTCTTCTTCCTCTTTTTCCTCCTTTCTCTTTTTCACTTCCTCCTCCTCCTTCATATTATCTATTGTCTCTTCGCAACAGTATGAAGTTACTGCTTCCAGTTCTTTATTTGGGGTTACCTTTCATATGCAATTCTTCCAAAAAGCTAAAATGTTACAATGCATCAGTAAAATATATGTGTGGATCCAAGCAAGATCTCATTTTGCAATTGATAGACAGAAAATTTGTCACTGCATAGATTTTCTAAGTCCTGTCTGAGTTTTTTTGGTATAGCACCCAAATGTGCTGATAGTCAGTGGGAGCATCACGGTTATGTTATGGCTTGTGCTATAAACTTTCAGATCTTAATATTTTGTGATATTAAGTAAGTGTAATGAAATGTGTGAATGACATTGGAGAATTAGGGGAAGATATATTGCCTAGGAAATATCAGAAAGAAGAGGGGGGCTCTCCTAATGGTCTAATGTTATATAAAAAACTAGGAACGATCTAGTAGCATAGGAAATTTGTACTTTTAGACTTACGGATGTGAGGGCAGTTTGGTTGCAAATCTGTCACCCCAGTGATCTCCAGGGTGTCAGTGTTACAAATAGCATCCAAAATTAAATCAGAGTCCAAGGCAAAGTATTGCTCAAAGTTACTATTTATTAAGAGAGCCATGTTGGCACATCTGGGAAAATCCAAATCAGAAGCTTCTTAGTTTTCCCCACCCAGGTTAAAGTTCATGATATTGCTCCCACACCCACAAGTCCACCACATCGTCCAATCCAGTTCCGATCAAATGCAGAGGTGCCAAGACAAAGGATGACCTTGACGTTCTAGAAAGGAATGTTATTTTGGATACATAGCATTTACTCCATACTATCCCCCCTCTATCCCCAATTCCCCACTTTAGAAACAGCGTAGTAGAATAATAGAGAGTATGGCAGCCCAAAGATACAAAACGAACATGGCTGCAGGCCTGACAGGCCTGTACTTGTAGATTTATAAGATTTTGTTAATATAAACTTACAGTAGTAATACTAGTTCATCTAATCATGTCTCCTGTCTTGTTTACCTGGGAGGCTGGTGTTACCCTAGCATATTCCAATAAAATCAAATGAGGCTTATTCAAACAACTTTAGCAAGTAGGGGTTAAAGAGATTTCAGGGACAGTTCTTAAAACAACAGTAATACTCTCCTAGACCAATTACAAAAGTTGTTAGTTGACAGTACTTTTCATGCTGTTCACAGCAGGCTACAGATGGTTTTATAGGTTCACAAATGGATAGTTATATGAGATTTTTTTAAAAAACTGAAAGAACTTCTGATTGCAAATTGCATGATGGTAATCCAGTATTAGTACAGAAGTTTGCAGATGTTCAGACTCGTGAAAGATGGCAAACACATTTCAACAGAGAAGTGTTTTCAGTAGCTAAAAAAATTATAGTAGTAAAGAGGAAAGGTATTTGATCAGCAGCATATTGCAGACAGTGCTAACAAGTCTCTCTGAAAACAACATATTTCTGGAATTTCAAATGTCACTAGCATATTGTTATTGCGTTCTAATACTTCATCCTTTTATTTACATTCCATATATCAATCATCAGTCATATTATAACATTAAGGCAATTAAAACCAGAATTAATACTATTAAAAATCAGTTTAACTGTTAAATGCTTCGGAAAGAGGTGGGCTTCCATTATTTTCCTAAATCTGGAAGACTGCGAGTTAAGCACACTTCCCTGGAAATTGCCATCAATAGCCTATCGATTAGACAAAAAAAAAAAAAGACTCCTTCCCATATACCGGATATGTTCTGATATTTGGGTACCTTTGCCCCAGCCTGTTTTCCTGATTTAAGTAAGCAAGCAGTTTTAGACCAAGAATAGCAGTTTCTTGGATACCATGTCTTATACTATGCCATAGGCTTCAGCAACCTTCAGGAGGCTTCCCTTAAGCCTCTGGACCACTCAAAATGATGCTGCAAGCAAATCGGAGGTCACTTCCGGTTTCGGCGGCACATCATTTTGAGTGCTTCGGAGGCTTCCCAGTCCCTCGGAGGCCCTCCGGAGGCTTCAGCGACCTTCAGGGGGTTTCCCTGAAGCTTCTGGAGCACTCAAAATGATGTGCCGCCAAAACCGGAAGTGACCTCCGATTGCTTGCAGCATCATTTTGAGTGCTCCCGAGGCTTCAGGAAAGTTCATGAAGCCTACGGAGGGCCTCTGGGTGAGAGGAGAGGGAGGCTCTTTTCATCCTCCCCAGGCTCCTATAAAGCCTCTGGAGCCTGGGGAGGGCGAAAAGACCATGTAAAAAATGGGGGGGGGGAATCTGTAGCGCGCGCATGCACACTGGGGGGGTTGCACATTGCATTATGGGTGCAGCACGCCCGCACACGACTCCCCCTGCACTTCCCCATTATGGCACGTAAGCCTAAAAAGGTTCACCATCACTGTACTATAAACTGTAAATTATAAACAATCACTTAATTTAAAACCTGAAAAGTCATATCTTGCTTTGTTGTCCATATCTAGTGTATATTTCAACATAAATATAAAATGCCTTCTCCTGAGATATTGTACACATGAACTTTTATTATTTTTATGTATGTGTATTGGGGGGAAAACTGGAGCAGTTTTGCATGTTGTCTTTGATTTTATTTTAATTCAGCTATAGACATGTTCATATTTTCGTTTTGGAATCCATTAATAAAATATCAGTTAGATTTAGTTTCTGCTAACTTAATATTAATTAGCAATCTGTTTTCCTGATATTCTGTGACATTTGTACTGGCAACGTACTTAAGAAAAAAATGTTTGTATAAAGAGGCTGACAGAAGGAAAAAAATCAAGCACAGAATCATATCATGTTCAGGTAATGGCAAATCAGAAATGCAAAATGGCTGCAACATTTACAAAGGGAATCCATATGCTACCACTCTCATGACTTCAATTGGGCATTTAAAGGCAATACTTTCTGAACTAAAATACCCCAAATGATTTAATTTAAAGAATGTGTTTCCAGAAACTAGCAGGTTCTTTGGCTCCAGAGAAGAGGGGAATAGGCATGCCCTCTTGTCCCTGTGCCCAAGTGGTTAGACAAGACCCAAAGGGCAAGCAACTATGAGTAAACAATTTCAGACTTCTGCTTGAAGAATACCATATTTACCTTAGCAGTTTAAAACCATATGACTTATCAGAAACTATTGGAAGGTGGAGTGGACTCCACTGGATACACTAGTCCATTTCCCTATACAGTATATCATCATCTTTTTATTGCTGTCATTCAATTTAAAAAACCCTAAATCTAGGGACAAAATGATACCTTATCTTCATTTAAATTAATTTATACAACTAGGGTTTTTTTTTCATAGTTTTGTCATAAGGTTAATGTTTTATCAACATTCTTAATATTTGGAGATTAGTGCTAATGTGAACATATATTAAACCAAAATAAATGGTTCAAATAACCAGGCACAAATTATTCTATTCCAGACCTATTGTGCAATTATCTTAGTCTCTAAAGAATGCTCAAATGAGTGAGGATATTATGACCAATGGAAAGGTGGATGGACTTAGGTAACTACAATGGATGTACCATTGAGAGATCTGAAGGATCAGATTAAGGACAGATCATCGTAGAGAAAGATTATCTATAGGTTCACTGAGACTCCACACTAACTTGATGACAAATAATCAAAACAAATATTTAACCAGCAGGAGATAACAGATCATTAACAAATTATGAAGAATCTTATCCTGCTATGTCAATACCTATTTAAAAACCCAAAGTGATCAGATGTTATTTATTTACTACTTGATATCTCTAAATTTAATTTTTAATTAATTTTATGAAGTGTTCTTTTTAAATTGGAAAATTACACTTTCTTCTTTAAGCACAATTTTGCTAGAATTTGCTGTGGATAGTTAGTGCTTTTTTAGTCTTTGCTGCCTCTGTCATAAGAGAAATGCAGGTGGAATATTTAAAAATTGTACTGCTGTGAAATCCTTGAAATTATCTAGCTGAAATCTTTCAGGGTTAATATTCTATGCAAGTCTATATCCTTGTTATTTTTATCTTATTCTGCCAAAAACGAAAGCAGCTGCAGGTTTTACCATTACACCATTGTTTTCAGAATTGCATATCAAATCAGTTTAAATATCTGATTCTTTTTAAATTTTTATGACAATCAGATCTTGCCACCTTCAAAGTTCAAATTCAAGCATAACAATAAAAATAATAATAACAATAGAACAATAACAGCAACAGCTCTAAGAATGCAATATAGCACATTTTGCATCTTCTGAATGCATAATAGTGGCAATAACTATATGCATACTGATTTAGCCATAATCCTCTTTGTTAAAATTCAGCAAATGCTTCGGATGCAAATCCAAACTGTCAGATTATTATTTTTTATATGCTACAGTTCTAAAATATATGATATTTACTCACAAAGAAATACTATTATGTTTCATTTCTGGTTTTAGGCCATCAAATTTTAGAATTGCTTCATTTGAGTCAAATTTGAAGCTGACAAGAAATCATCTCCTACGGTGCTAATGTGCATAATCAGAGTGCGGATTTGGTTGCAAATATTAACTATATTTCTTTGTGGAAACATGTTTGCATATATTATACATGATATTATTTTTATGGGTAATTAGAATTTCACATATTCATAATTTATAATTCATCAAACAAGCACACAACCCAAAACAGTTTTAATAATTTGATATCTATTTTGACCTAATTTACCAGATCCGCATGTCACCTTCATAAAGTACTCAATAGCAAAATATAAATATGAAATCAGAATAAATATTTATATATAAAAATAAAATAAGAAAATGTTGTTCCTGGACTTTTAGTTTTATATCTATATAACAAAACTTATGCATTCATCTATGCATCCAAAAAAGTGATATTAGAAAGGTTTTATTTCCTACTGTACTTTTATTATATGTTTTAAAATACCTGATGTAACTCAGAACTTATAATTACTTAATTATGTAATTACTTAAAATTTTGCTGGACCAAATTTTCACATAGATTCGCCAACAGCATTGACTAAGCTGTGTAGCAGATCAATAAGCATTTATTATTATGCCTGTTGTTATTTTTCATTGCCAGGGAATTTTCTTCAGATGTAGAAAAGCATATTTAAAAAGCTGGTCTTTCTTAGCCGTAGAGCTGTAGTGCAACTGAAATTTTAATGGTAACAGTTTTGAAGTCCTTCTTGATGAACCCTTATTAATGGACCTTAGCAACATCATAGTAATTATGCATATCCTTGAATTACCCAGTAATACTGTTTGAGCGCAGATTAATTTAAGTGCATCATACAAAGTAGTTAATGCAATTTCCAATGTGATGAGCATGTGGGGGGTTTCAGTAAGTAATGCCAGCCTCAATATCACGGTTGCTGCTTAGGAAATCATCTGGTGTCCATGCATACATCACAAGCAGGTACATGAAAGAAACTTTACTTTTACAACTCATGAATCCAATTGTCTTATGAAGCAGAACTCTGGTAACTAGTTTCCACTCCAAATCCCATTCCTTTTATATAGTCAATATGGCACCTTTAGTCATAAAGAGAATAGGCTATCGATGGGCAAAAACAACTTAACCCAGCTCTTTTCCTAATATATGTATTGCTTCAACCATTTAGATTCTACTTCAAAATGGGCTGTGAGAGTTTCACCTCTGGAGATCAATAAATAAACAGGGAGGAGTGGAATTAAAGGCTGGTAATTTAGAGAAAGATGAATTTGCAACAGATCAGTGCCTATCATGCACTGAGTAAGATGTATGAGGTCTATTCAGTTAGCTTGAGGTTTATCGGTAAGTATTGATTTTTAATGAGACTAACCTTAAAATCATTATTAATGAACATAAAAACTCTGGATAAAGAGAAAAATCTTGCCTCCTTTCTTCAGCGAAAGAGAGAAGAAATTAAGTACGTAATCATTTTAAGTCCTTTTGCATTGCTACCAATTTATAGAGAAGGATAGAGAAAATGCTGGTGAAGAAATGCAAGAAGTGTTAGCAAGTTCAAGAAATAAAACAACATATCAGCCCTGAAAAAAAGTAAAACATGAGGAAAAAGACTCACAAAACCCTGCTTTGATCTGCATGATGTTACAGAGCAAAGAGGAACACTTTGGCATAAACTCAAAGTTATGTTTTTACATCTGATAATAAGAAAGAAGAATTCCAATAATCCTGTTTCCTGACCTGGTTGACAAAATCAGCAATTGCTTTTAGGTCCTCATTCAAAGGTCCTCTGAATCTCAAAGGAAAATTAAGGAGAAATTTCCTGACGAAAAAATTAATCAGTGGAACGAATTGCCTCCAAAGGTTGTGGGTGCTTCACCATTGGAGGTTTTAAAGAAGACATTGGACAACCATTTGTCTGAAATGGTATAGGATTTCCTGTTTGAGCAAACAGTTGGAGTAGAGTTGGGCTCCCCTTGAGATGCACCCAAAGGCTGCAGCTGGTCCAAAATACGGCCGCGCGGGCAGTTCTGGGAGTTTCTAGATACTCCCACGTAACACCGCTCCTGCGCAGGCTGCACTGGCTGCCTGTGGACTTTCTGGTGCGTTTCAAGGTGTTAGTCATCATCTTTAAAGCGCTCCATGGCACAGGACCTAGTTATTTACGGGATCGTATCCTGCCCCATACATCCCTCTGGCCAATTCGCTCTCACAGAGAGGGACTTCTCCGAGTGCCGTCCACCAGGCAATGCCAGCGGGCAACGCCGAGGGGAAGGGTCTTCTCTGTGATGGGCCCGACCCTTTGGAACGACCTTCCCCCTGATATCAGGACGACCACGGACCTCCGCTCCTTCTGCCAGAAACTCAAGATGCATTTGTTCCATCTAGCCGGCTTGGCCTAATTTCATGCTGCTCACCCCAGTCTGTGATTTTAAATGATTTTATTCGGTTTTATGGGGTTACTTTTTAACTTTTATAAATTTGTACAGGGGATTATTTAATTCGATTTTAACTTTGTTTGTATTGTTTTGATTTTAGTAGTTTTAATTTTTACCTGTACACCGCCCCGAGTCCCTTCGGGGAGAGGGGGCGGTCTAGAAATCAAATTAAATAAATAAATAAATAAATAAATAGAAGACCTCCCAGGTCCCTTCTAATTCTGTTACTTTGTTATTCTGAATTTGTCTTGGTTGTTGTTGATAGTAATTGCACTTCTACTGCCATCATCATCATCATCATCATTGTAACGCTTGAGAACATTTGCAGGCAAATAAATGAAAATAAGAATAGAAGAAGCACTTTTGGCATACACTCTGGATCATTCAATCAAGCAAAATTTGAGGTTTTCCAAAAAGAAGTTTGCTGCCAGTCTTTCTTGCTTGAAGCTATTTTGGAAAAATAGATATGTTGGGAAGAATATTTTGTAAAGTGTGTTATAAAAAAAACAGCATTAGTATAAATTTGAAACAAACAAAAAAGTCCAGCCACCTCTATCAACAACCATAATCTTGGAGCCCTAATAAAACCGCCCCATCAGCCTGGTACAAAATAACAATATCCCATTGTCAACAGTGTGTTCAGTTCCAGGTTCCACACATTAAGAAATATTAAAGGAGGAAATGCAAACAAAGTTGATATAGGGATATAATCTGGGCAAGAAAAGGGAATTATTCAAAACACGACAAATGAGGAACAGATGCACATTAAGCATCTTATCTCTTAAGTGAGACTTCAGTCTATCAGCTGTAGAATCCATGTGGAAGATACTCAAACAGCTGATTGAGACTTGCTTTAATGTGCTCATTAATAAATGAGGACTGCTGTTTTATTACTTAGTTTACAATATACTGTAATTGAACCCCCTTCTTTGTGACATTAAATCTAATTAATGGGACTATCTGAATCTTGCTTCCTGGAGAGGACCACAGATATGACCTTGGTGAAGGAATATGGTAACAGGAGTTAACAAAACATAAATTAAATTTAGGAGAGGAAGAATACATTGAAAAAAATGTTATAATGAGCTGGATTTAATTCTCTTTGGTATAAGGGAGGGAAAGAAGTAAAATAATTTAAGGTTTTTACCCCCTCCCCTCCCTAATATTTTGAATGATCTTACAGACCTTCACTCCAATCTTTGGATAAGTTGATTGAAGTTTTCCCTTTCTTCCTTTCTGTTTCCCTCTGGGTTTGTTTTCTTTGTCATTGTTATAACTTTCTTGTGCTCTTTTTTGGTCTCATTCTCTGTTTTTCAATATTTTTTTTAAACAATTGTAAACTATTCAGAGTCACTGAGAGTGAAAAGGTGTGTAAATGTAAAATGTGAAGTTACTGTATAACTTGCCAGTTTCAGGGACTTGACATAGTGAGGCTTCAATTGAAGCAATAGAAACTACAATTAATAAAGAAAGACTAAGGGAAATTGGGTTATTTGGCATCAGCATTTAGCCTGTATTGAATATGGACATGACACTTTTTAGTAAATTTACCTTTTATGTAAGTGGTGTCATATAAGATTGAGATCTCTCCTTTCTTCTTTCCACAGTGCAGGACTTTTTTTATACTAAATAGAACTTTGGGCTTGATGTCTTTAGTAAATAATAAGATGTATACTAAAATTACAAATAGTAATTTGTAATTACTACAATAGTAATTTTAGTATATGATTTTAACATAATTAAAAAAAAGTTTGGTAACACCTGTCTTCTTCTCTAGTAATGTGATATGAAAATAAATAAAAGATGTTAAAGAGAAAAATAAAATATGCAAATTTCATGATGGTAATTTCATGTTTTATGTGATCTTTTAGGTACATGCCTAGGGCCTATAAAATTTTTGGGACTTGGGAGATCGTTTCCGGCTTCGGACGCGGACGGACGTGGATCCTTTACGTCCGCCGCTGTGTTGCCTCAGCTGTGCCCTTGGGCGTGGGGGGGAGGTTTAAAATCCCCCCCTCTGCACGGGCGGCTTGCGGCGAGGGCCCCCATCTCGACGGCTGTCGGGGGGGCTGCCGCTTCGCCCTAGGGGCTGGGAAACTTTCGCGGGGGGAGCTTCCCTTTCGCCGAAGGAGCTGGAACATGGAGGATGTCTAAAGGAGCAGAAACTTCGGGGCTGAATGGCTGCGCCGGGGCTCCGGATTAGAAAATTGGTATGTGCCTTATTTGGACTTTTTTTTTGCATTCAAAGTGAGGAAAAGAGAGATAGGGGGGAGTTGGAAACAACCCCCCTTGCAATTAAAGCGGCAGTGTGAAAGAGTTCCGCGCTGCGGAGAAAGCAAAAGTGGCTTCCGTTGGACTTATTGGAAAAGGAAACTGCTTGTTAAAGAAGGGATTGCTGTTAAACAATTTAACATGAGTTTTGTTATATTTTAAATTGACTGTTTCCACTTCTAGTTGTTCCACCCTGCCGGCAAGGCGGAAAGATGGCGTTTTCTTTGTTCCCAGGACGGAACTTTTCTTCTTTGAAAGCAAGCATTCCTCTATTTTAACAGAATTAGACTAATTTCAAAATATATAAGAAAAGGACTTCTCTGGTGTCTCTTGGTGTTCTCCTCCTTCGTGAAACCTTCTGCTCCTGTTTGGAAAGTTTTTTCCTTTTTTTTCCTTTTTCTCTCTGGATGTTGTAAATTTAATTTGAATTTCAGCTGCTTTTGTCTCGGACTTCACAGACTGCCCGCCCAACAGCGCCATTTTTTCTTCCCTTTTTTCTTCTCTACGCACTGACACTTAAAACTTTAATTTAATCCGCGCCAGTCCGGCTTTCGGCCCGGGCACAGCACCGAGACGGCATTGGTCGCGTTGGTTGATGATCTCTGGAGGGCCAGAGATGGGGGTTGTTCCTCTATCCTGGTCCTATTAGACCTCTCGGCGGCTTTCGATACCATCGACCATGGTATCCTATTGCATCGGCTGGGGGGGTTGGGAGTGGGAGGCGCCGTTTTACGGTGGTTCTCCTCCTACCTCTCTGGCCGATCGCAATTTGTGTTGACAGGGGGGCAGAGGTCGACCTCGAGACCACTCACTTGTGGGGTGCCTCAGGGGTCGGTCCTCTCACCTCTCCTGTTTAACACATACATGAAGCCGCTGGGTGAGATCATCCGTGGTTTTGGGGTAGAATACCATCTTTACGCTGATGACACTCAGTTGTATATATCTACCCCAAACCACCCCAACGATGCCGTAGCGGTGATGTGCCAGTGCCTGGAAGCCGTGCGGATCTGGATGGGAAGTAACGGACTTAGGCTCAACCCGACCAAGACCGAGTGGCTGTGGTTTCCGGCTGCCTGATTCAACCAGCTCATTCCATCGCTGGCCATAGGGGGCGAACATCTTGCCCCTGTGGATAGGGCGCGCAATTTGGGTGTCCTCCTGGATACCCGGCTGTCCATGGAAGATCAAGTGACAGCCGTGGCCAGGAGGGCGTTTTACCAGGTTCGCCTGGTTCGCCAATTGCACCCCCTATTGGATCGGGACGCCCTGCGCACAGTCACTCATGCGCTTGTGACATCACGACTGGACTATTGTAACTCTCTCTACATGGGGCTCCCCTTGAGGTGCACCCGGAGACTTCAGCTAGTCCAGAACGCAGCCGCGCGAGCAATTATGGGAACCGCTAGGTTTACCCATGTAACACCGCTCTTGCGCGAGCTGCACTGGCTACCTGTCGTCTTCCGGGTGCGCTTCAAGGTGTTAATTATCATCTTTAAAGCGCTCCATGGCTCGGGACCTAGCTATCTGCGGGATCGGATCCTGCCTCATACTTCCTCACGGCCGATTCACTCCCACAGAGAGGGACTTCTCGGGGTGCCGTCCACTAGACATTGTCAGCGGGCGACACCCAGGGAAAGGGCTATCTCTGTGGCGGGCCCGGCCCTCTGGAACGACCTTCCCCCCGATATCAGGACGACCACGGACCTCCGCTCCTTCCGTCTTAAATTAAAAACTCACTTTTTCTGTCTGGCTGGCCTAGGATAAGTCTCTCTGTCTTTGGGGTTTTTATTGGAATCAGTATTGTTTAGTTTTAATGGGGAAATTTTAGCGCAGGTTTGTTTAATTTGTTTTTAGAATTGTTTTGTATGTATGTATTGTTTTTATTCTGCCTGTGCACCGCCCCGAGTCCCCGTGGGGAGAGGGTGCGGTTTTATAAATATTAAATTATTGTTATTATTATTATTATTATTATTATTATTATTATTATTATTATTATTATTATTATTATTATTATTATTATTATTATTATTATTATTATTATTATTATTATTATTATTAACATTATTATTATTAAATTATAATTATGGCTTCGAGGAAACCCCCATCTGGGAAATTAAGTTCTGCTCCAACATCTACAAGACCCAGCCCATCCTCACAACCAAAGATTTTAGCAATGCTACAGAAAGAAACAGAAATTGAGGATCCTAAGTCACCATTAAATATAGAGGAGATGTTTCAAAGGATAATGAATGAAATGCAACAAATCCAGGAAGACAATTTAAGCACAAGATTGGAATTATTGGAGGCGCAAAGAGAAATAACAAATAATAAACAAAAAATTGTGGGGCTGGAAGGGGGGGGCGGTTGAGATACTTTAAGAAAGAACTTTCAGATATTACTGGTCAAATGTCTAAAATTGATTTTGAACGTATGTCTTTCTTTTTAAGATTTCAGAACTTTCCTGAATTACCGAATGAAAATTTAAAAGAGGTGATGGCTACTATGTTAGCGGATTACATTAAGAAAGATAAGGAATTTATTTGGGGGACATTGATTTTATTTATAGAATTAATTCAGCATTTGCCAGAATAAATGAGGTACCCAGAGAGAGATATATTAAATTTATAAGAAGGTCAACGAGAGAGGAGATACTGAGAATGCAAAGAGTCGGTCCTTTGATGTATCAGCAAAACGAGGTGGCCATATTGAAGCAGATCCCAAAGAAAATAAGAGATATAAGAAAGAATTATTCTTTCTTAACTAAAAAATTGTTTAAAAAGGGGGTGTGGTTCAAGTGGTTGATGCCTGAAGGGATGCTGGTATTCTGGGAGGGAGGAAGAGTTAGAATCAAAACAGTTGAAGAGGCGCATAATTTTCTTAAAAAACACTCAATCCTGGATGATGATGAGATGGGAACGGGAGGGGCCACAGGTCCACTTGCTGGTGGGGGGGGAGGAAGAGACTATAGCAAAGAGGCTCAGATTGCAAAAATAATTTGTTATATTTTCTTTTTTTTTATGATGGCAATTCCTGTACGGATGTCAATAGTATAAAGTAATTGAATGCATAAAATAATATGAAAATGTATAATTTTAAAATGTATGTACCCCTTTCTTTTAATAATTCCTTTTTAATGAAATATGTACGAAGACTCGGAGGCGGTCATCAAACCCGATGTGGAAGCTCCAAAATATTATCTAATACCTTACCTATCCCTTTCCTGTTATAAATTGTTAAAACCAATAAAACTTTTTCAAAAAAATTTTTTGGGGGGGGGGACTTACAAACATCTATACTTTGTAGATTTCAAAATTAAACATATTTAAGATGTTTTAGTACTTTATTATGTGACATTCTCTGAAATTAATTGAAAAATATAAGTCCAAAAATACCTTTAAAATCTTAAGTATTATATTATTACCACAATGAAGATCTATAAAATGCACCTTGTGTCTACATAGGTCCTGAGATAATATGAGTTTGTTGGATCCTCAGGTCTACCCAGATTTTGAAGTGATGTCCATTGAATACAAAGAAATTTCTAAATCATTGTAGGAAATCTTAATTAATAATAATAATAATAATAATAATAATTTAATTTTATATCCCGCTCTCTCTCCCCAAGGGGACTCGAGGCGGGGCACAGGCAATTAAAAATACAAATAAAACCACAGACAAATACAAAATACAAAGTTAAAAATAGATTAAATTGATCCTGCGCTAAAACCCATAAACTAAACTAAAAATTACCCCTAAAAACCCCTAACCTAAAAAGAGACTACCCAAGGCCGGCCAGACGAAAAAAGTGCGTCTTTAATTTTAAGCGGAAGGAGCGGAGGTCCGTGGTTGTCCTGATATCGGGGGGAAGGTCATTCCAGAGGGCTGGGCCCGCCACAGAGAAGGCCCTTCCCCTGGGCGCCGCCCGCTGACAAAGTCTAGTGGACGGCACCCGGAGAAGTCCCTCTCTGTGGGAGCGAATCGGCCGTGAGGATGTATGGGGCAGGATCCGATCCCGCAGGTAGCTAGGTCCCGAGCCATGGAGCGCTTTGAAGATGGTAATTAACACCTTGAAGCGCACCCGGAAGACGACAGGTAGCCAGTGCAGCTCGCGCAAGAGCGGTGTTACGTGGGCAAACCTAGACGTGCCCATAATTGCTCGCGCGGCTGCATTCTGGACCAACTGAAGCCTCCGGGTACACCTCAAGGGGAGCCCCATGTAGAGAGAGTTGCAATAATCCAGTCGGGATGTCACGAGAGCATGAGTGACTGTGCGAAGGGCGTCCCGATCCAATAGGGGGCGCAACTGGCGTACCAGGCGAACCTGGTAAAACGCCCTCCTGGCCACGGCTGTCACTTGATCTTCCATGGACAGCCGGGTATCCAGGAGGACACCCAAGTTGCGCGCCCCATCCACAGGGGCAAGATGTTCGCCCCCTATGGCCAGCGTTGGAGAGAGCTGGTTGAATCGGGCAGCCGGAAACCACAGCCACTCGGTCTTGGTCGGGTTGAGCCTAAGTCCGTTACTTCCCATCCAGATCCGCACGGCTTCCAGGCACTGGCACATCACCGCTACGGCATCGTTGGGGTGGTTTGGGGTAGATATGTACAGCTGGGTGTCATCAGCGTACAGGTGGTACTCTACCCCAAAACCACGGATGATCTCACCCAGCGGCTTCATGTATGCGTTAAACAGGAGAGGCAAGAGGACCGACCCCTGAGGCACCCCGCATGTGAGGGGTCTCGGGGTCGACCTCTGCTCTCCTGCCCGCACAAATTGCGATCGGCCAGAGAGGTAGGAGGAGAACCACCGTAAAACGGTGCCTCCCACCCCCAACCCCCCCAGCCGATGCAATAGGATACCATGGTCGATGGTATCGAAAGCCGCCGAGAGGTCTAATAGGACCAGGATGGAGGAACATCTCCCATCTCTGGCCCTCCAGAGATCATCTACCAACGCGACCAATGCCGTCTCGGTGCTATGCCCGGGCCGAAAGCCGGACTGGCGCGGATCTAGATAGTCAACTTCCTCCAGGTGACGGGGAAACTGTTGTGCCACCACACTCTCAACAACCTTCGCCAAGAAGGGAAGGTTGGAGACTGGACGGTAGTTGTTCAAAAGAGCTGGGTCCAAAGAGGGCTTCTTGAGGAGGGGCCTCACCATGGCCTCTTTTAGGGAGGCAGGCAAGGAACCCTCACTCAAGGATGCGTTGACAACCTCTTGGAGCCAGCCTCGTGTCACCTCCCAGGATGCCAGTACAAGCCAGGAGGGGCACGGGTCCAATAAACATGTGGTGGCTCGCAGTCGCCCACGTAGCCTGTCCATATCCTCGGAAGTAACGGAGTCAAACTCCTCCCAAACAAGATCTCTCTCGTGGCATCCCACTGGGCCATGAATGGGGGTTAGCTCACTCTGTATCTGGGCGGTTTTCTCCTGCAGAAAAATCACAAATTCCTCTGCTCTACCCTGTAGTGGGGCTTCCCGTTCCCTCTGTTGAAGGAGGGCGCGGGTCACCCTAAACAGGGCGGCAGGGCGGTTGATTAAAAATCAACTTTACTTAATGTTATCTTCTAGAAAATAAAGCAGAGCATCATTGGTCTGTTCTACATATCAGAAATTATCTGTATATTATACACAATAAAATATATGATTGGGTTGAAGAAAATCTTGCATTCCATTTCATTAGAAATGGGGTTGGGATAGTATCATATATGCCATTTGCAAACATTAGAATCACACACTTCATTTTGATTTAAGTTTGAAAAGCAATTAGTGGCTCCTCAAATGCTTCAGAAAAGATTAAGTGATCTGCTATGGTATAGGTAGATGTTCAATTTAGTAATATAATGAATTTGTATTCAAAAGACAGTGTGATCCTGCTTTTCTTCATTCTTATTAATACTAGTTTATATTTCACATAAAAACTACATGATAAGTTAAAGGTCAAAATAGCTTTCTTCACTTTTAAAACCTTAATCTTAATGTTTAACTGAAAGATGACTTTGCAATGACTTACAGAACCATTAACTTTATAATTGCAGCATCAATCATGATTGTTCAACATTTTGCAATACACAGCAGGAATATAGCTATATGATGTCCTTTGTAACCTGTATAAGGTTAATAACAACAGGTACTATATGGCAATTACTCTAAAAAATTAAGTAAAAACGTCACTAGCATGCATGTGTGTGTATGTATACAAATCCTAGTCATCATATATAGCATATTTATATATGTTGACAAAATTACATAATAGTTAAATGGCAAACATAAAACTGTGTATGCCGTTTAGTGAATTACTCCAAAACAATGCCAAGATGGTACTATAATTTTCTTAGGGTTATATACATGCATGACATTTATTCTTTTATGAAGGGAAAAGTATATTAATTTTTACATTATCCTAGTTTCTCTGTCCCTATAAAACTCAAGCAAGATTGCAATTGTAATGAGTGCACATTTGAAGGACTCCTTTACTGTGATTAACAGTTATAATTGTTTTTAAATATTTATGGGGTTTTATTTTTCAATTTAGTGTTATATGCCTAAATCACAATTTGATAAAGAAATAGATAAAATTGCATTCGGTCTAGAATCATAATATATCATACTAAAAACTGTTAGAATGACTACAAGTTGAAGGCATTTCCTGGAGTTATATCTTGTTTTTCTTACAATGGGCTTAAGTTGATCTACATTAAGGCTGTGCAAGGTTTCAGACAAGCTTAACAAAATTTCAATCTGAGTGTTCTATCAAAGCATTCTGGAAAAGGTAAACGTCCTTAACCCTGCTTCTAAACAATAAATTGAGTTGTCTCCCCTTGGACTGTGTAGTATATCTTAGTATAGTATAATTTCTTTTAGATGTGTTTAGTATTTTGTCATATTACACTGAACCATTTACTATTTAGCTTCATTTGGATAATCTGGGTTTTTCAGCAATCACCAAATCATTACCTCTAGCAAACTGTCCAGGTAATTACTTTTTTTGGTTTTATTGACTATAAATATTATCTTACAATTATGATAATACTTCAGCTAGACATTAAACATGATTGCTTTTTAATGCTGTTTATTTCAGTTTTCAAGAGATGACAAAAAAATGAAAGTATTTTGTCCAGATATTTTCTAGTTATTATATTTGTGTCCCAAAGTATATGAAAGAAGATAAGGGCAAATATATTATTTTATTAATAAATGGTTTAAAGATACTAATGCAAGTTTCTGACTTTAGATGTTGCTTATAATTTGAACTGTAGAGAATACTGTGCTATATCAATAAATATATCTATGTGGTACAGTGGTTAGAGAATCAAATAAGAGCAAGGAAGACCAACATTCAGGTCACAATTGACCATGAAATGCACTTAATGACATTTTCTCTCAGGCAAAGAAATCTAATAAAGTTGTCATGAGGATAAAATGAGACAGAAGAGTCATGGGTGTTATCATATGCCCTTTAGAGAAAGAAAGAAGTGTAATATGGGAATGCCAAAGAAATCCACCTGAATTTCATTTCCACAGAAGTGGTTTGATCTACCAAAAGGCATGCTGCTGATTTTTATGATCACAAAAAAGAATGAATGCCAAATGCCAAACTGAAAATAATAAACTCTCATGCCCTTATGAAATAATGAAAAATCAGAAATATAATTTATTTTTATTAATAACAATAAAATTAACAGAAGTAATATGAGCAATATCAGATGGGTTTTTCTCCCATTCAGCTATGATGGCCAGGGGAAGTACAGGCAACTGATGTGACTTATTCTTAAGAGTCTTTAGAACATATGTTTACAGTTGTAAGCCTTCCCCATCTGGTACCAGAAAACAGTAGTGCAGCAATCAGTCACAAAGTTGATATTTGGTTATTATTACCAGCAAAATATATGTATAGCAACAGAGGGCAAATCCTGCTTTCCAAGCCAAGTGTGGAAAATTGATCAGAACCTGATTATGTGTCTGGCAAGAAAAGGATACCAATTACATTGTTAGAATTGAGCAGTTACATTGTTAGTGAGTGGCAAGGGGAACCTGTTAAGTCTATCAGAACTTCACAATGCAGCGAGACACTCGGCAGCTTCCTTGCAGAAATACAAGAAAGAAGCAACAAGAACCGATTCCTAAACTGAGATGGGTCTAGGACACCTTACCTCAACTTGCTGTGACCAACTGGCTGTGGCCAACTCACCATGGAACAAATCACTGTGGGTACATTAATATCAGAGAAATGGTGAGATAGCATAATTAAAGAAAGGATGCAAAAGGAAGGACAAACATGAAATGTACGGACAAAAAATAAAATATTTTTAAAATTATGTTAAATAATTAAATTTATTTGTTGCTCTTGGCCCATGGCAAGTTGGCCAAGGTGAGTTGGCCATGGCAAGTTATCACATTCCAGCATGTCACACAGAATACTTTTTATATCACTGCAACACACTAAGTAATATGACAAGTAGCTCTTTCAAACCCATTTATCATCTTAAATCTTACTTGAGTATGTTTACTTAGATTGTTAGACAGCCACTTTTCCCTATGAATTGTTTTAGTTGTGGAATCAATGTACTGTGTTGCACTAATTTTTGTGCCTTAATGTTGAGGAATCATCTCTCTTGAAATGCTTTTCTACATCCTTCGTAGCTGACAGGGACAGCATACTTTATATTCCAACTTTTTTTTTTATAAAATAATTTTATTGATTTTACAATTTTATAGTAGGAAAAGGGTAAATAGGGTGTTTCTTAACAATATTTTAGAGCTTCCATATCAGTGCTGATGACCATCTCCGAGGTCTCTCACAATATCAATTCAATTAAAAAATAAAAAAAGAAATTGGAAAGGGTACATACATTTCAAATCGCAAATTTCATAATCTAAAAATTCATACATTCAATTACTTTGTTTCCATAAACATCCTTAACATGGATTACTATATATAAGAAAAAAAGCAAAAAAAAAAATCATTTTTGTGATCTGAGACTCTTTGCTATTGTTTCTTCTTCTTCCACCCCCCCAGTAGGCAGAGCTGTAGCCCCTCCCGTTCTCGTATCATCATCGTCTAGGATTGAGGAGTGCTTTTTAAGAAAGGCCTGGGCCTCATCTACCGTTTTCATTCTAACTCTTATATTCCAACTTTTAAGCTATATCCTTTGGTGGTGATCTATAAGGTATTCCTTCTCTGCCATAGTGTCCAGGACACTATAATCTTGAGGTCTAGACAGACAACTGTGCTGTCAAGACAGCATGGAAAACTGTTTTTTTTTTTTTACTAGAACTATATAATCACGGTAGAAGAACTACCTGCAATATAAATGATTGAGAGTTCTCTTTTCCAAGCACTTACAACCTTATGAAAAAATTTAATATATTGGTTTAGCTTTATTTTTACTCGGTTATAGATAAATGAGTAACTTTGAATTTCAAACCGAGTAAAAATAAAGCTAAAACAATATATTAAATTTTTTTATATTTATATATTTTAGTTTCTTTTTTCCTTAAATTTCCTTTAAAAAAACACTTTCTAAAAAATACTTGTGAATCATAGATTTTCTGTATGTGTTTTTAAATCAGGTATGTCACTGTATTAATAACATATTGAACATAATATTATCTTATGAGTAGTAGCAATTGCTCTTTATATTATCTTCCTTTTATCTCTGAACTAAGAAATAACTCTTTATACAATTTTATAATACCCAAAGTATAAAATAAATTTAGTATCACATTTCAGTAGTGTCATATCACTTCATTGTCTGATGCTAGGATATTCTGGAAGTTCACGCAGATTGCAATAACAAACCCTTTTTGTATTGTTAGCAGTAAAATGGCATCAAAAGGGCTATAATATTTAGCAAGACTTAAGGATTTATGTGACCATAATGTGACCACTAGATCAGGAGACAGGCCTTTGGTTATTGGGAATTAATGTAACAATACAAGTATATCTGCAATAAATTCAGATCAAAGTCACAAAGAATTTTCATCATGATGTCAAAATTGAAAGAAGAGCTTATATTGAATTATACCTTAATTTTAGAAGCACATTTCTAGGGGAAAAAATGAAATTATAAAAGGAGAAATGATGTGTATCAAATTGAGTATCTTAATAGGTGAACTTTGATGGGCTGAAATAAGCCACTTTAAGGCAATAATTACATGCTATCCTATTCAGATTATGGGGACATAGGAATGGCAATGATATTTAAAAAGAACATTTTGTGAGAGTAAGATGGTCTCAGATGGTCAGAGGTGAGCAGTTAGTAGTAGACCTGGCAGTTACCAAAACAAGAGATACTATAGATGTTAACTTTCTTGTGCTCATAAAAAGAAATGTTTCTAACACTTTAAATAGCTCAGACTGGAGAAAGAGTCATAACAATTTTGAAACCTGATTTCACTGCAATTGGAACTCCCATTAAATATACAATACACCAGATATTGGAATATTTTCATGATCATAATTAGAAGTACGTAGTTGTTAAAGGTATTCTCATACTTAGTTATGGACAAAAAGATTAATGGCATGGAGCAAAGTAAGTGAGGATTTAAAATAAAGTTATGTACTGTTATTGAGAAATGTCTAATTGCTAAAATGTACAAAATTTTGTTGGCATTGGAACAGAGGAAGAGTTGGCTGAAGAACGCATGATAAAGTGGGTAAGAGTTTTGGTTATAATATACAGGTCAATCAATGGAAATATATGTGGTTAAAAGGATTGAACTTACAATGTATTATGATCTCAAAGATAATTTTTATAAAATGATGTATTGTTGATACTTAAACCTGAAAAATTATCTAGCCTGCCCTGTCACTCAAGCTCTCGTCACCTCCCGCCTGGACTACTGTAACGCTCTCTACATGGGGCTTCCCTTGAGATGCACCCGGAGGCTCCAGTTAGTTCAGAATGCGGCCGCGCAGGGGATTTTGGGAGCACCTGGATGCTCCCATGTGACACCTCTCCTGCGTGAGCTGCACTGGCTGCCTGTGGCTTTCTGGGTGCGCTTCAAGATACTGGTGACCACCTTTAAAGCACTCCATGGCAAGGGACCTGGTTATCTGCAAGACCGCCTCTGCTGCCAAATACCTCCCACTGACCAGTCTGCTCCCACAGAGTGGGCCTCCTCAGGGTGCCGTCAGCCAGACAATGTCGGCTGGGGACCTCCAGGGGGAGAGCCTTCTCTGTGGCAGCTCCTGCCCTCTGGAATGACCTCCCCCCTGAATTACGCACAATCACAGACCTACATCTCTTCTGTCGGGCCCTGAAGACACATCTATTTCGTGCAGCCAGCCTGTCATAGTCTTTTAATTGGGGTTTTAGTATTGGGTTTTATAACAATAGGCCAAATGATTTAATATTTACTAATTTGTTATTTTAAGTTTTGTATTTCTTTGTTTATTATGGCTATTCACTGCCCTGAGTCCCGAGAGGGAGAAGGGCGGTATATAAGTTAAATAAATGACATAAAATGAAATAAATGAATTTCAAATATATACTGGTTATAAGCACAACATAAAAGACATTTTATAATTCTTGGTGGACATGTAAAAAAGGGTAAAAAGAAATGGATTCAAATATATACTTTGATATAGAGGGTTTTAAAGGTCAATATTCGATTGAAACCATAACTTTTCTTTTAGAGACTAATGGATAAACTACTAGGGGGAAAAAACTATATAGGATTTATTTTGATATATGACCACTGTGGAAAGATTACTATATGCACAGAGATGAAAATTTTTAATATTCTCCACTGTCAAGTAATGGCTGGTGAAGTTGATACGTTTTGCTGAAATGGATGAATTGACTACTTTGATTAGAAAAAAAACCCATAATGTTTATTTATGGGTAGCTGAAAGTTTCTTATTGGCTTTTTGTGTAAAAATGAAAAAAATTAACTTGTGATTTGTGGTTTTGATGATTAGGTAGATAATACAAGGATGAGTAATATAATTTTAGAGAAAAAGATTAAATATATATTTGTAAATGCTATGCAGGATATCAGAAGCCACCTTTATATATTCTTTTTCATGTATTTCTCTTCAACTTGTTTTATTTTCTTGCACTTTTTTCTTTTTCTTTTATCTCTCTTTTTCGTTCTTTTACTTCATTGTATATTAGTTTCTTTTTGCTTTTATCCGCTTGTTTAAATTTTTTTAATATAAATTATATACACACAAAAATAATATTTTCATAATGGCTAATAGATGTTGCTTATGTGCCTCATTACCAAGTTGCTGGAAGAAGCCATGCAATTGTAAGTATGTGTTTAACTGTAGTCCAATATAACTGTATCAGGTTCAGGCCAGCTGGTTCGCTCACGTGCACTTTTTGCACACATACGCTTGATGTGTGCTGGGTAAGCATGTGCAGTGCAATTAAAATTATTCTTCTCATGTGCAGAACTGAAAGACAAGATGTCGACACCAACAGCACTGACCAGAGAACTGGTTTGGGGGCATGTCAGGTCTGGGTTGCTGCCGGTTCCAGCGACAAAGGCTGCTAAACCACTACCGATTGGCCGAACCAGTGGGAACCCACCACTGAACTGTGTATATTATATAAGTTACATATAGCTTATATAGCTGTGGTTCAACAAAACACACACACACACACACACACACACACACACATATGCAAACTGTGTGTGTATCCTTGCTATTTTGCTATGTGTACTTACCAAGCAGGTTGAGGATGGATTTCCTCAGGACATGCTAAATGAACAGGAAGGTTTCATAAAACCTTCTGAAAATAAAGTGAAAGGGCATCTAAATCAAAAACTAAAACTGATTATAAAATAATAAAACTAAGAATGATAGTAATTTATTGAGTTACAAGACTTAAAGGAAGATTGCCTTTGCATTATTGATTACTGACTATCCAAAATGTTTGATTGTTTATGTCATGTCAGTATGTAGAAACCATTGAAAGTATGAAGCAAGGATGTCCATTATTCCTATATCTGTTTAATATAACAAATACATTTGAAAAAGGATAAGATTAAAAATGATGGCAACTAGAATCAAAATTGGAGATCCAAACAACATTTTAAATCAAGCAGATGATACCACTTCATTACTCCAATATAAAGAAGATTTAGTACAGCTTTTTATGGAACTAAAACTGCAAAGGGAAAAATCTGTGTTAAAGTTCAATATTAAGAATACAAAGGTAACGGCATGCTTCATGGACTGATAGTTGTTAGCAAATAAATGAAGGTGACAGATAGTTTTGTTTTCTTGGGTTCAAGAATAGATAAAGATGGACAGGGTGTTAAAGAAATAATGAGCAGATTAATCATAAGGACAAGGCAGTGACAAATTTAGATACATATATGAAAGATAAGGGTTTTTTAATGGCAACAAAGTGCAGAGTAGCTGAAGCAATGGCCTTTCTAGTGATGCTATAAGGCTGTGAAAATTGGCAATAAGAAAAGATGAAAAAAGATAAATGCGTTAGAATTATGAATTTGGAATCATGACTATGAAAGGCAAGGACAAGTATTGAATGAGGTGATAAGGAGGATTTGCATTTTTGGACATTTAATGCAAGCAGTTAATAGATCATAAAATAATTATTATTGACAAGAGTGAACAAGTAGTAGTAGAAGCCAATGGATAAAATAAATGGACAGTTGCAAGCAGATTATTGGAAAGCCTTGGAAGAATTACATGTGATATCTGGGGCAGGTTGAGGTGTCAAGAATATAATGCCAGGAATATAGCACAATTCAATGAAAATTAATTTAATTGTTAAATTGTAGGGCTTGGCCAGCTGAAACATAGTTTGTCTTATTAAAAACATGTGGGAGGAAAATTTCATTTTAAATTGACCCCTGTGTTTGGCAGGAATCATCTCATGATATGTAAGTGAGGCCTTTTAATTAATTTACAAGCTTTTCAGAGGCTGATTTTATTGAGAAATAACAAGAGTGAAAAATATTGGGGGGCATAGTGATAGCAATAGCAATAGCACTTAGACTTACATATCACTTCACAGTGCTTTAGAGCCATCTCTAAGCAGTTTACAGAGTCAGCATATTGTTCCCAAAAATCTGGATCCTCATTTCGCAGACCACGAAGGATGAATCAACCTTGAGCCAGTGAGAATTGAACTGCCAAACTTCAGGCATCCAACAGTCAGCAGAAGTAGCCTGCAGTACTGCATTCTAACCACTGAGTGGTTCTAACACAGTTAGAATTTCCAAGGACAAAGTAACACTTACTGAAGAATAGAAATCAAATGGAAATAATGTTTAAAATAATTATTTGAGTTAAAAAAATAGCAGTGGAAACATGAATACAGAGCATTCAAACAGTGGGAAATGGCAATGAAAGGAAAGAAACTATTACTGAATAATTCAAGAATTCAGTGGTGAAATTCCATTTAATCCAAAAGGGGAGGCAACAGTGAAGAACTGTTAGCAAATGGGACAGCATATGCAATGTAGTTTTTAGCAATCTAGCATATACTCTATACAAGCCTTTTCTTTGTAATAGCAATAGCACTTAGACTTATATACCACTTCACAGTGCTTTTACAGCCCTCTCTAAGCAGTTTACAGAGTTAGCACATTTCCCCCAACAATCTGGGTCCTTATTTTACCCACCTTGGAAGGATGGAAGGCTGAATCAACCTTGAGTCTGGTGAGATTCCATCTGCCAAACTACTGGCAGCCGGTGATCAGCAGAAGTAGCCTGTAGTACTGTACTCTAACCACTGCGCCACCTTGGCTCAGTACACTCCTTTGATTCCCTAAATAAGGGGTGTCAAACTGATGGCCCATGGGCCAGATCCGTCACACGCAGGCCATACTCAATCCAACTCCGGGAATGGGAAAAATGTTGCAAAATGTCATATGATGGCAATGTGACACAGCAAGTTTGACACCCAAACCATATTATCATGAAACTCTGGTTCATGCAAACTCAGAGAATGTGTATCGGTGTACCTCTTCTTTATCTGGATTCAGCTGACAAGAAAAAACAAACTGGCTCTTTCAGATAGTGAAATCCAGATTAAAGGAGTTGCTTAAGGAACCAAGAAATCTATGCTTCTGACATCTAATGAAGCCATATCATGGAGGAGCTAAGTATAGAATTAAACGACAAATGGAGATAGGCCTCTTCCCACTTCACAGTGATACTGGCCTTGCTGTAGTGGATAGGTTAGCTTCAACAGTATTAAAAAGATTCTTTTTGAGATGCACAATGCAAGGCAAGGAGAATTGGCCCCTAACTGTGTAGTTCCTCCTTGAAGGCTTAAGCTATGGACAGAGGAATTCAGACTATGGGGTCTAGTCCAAATAGTCAGTGACAAATTTATAACAGGTTTCCTTGGCTGACTTAAATTTGTCTTTAAAATATCTCCTTGCTCTTATATTCAAGGGGATCAGGACTAATGAGATTTGTAATCCAATTAACATGATGCCTATGTGTTAGCTCTATCGCTGCACAAAGGAAGTTTTATCCCTATAGGCAGTGCTGACATTAAATCTTAGCAAAAGGTTATATTTGAAAGTTGGGGCAGGAGTGAAAATAAGTGGACTGAGACTGGAAATATGTATTTATTGCTGCTCCCCCACCATACCCTCCCCTCGCCTACCCCTTTATTCCTCCGGGATTACCTTTCCATTTTACCTTTCCATTCTTACTATCTTATCAATTACCATCTATGTATTTTTATCATCTATTTATTATCTTTTAACACCAGATTGTTTTTATCTTTTAACACCAGATTGTTTTTATATGCCCTTCCTCTGCTGTAAATTGACTTGCTATTGACTTGCTATTTTTACCAACTTAGGCTACCTCCCTTTTAGAGCCAGGACTGTTTTATATGCTACTGTATTCAAGGACAGATCTCCTCTGTCTGCGAGAGTCTCCCCTCTCGCAGCTGTGGCCCCCCGATCTATCTGGGGCCCACCTTAAGGATGGGTTGTTGAACCCTTGTACTGGCATCCTGGGAGACGACACGAGGCTGGCTCCAGGGCATTGTCAACGCATCTTTGAGTGAGGGGTCCTTGCCTGCCGTCTTGAAAGAGGCGGTAGTAAGGCCCCTCCTCAAGAAGCCGTCCCTGGATCCAGCATTACTAGAGAACTATCGTCCCGTCTCCAACCTTCACTTTTTAGTGAAGGTTGTTGAGAGTGTGGTGGCCCAACAGTTTCCGCGACACTTGGAGGAAGTTGATTATCTAGACCCGCGCCAGTCCGGCTTCCGACCCGGGCATAGCACCGAGACGGCATTGGTCGCGTTGGTTGATGATCTCTGGAGGGCGCGGGATAGAGGATATTCCTCTATCCTAGTCCTATTAGACCTCTCAGCGGCTTTTGATACCATCGACCATGGTATCCTATTGCGCCGACTGGGGGGGTTGGGGCTGGGAGGCACCATTCTACGGTGGTTCTCTTCCTACCTCTCTGGTCGGTCGCAATATGTGTTGGCAGGGGGGCAGAGGTCGGCCTCGAGGCCCCTCGTATGTGGGGTACCTCAAGAGTCGGTCCTCTCGCCCCTACTGTTCAACACATACATGAAGCCGCTGGGCGAGATCATCCGTGGTTTTGGGGTGGGATATCATCTGTACGCTGATGATACTCAGTTGTACATATCCACCCCAGACCACCCCAACGATGCCGTCGAGGTCATGTCCCGGTGTTTGGAGGCCGTATGGATCTGGATGGGTAGTAACAAACTCAGGCTCAACCCGTCCAAGACTGAGTGGCTGTGGCTTCCGGCACCCCGGTTCAGCCAGATTATTCCAACTCTGGCCATTGGGGGCGAAACACCGGCCCCCGTGGAGAGGGCGCGCAATTTGGGTGTCCTCCTGGATTCCCGGCTGTCCATGGAGGACCATGTGGCGGCCGTGGCCAGGGGGGCTTTCCATCAGGTATGCCTGATGCGCCAATTGCGGCCCTTACTGGACCGGGCTGCCCTTCGCACAGTCACTCAGGCCCTCGTGACCTCTCGACTCGACTACTGTAATGCTCTCTACATGGGGCTTCCCTTGAGGTGCACTCGAAAGCTGCAGTTAGTCCAGAATGCAGCCGCGCGGGTGATTACGGGAGCGCCTAGACACTCCCATATAACACCTATCCTGCGCGAGCTGCACTGGCTTCCTGTGGTCTTTCGGGTGCGCTTCAAGGTTCTGACGACCATCTTTAAAGCGCTCCATGGCTCGGGGCCTAGTTATATGCGAGACCGCCTCCTGCCCCATACATCCCTCAGACCAATACGCTCCCACAGAGAGGGCCTCCTCAGGGTGCCGTCGGCCAGACAATGCCGACTGGCGACACCCAGGGGGAGAGCCTTCTCTGTGGCAGGTCCAGCCCTTTGGAACGACTTACCCCCTGAACTTCGCACCATCTCTGACCTCCGCCTCTTCCGCAAGTGTCTTAAGACACATTTGTTCCATCTAGCCGGCCTAGCGTAGCCTCCTATACTGACTTCTAGATAGTTTTTAAATTTGGGGATTTTAATCTGGTTTTAGCACAGGTTCTATTGAATTAGTTTTTTAAATTTTATATGATGTTTTGTATGTATTTTAATTTTCCTGTGCGCCGCCCTGGGTCCGTTTGGAGAAGGGCGGGGTATAAATTGAATAAATATAAATATAATATATATTATCTCGTAATTTATGCTGTGAAGTAACCCCATGCCTTCCCCAGTACTGCCATTTTAGGAAGTTTTTTTCTTCATAAATCTAATCTGATGCAATATGGGGTTATCAGGAGTGAATTTTTTAGGACCACCTAAAAAGGGCTTGTGGGAGTCTGATAAAATTAATTGCACAGAAAACAGCTTTATCCTGAATTGGTCTTAAACTGGAAATGCAATCACTATGAAAATTTAACTAGATCCAGTTTTGCCTTCCTCCAGAAAGAGAATCAAAATCTTTTTAAACTAGACTTCTAATTTGTTAAGAGTTATACTGCTCCTTGGAAAACTTTTATTGATGCTAATGTTATGCTTTCAATTTTTTTGAAAGGCAATATTTAAAAACTTTCAATTAAAAAAAAATGCAGGTTTAATACTGTATGACTCTCGCGCAGGGAATAATGGCGAACAGTTTAAACTGAAACACACAATCAGTAAATGGACGGGACTGTTTTCAGTTCATCCTTTAAAGTAAGAGTGAACAATTAGTGGCACACTAGCTACAGGGAAACCCCTTGGCATGTTTTGCAGTTCCTAGAGCCCTCAAGACTGATTACTGAAATCAGTTCAGCAATTACTAGTTTGTTCCGTTATCCTTTTCCAAATTAAATAAATAAAATCAGAAATAGTCTTGAAAAGTCATATATCCTATTTTCATCACCATCCAAGCCTCTCACTTATACACACACACACATACACAATACATATATATAAAATTATAATGACAAAACAGAGGAAAATAGCATGATGAAGATTTACAGCATCATTAATAACTAATAATTGCCTCTTTATTATGGCAAATAGAATATTAGCAGTATTGCAATTAAAAACTACAAAATAAAATACTGTTTTGAAAGTTATTTTGATTACTTCAGCTTTTTTATATTGGATCAGATAATGCCTTGAGGCTTAAGAAATATAACCTGCAAAATCTGCTGTTCATTTGGAACATTTTCTCATGGCAAGCTAAGTCTCCTATGCTGTTCCTGGCTTATTTTTAAGCTAATGTCAGAAATTCTATTCAGGATTTCTATCCATTGACAACAATATTGGTCTGGCAGTCAGTCCAAAGTAGGACAAATGTAGGATCTGTTTGGTCATTTCCCTGCTATGGGTCTCTCCACCTCTGCAATGAAGAGAAGCAAGATTTAGTTAATAGAAATAATTATAACAATAATTGTTTTTGAATCTTTTTCTCTATATAAACTCTGCTATTATTAGAAGTGTAGGAGAAATATTGAGAATTAGGGATTTATAAGACGACTATAAGATGTGTATATCAGCTTGGGATGAATTAGACTAAAATTGGAGGAGGCATTAAACTCCTCAGTCTTTGTTCAACGTTTATGTGAATTATTGTTCAATAGAAATTTATTTTAAGGGGAAAATATATATTAAGTTTGGATTGTTGAAACGCCACCCCCAGAACCCATCAGAGAAAATAAATAAGCAAAGGCAACAACGGAAAGGGGAGAGACGAGGAGGGAAAGGAAGAAAGGGTAAAGTAGAGAAACTAACGGTGGGGAATTAAGAGTAGCAGAGAGGATAAGAAAGAAGAGAGGAGAGAAGGAGAGAGGAAAGATGGGGGGAAAGAGAGAAGAGAGGAGAAATGAGAGAAGGAAACAAGAAGGCAGAGAAGGGAGCTTGAGAAGGTAGGAGTAAGGCTGTTGCAAAATAAGATGGAGACACGGGGTGGCAAGAAAGCGATCCAAACTGTATCATACAATATATATGTAAGAATGTGTATAGAGATTAATGATGAATAGATAAATGTTAAATAGTATTTATAAGAATGTATATCAATGAATGTTTTTGAAATGGGAAAAATAAAAAAAACTATTCTTCAAAAACACAAGGGATGACAAGGAAATAAAAGCTGAGGATGACACACACACAAAAAGAGAGAAGCATTACTGAACAGCCATGCTTTCATCTGCCTTTCCTTTCAGGAATTGGTCCTACCTCACTAGTCCTTTTTTATTGCTTACCTGCATTTTTCTGCTATACAAACCTTTGTTTCACTCTTTTTTATTTCTTGTAGTTTTCTTTCAAACTTCCTACAAATGCTGCACTAATGCAGTGAGGCTGTGGACTGATCCAGTGTTGCTTTAATAAATACATTTGCTGAAGTCTTCTCATTTTTCTATCCTTTCACTATTAGCAGGTCCTTCTTTATGAATTCGAAGTTATGTTCTTGTCTTGGTTTTTCGTTATAGGGCACAAAACAAGGGAAAACACTGTCCAAAGAGGACAGAGAAGGGAGAGCAAGTTTCCAAAAATATATGGAGAAATTGAAGGGTGCTTACTGGAAATAATGAGAATTGAGTGTGGTGGCAGTTTTTACTGCTTTGGCTGGGAAATTACTAACCAACCCTAAAGTCATCCTTGGATCAACTGCTAGGTTTTTAAAAATACTTTTTAATGAGAGAGAGGATGGGAGGGGGAGAGAGACAGGACAGGAAAAGAGAGAGAGAGAGAGAGAGAGAGAGAGGGGGGAGAGGGAGAGGGAGAGGGAGAGGGAGAGGGAGAGGGAGAGGGAGAGGGAGAGAGAGAGAGAGAGAGAGAGAGAGAGAGATTACATAGATTTCTGTAAATCCTTTGATTCAGTGATACATGACAAACTACTGCTAAAACTAAAATCTTATGGCATTTCCAGATTCCTGCACAAGTGGATAGCTGTGTTCCTGTCAAACAGGCAACAAGTAATCAAAATAGGGAACACTCTATCAAAACCTGCACCTGTCAACAATGGTGTCTCCTAAGGCAGCGTATTAGGACCCACACTCTTTATACTTTACATAAATGACCTTTGTGACCATATCATAAGCAACTGCATTCTCTTCGCTGATGATGCAAAACTATTCAACACCACCAACAATGCTGTTGCCCTACAAAGAGACCTCCTCTATGTATCAAAACGGTGAAACAATTGGCAACTCCAAATCTCAACCAACAAATGCTCTTACGCATTGGCAAAAAAAAATCAGAACACTAAATACAAACTGGGTGGATACAACCTCATGGATAACCCTCACTCTGTCAAGGACCTTGGAGTACTCATTTCTAATGATCTAAATATCAGCGCTCACTGTAACAACATTGCCAAAAGCTTCTTCTCTGGTAATATTGTATTGCAAACTAGGGTATATAAAACCTTTGGTAGAACTATTCTCGAATACAGCTCATCTGTCTGGAACCTGCACTGCATATCAGACATTAATACAATTGAGAGAGTCCAGAGATATTTCAGAAGAATAGTCCTCCACTCTTCTGTTCACAACAGAATACCTTATACCACCAGGCTTGAAATTTTGGGCTTAGACAATTTAGAACTATGCTGCCTTCGGTCTGACCTGCTCATAGTACATTGTTACAATGTCCTACCTGTCAATGACTACTTCAGCTTCAACTGCAACTATGCATGAGCTCACAATGGACACAAACTTAATGTAAACCGCTCCAAACTTGTTTTCAGAAAATATGACTTCAGCAACAGTGTGGTCAATGCCTGGAATGCACTACCTGACTCTGTGGTTTCAACCCCAAACTTGAAAAACTTCTTTTCCTTCAAAAATAATTTTCCTTATCGAGATAAAATGGAATAATTCATCATAACTGGGCTCAACAAGAAATGTTAGATACGGATACGGATATAGTTGCGTCATTCTGAATATCCTATAGTGAGATAAATATCAATAATGTGGGAAACAAAAGCAGGCTGATCCATTAACCAGAAACATAATATTCTAGCATAAAGCTCCAGGTTGTTTTATACTATTGAGATAAACAGAGAGGTTATAATTCATAAACTACCTTTGGGACTGTCAATTATTAGGGATTATGGAAATTGTGATCCAGGAGGAAACCAGGTATTGTAATAGTTAGTTTTAGAATAATAGATTTCTAAAATTGTGGATTATCTGGCTATTCTGCTAGCAGCAAAAGGCTAACAATATGGTTTTTATTACAGAATCATACACTCCTGCATGGCCAAAGAACAGGTATCATAACCCATAAAGCTCAAACTCCTAAGTAGGACAATTTGTAGCACTTGGCCTAAACATTGTGTGAGCAATATTTAAGCGGGGGGAGGGGAGGAATAACCTGGTAGGAGTGGTTATCTTCCAAATGATGAAAGTAATAAAATGTTTTTTGTTTCCACAAGAGTTTTTTTAGCATTTGACCAATGGATTTGATATTTATGTATGTATTGTTGGAAGGAGATGATTTGTATTATAGGATATTATCACTGGCTACAAAATATGTTTAAAAATTTGTACAAGTTAAATTTTGTCTTATTGTATTTTTTTAATTTTCATTATCTTATTGAAATGAATACTAAACAAAGTAACTGATCATAAGAATAATAAATAGTATATAATAACATCCACAGTTCAATATAACTAAAATGATAAAGTCATATCCAATGTTTTAAACCAGGGCTGTCAAACTTTTGGCCCAAGGGCCAAATGCGTCATGTGCTCGCCACACTCATGCCCAGTTTAGTGAAGGGGGGGGAAAGGTCCCGATACGGCACATGAAGCCACTGTGACAACTTGAGTTTGACAACCCTGCTTTAAACTGAAAAGAAAAACAAATCTATATAAATAAAAATGTAACAAGAGTTTGTTCAAATCTGCTAATCTCTGAAAGTACTGCACTGATCGCTTACAAATTTTCCCACAATGTTCCTTTCAAGTATGGCACCAATGATATATATATATATATATATATATATATATATATATATATATATATATATATATATATATATATATATATATATATATATATATATATATATATATATATATATATATATATATATATATATATATATATATATAGATTGTGTAGATGTCACACCTGTGCCAGGTACATGCAACAGAAATGTAAAAAATTGTTTAAAAGGTAGGTAGATGGATACAGAGAGAGCAGTGGGCCACAGGTATTATGTCATCCTTTATGACATAAAATACTCTGTCAATAAAATTCAAGGAGAAATACAGTAGGTAGGTAGGTAGAAGGAGAAATACAGTAGGTAGGTAGGTAGGTAGAGGGATAGAGTGAGGGAGGGAGAAATACAGTAGGTAGGTAGGTAGGTAGGTAGGTAGGTAGGTAGGTAGGTAGGTAGGTAGGTAGGTAGAGGGATAGAGAGAGGGAGGGAGAAATACAGTAGGTAGGTAGGTAGGTTGGGGGTTATACGGTGGTTGTGTGTACGTGTTTGTGTGTACAGGTGTAGATCTACATACAGATTTGTTGGTCATTTAACCAGACTGGGCCACAGAAACGCATGGCAGGGAACAGCTAGTAGATTAATATAGAAATAATACATTATTTCTGATAGATTTCTTATTATTTTAGAATTGAAAGTAGAAGGCAGCAGCAATGCTATAGAATAACTACTAACATTTAATTTTCCAATCCTGCCACAGAATATTTGATATATTAGAGATACTATGGCATTTTGAGAAATGCAAATAGTTATTCACAGACCCAAATGGCAAGCTTGGGTGATGCAGACCAGGCAATTTCTCTAGAGTACCAGGTTCCTATGCAATAGTGACAAGAGATGCAAATCAGCTAAGTAAAAAAATGAAATTCGAAACTGTTTCTCCATGGGAAATGTCATTCAAAGCTGGGAAATACCTTTATATTCTTGTTTTGAAACTTGAGATAACAGTTCATAAAACTTAATCTACTTATCTTGCTCCTACCTAAAGGTCTATCTTCCTATCTGTCTAAAGACAATGTTCCTTTCCTATCTTCATTATAATTCAAGGTTGTTGAAATGCCATAGTCATATTTATGTATTTCCAGTGCTAAAACTAAACTAAAATATACCCTTTCTCCAATAAGTGGTGACAGCTCAAAATCAAATGAATTAAAAATATAATGGTAAGGCTATTTTACATTTCCCAGTCTTTCTTCTCCCTCTCCCCACATGATGTAACAAATGGCATAGCACAGCTGTTAGAGTCATTTTTTGTGTATCCTGTACTGCAAGGTCTTGGCCATAAATTCTGTATGACAAGCCTGACTTTGCAGCTATATTAAGTGGAATTACTGAGTTAATTAACTGATTTTTAATTTCTTAAAAACTTACCTTTCTTCTATGATCAGTGTTGTGGAAGAGGCATTGACTGAAGAGGGTATAATTGTTTACTTAAATCCAAAATATAGTATAAAATATATTAACTTTTTGAACATTTTTAAATAATATTACTGATCAGGGACCATTAAATATATTTTGAAGATAAAAGAAACAGCACTGTAATTACTTCTTTAGATAAATTAACGAAATCATTTCTATTTTCTAAAAAGGTTCTTTGTGCAATAGAGTAAATATTATCAAGTTTGCGCACCTTCAGTGTTTAGTCATGTCGGCCATATGACCACGGAGACATATTTGGACAGCACTGGCTCTTCGGCTTTCACGTAAAGTGTTAATGCCACTGTATAGTGCCTTGGTAAGGCCACACTTGGAATACTGCATACAGTTTTGGTTGCCACGATGTAGAAAAGACGTGGAGACTCCGGAAAGAGTGCAGAGAAGAGCAACCAAGATGATTAGGGGACTGGAGACTAAAACATATGAAGAACGGTTGCAGGAGCTGGGTATGTCTAGTTTGATGAAGAGAAGGGAGACATGATAGCAGTGTTCCGATATCTCAGAGGGTGCCACAAAGAAGAGGGAGTCAAACTATTCTCCAAGGCACCTGGGGGCAGGACAAGAAGCAATGGGTGGAAACTAATCAAGGAGACAAGCAACTTAGAACTAAGGAGAAATTTCCTGACAGTTAGAACAATTAACCTCTGGAACAGCTTGCCTCCAGAAGTTGTGAATGCCCCAACCCTGGAAGTCTTTAAAAAGATGTTAGATAGCCATTTGTCTGAAATGGTATAAGGTTCCTGCCCACGCAGGGGGTTGGACTAGAAGACCTACAAGGTTCCTTCCAACTCTGCTATTGTATTGTATTGTATTGTATTATTGTAAAATGAGATGAACACCACTCTATAGAGGCAGGAACAACTAGTACATACAGTATGTGTGAGGTGAACCTTTACCTTTATATCAGGGTTAAAACTGACAGACATATAATGGAATATATAGCAAAAAAAAACCTCACTTACTCACCTACCCACCCAAACTTACTGGTTATTTAAAAAGCAGTCTTAAAATACTTAGAAAGTATATAATGTATTTATTATTCTGTGTACGTTAACAGCATTTCGATAACACTATCTGCAAAGAATAATTTGTTTTTATTTTCTGTTTTCTAATGAATGCAGTCCTCCATATAGTTTGCTTCTTATTTCAATTGATTGCTTTTTTATTGTTTTTAGTTTGAACCTTATTTTAAGAATAATGTGCTTTTCTTCTTCTTTTTTAATCCAATGATTTATTTCCCTGCAATATTTTTCAGGATATCTCTCTTGGCTGTTGTCCTTGCAACTTTCCTGTACTCCTCCTTCTTGATTTTCTTTGCAATCCTTGTAAGAATGTGAAGGTCAAATTTCATGTGCAGTCAGCAAGGCTCATATTCCACTTTATAAAAGGAGAAATCGATAGCATTCATTAAATCAGATCTTGGAGGGAAATATTCATCTCAGCCTCTAAGTAAATCAAAAGCAAACTTTAACATCATAATTTTGATTGATTTTTCCTTTACCCATGTAGAGGAACAGAGGCTTTTAAGCTTCTGTCCAAAAAACTCTTTACTGCTGTAGTTTCTGAAGCTAGGATCAAACATAGGGTTAAAATAAAACATATTTAAATGAATTATGACAGGTTTCATGACTAATAATTTAATAATAATTCTATCAACAAATTAATCAGTCTATCCTTTGGAAATAGTGAAGGATACCTATGAATATTAGATAAAAGTGGAAAAACAGAAAAGTTAACTGATATGCAACATTTAAATCTGTGAGCATATGAGGCTATTCCAAATATATGTGGTCGATCTAATTTTTATAATTTCAGGTTTAATGGAGATCAAGTTACATTTGTTCCATTTCCCTTGATTTTGATTAATGTAAAATTATGGTTAGAATCAACTTAGGAAAAATAGCATTGCAAATATATACATAATTCAGTCCTTTTCAGGCCTAAACTATGTAGTTGAAAAATATCTAGCTACCAGCTTATATTAGATCAGTATGATAGATTACACTATATAACCTTCAGTGAGGAAAACTTCCTCTTGAAGTACTGTAGATTAAGTTTAACTTCAAATAATATTTACTTTTGTATATAGATCCCCATATTATATTTATTTTAATTTATTAAATATAGGTAATTGATATAGTTAATTAATATAGCAAGTAACCATGGGACCTGGTTACTTGCAAGACTGCCTCCTACCACACACCTCCAGTCGACCTGTCCGCTCCCAGAGGGAGGGCCTCCTTAGGGTGCCATCTGCCAGACAATGCTGGCTGGCGACTCCCAGGGAAAGAGCCTTCTCTGTGGCAGGCCCCGCCCTCTGGAATTACCTGCCCCCCGACCTCCGTACAATCACGGACCTTCGCCTCTTTCGTCGGGCATTAAAACATTTTTAATTATTTTGATTGTATTTATTATTTTATTATTTTTATTATCCCTGTGCACTGCCCTGAGTCCCGTCAGGGAGAGAGGGCGGTATAGAAATACATGAAAATAAATAAATAAATAAATAACTAGTCTCTCCCTCCCTCTCCCTTTCCCCCTCTCTCTCTTTCTCTCTATGTCTCTCTCTTCCTCTTACACAAAGAAATATTCTGTTCAGCATCACTTTAGCCATGATCTCGTTTTAAATTCCTTTAAGAAATAAATAGTTACAAAACAGTGCCCTGTTCATAGACTTTATTTACTTCAGTTAATATGCATTCCAACTTGTAACTTACAAATTCTTAATTTAATTTCAGAGAGGAGAAATATATTTGCAGAAGTAATTGAAGCTTTTTATTTTCATTTCTTAAAGCACCTTAGAAGTAGACAATTGTTCTTTTCAAAAGTCTTTAACTACTTAATATGACAGGTTGTGATTACAAAATGGTTTAGTTTAAAATATGGATTTCAATAACCTGGTAACCTATTTTTAGCAGAGAATATACCATGTACTAAGCATTCTGTAAACAAAATGGCACCGTTCATATGTAAAAAGAAACATATCCAAAGGCTTGGATAAGATCATAATATTCATAAGGTTATGGTTAATCTTCAATTTGATTCACAGTCTGGGATTTGTAAAAACTTAACTGTTCAAGTTCTAACAAAAGACCTAAGAGCTGTTAAGGTAGCAACTAAGTATAGAGGCAGCTCCGAGTAAGTTGTTGCTGTTGTTGTTATGTGGTGTTGTTACAGTAACCAGGAGACCACAATTATATTGCAGTAGTAGTATGGCTTGGCAAAGGACCAGCCTTGTTATAGGACATGCTTGTGTGCTTCCCAAGGTGTGCTATAGGAATGTGTGCCACAGGTAGGTGAGCTGGCTTCGTACCAGAAAGTAAGATGAGCAGCTCTTCCTGCAGCATCACCCAAGGGCCGCTCCCTTCCTGAAGCTGCCTTCCAAATGGATGCTGCCACCAGGAAGGTTCAGAGCAGTCAGGAATCTGACTGCCTGAACAGAGCACTAGTTCATCTCTCTACTGAAGTGGTACATATCTATCTGCTTGCATAGAACCTGCTTTCAAATTGTTAGGCAGACAGATGCTGGGGTGAGTCACAAAACTTCACCCTCCCACGCAGTGCTTGGCTCAAACTCCTGGAGCTGAGATCATCATCAACATCATTAAGCCACTGAGCCACTGTACCACCTCAAACATAAGAAAAGCAACCCATAGTCTTTGGGCTATAGGCAATCCTTTCTTTTTCAATTTTTGTTTCACTAAGGATAAAAAATAAGTAGGACTAATGTCTTTTTTATACATGTTATTTTATCAGCTGGTGATACTGCTGATTTTATTTATAGATAACTATAATTTCATATGTAGTGATTAAGATTTCCATTTACAAATTTAGAGCACTGTGTTTTACTCAGAGAAGGTAAAAAGAGAATAGATATATGTAATGAAGGAAACCTAATGTAAAATGACTGATATAACCTGTTTTCACAGAACACTGCCTCCCATAAACAGCATTTAAATAGATTTCAGCTAAGATAGCAATTAAAAGAGTCATTCTGACAAAGTATATAAGTGTGTTTTTATCTGAATAAGGAAAAAAGAATATTCAAATAATTTCAACATTTAGGATAATCTCAATGAAAGCCCATGTTGTGTTCAAAGGCTTAGCATTATTAGAAAAAAAATTATATGCATTCAGATTTAGTTTAATAAAGACAGATTTTAAAAACAACTTTTGAAATTTTTTTTAGTAATAATTATTTTTCTATATTTTATCGTTATAGAGGGTGGAAGGAAAAACTAACAAGTCATGAGTTTAACATTGATTTCATCTTCTATACTTATTTATTCTCTTCGTTGGTTTATTCCATCTCTTCCTCTAAAGGTAAAGTTTCTTCTGTCCCATTGTGTCTGACTCTAAGGCAGCGTTTCTCAAATAGTGGGGCACGCCCCCCAGGGGGGGCGCGAGGCTCTGTAAAGGGGGGCGCATTTGATGGTTGGACTCCTGGGCTCTGCCGATTCCCTTTCTCCCTCCTCCTCCCTCCCTCCACAGCCGGCATGCTGGCCACTCGTCGTCTTCCAGGGACTGCCGTTCCTCACACGCACACACACACACACACACACACACACACACACACACACACACACACGGAGGCTTCTCAGCTCCTGAGCGAACGAACGAGCGATCAAGCACAGCGGGTGGCCGGGGCAGGCTAAGGCGGGTGAGCCGGGCTGAGGAGACTCCGCGGGGAGTGGGGGCGGGGCGGGGACGACGACACACAGACAGAGAGAGGCACAGACACAGAGAGAGACAGGGAGGGAGGGAGGAATCAGAGAGTGACAGACACACACACACAGACACAGTGATAGATGGGCAGACGAAGGAGAGACAGACAGAGATAGAGAGAGAGAAAGAAAAAGAAAAAGAAAAAAGTGGGAGAGAGAAAGAAAGAGAGAAAGAAAGACAGAGAGAGAGAGAGAAAGAGAGAGACAGAAAGGAAAGAAAAAAAAGAAAGAGAAAGAAATTTCTTTCTTTTTTTAATTCTCTTATACGTTAATAAGGATACAGTGTTATGCAGAGGTGTACTTATAACAATTTTATAGACAAATGATACTATTTACAGTCGCGTGGGGGGGGGGCGCGAAATGTTTTCTTCTTCCTAGGGGGGGCCTGAGAGAAAATAATTGGTGGTGCTCTTTTCCATCTTTTAGCCAAGGAATCCAGTGTTGTATGAAAATGCTTTCTGTGATCATACGGCCAGCATGATTACACACATAGGCGCATGGAATGCTGTTACCTTCCCACTGAATTTGTACCAATTGATATACCTGTATTTGCATGCTTTTGAACTGATTTGTGGGCAGGAGCTGGGGCAAAAATGGAAGCTCTTTTTTTCCCTTTTTTCTTTTTTTTCTTTATTCGATTTGTATACTGCCCTATCTCCCAAAATGGGACTCAGGGCGGTGCACAGGAATTATAAAAATAAATATTAAATCCACATAAATACAAACAGTTTCAATGATTAAAACGAGGATTAAATAAATTTGACCTGTGCTAAGAACATTGGACAGCTCACGCTGTCATGTGGCAGTCTGGTTTCAAACTTGGGCTGTCAACTTTCCAGCCAGCAAGCCCAGCATGTAGAAGAGTTTGGACAACCATTTGTCTGAAATGGTGTAGGACTTCCTGCCTGAGCAGAGGATTGGACTAGAAGACCTCCAAAGTCCCTTTCCAAATCTGTTATTCTTTCATCTGTTATCTGAGCCATTATGTCTCTTTCATCTCTTCATTTAAAAGTGTGTAATGTTGCTTTAACTGCTCCAATTTTTCCACTTGTCCTTCTAATAAAAAAAGAAGAAAAACTCTTTTACATGCTTTTATATGGCAAAACTACACATATGAGCCATGATGGCACATTGGTTAGAATGGGTTATGGCAAGCTACTTCTGCTGACTGCCGGCTGACTGCAATTTGGCAATTCAAATCTCACCAGGCTCAAGGTCGACTCAGCCTTCCATCCTTCTGGGGTCAGTAAAATGAGGATCCAGACTGTTGGGGACAATATGCTGACTCTGCTTAGAGAAGGTTGTATAGCACTGTGAAGCAGTATATATATCTAAGTGCTATTGCTCTTTCTAATTGATCCAAGATGGCGGCGCGCGTAGGCGCAGCGGCTTTGAGCTCCTGGTGTCACAGCAGACTTTTCCATCAAAACTCGCTCTGAACCTACTGTAAAAGAAAGAAGAAAAAGAGACGTGCTCCTCTTCCACCAGCTCCTGGAATGCCGGGCAGATTTGAAGAGATGGATAACAAGAGACAGAGTACAGTTGATCCTTTTCAACTGTCATTTGTCAGCCATTTTGTTTCAACAGTCATTTGTCGGCCTTTTCGTTTGCCTGGAGAGATTCCTGTTGTGACTGTCACTGCTGTCTGTATCCCACCTGGTGCAAGTGTTGGCACGGTGCTCAAACCAATTTCATTGTAATTTTATTACAATATTATTACAATGACAGTAAAGATTATTATTATTATTATTATTATTATTATTATTATTATTATTATTATTATTATTATTATTATTATTATTATTATTATTATTATTATTAGAACTAAGTCCCACTGAGTTCAGTGGGTATTGAATTCAGTGATATATAAGTCACTTATATGACCTCATTCTGAAAGAAACTTGTTCATGTTTTAATCCTCACTAAATATAATAGTCATTTCTGAGCTGGTATGTAGATTTCTAGTATAATCTACTATTTGATTATTTAAACAAGTTTCAATTATATCCAAACAGGATAGTTTTAAAAATCAGTGGGAAATATTGAAAAGGCATTGGAGTATTGCAAAATAAATCTGTTAAGGTAATCATGCAAAATGTGTTTTCAGAATTCTTTCCAATTCCTTAACAATTTTGGGTCACATGATATGTAAGGTTGAGGACGTTTGCTTAGAATGATGGGCTTAGTGACCCTGCAATTTGATATGCAACTGCATCTCCTACAAAAGTGCTTTTGGAAAATATATGGATTTTTCCCTTAGCTTTGCCCTGAACCTGATCCTTTTTTTGGTTGTCGTCTCTCCCAGAATTGCCTTTTGTTGGTCTGTGTCCAGTTTTTAGACATTTTTGTGGTGATGGCAGACAGATAGAGTCCCAAAGTTCTTCCTAACATTCTGTTGAATAATAAAAAATATTTAGAAGTAAGAAAAAAGATAATGGAATTGCTGGCCTGTTACAATCCCAAGCAATTTATTGTCTGGCTTGTTTTCTTGTGCAGTGTAGTTTGTAGCCTCTTCTCAACACTTAATCCATTACAGTATTGAACACTAGGCTTTTCTGAGTTAATATAATTCAATAATATTGCTATTTAAAGTACAGAATAAATCCATCTGAAGTTCAGCAACCCACAAGGGTTTTAAGAAAAGAAAAAAAGAAGAAGAAATGATGTTTCTTCCCTGTAAATGTTAAACTTTACCATCTTTTACTCTTCTGTTTACAATAAGACCATGCAGGTAATTAAAAGAAATGGTCTGGGAATTTGTCTTATTCTCCCGTGATAATTTCTTTTCTAAACATGGTAGCGTTATCAAAACTGAAGGAAATGCAACCTGGCACTTTTTTTTTATTTGGTGACTGAGTGTACTCAGTTTAATGTTTTCCCATTACTTACCATCTGTTCTTTGTTTAGCCAAATAGATTTTCTTCATAGCTTGTTTGGACACTTGAGACAAATAAAGCATTCTTGTCAATGTTTATGATTCTCCTGCAGAATAATTGAAGCAAAGTATTTTATTAGAATAAACTGCATTTCCCCTAACATGATAATGGTTTGAATAATAATTCCTCCTTTTATTGCTTTCTGGAGAAGAAATATATATATATTATTCCCCTTGTATTTCCAAGGTGTCACCTTTAGGAGTCCTTTAATAATTCTTCAGGTCAGACTTTTTGTATAAGTATATAAACATCCCACACTCATAGGCTCCAGAATTTTGAGCATGATAAAATGCACATTTCTTAAACTGTGGCAAGCTTTGTTCTCAAAAGGTGCATATATAATGTGTGAACATGGAACATGCAAATAAGATAGTTTCAAATATTATTGTCTTTTTTAAAAAAGAAAGCAAAGACATAATCTAAGGAAGAAAGAAAAAAATGTGGCCACTGGTCATATCAGAAATCAGTCTGTGTTACCTTTCTACTATATACACAAGAAGGAAATTGAACCAGGACCAGGACTCATTGATTTTCATCCTATAATATTCTATTTTCAGAAAGCTGTGTGCAAACAAACAACTTTAAGTCACTTGTATCAACTATTCATTCAGGCTACAGATTGAATATGCAAACCTAAATATACAAATATTTGTACTATGCATTGACCCAGTAGTCCAATTTTGGAGAGGCCAACTGGAGGTTTGAAAAGTATTGTGGATATAAACTAGCTGCCAAGCAATACTTATTAATTCACAAACTACATGTCATGGAAAGTGTGACCATTTGCAAAGATTGATTGCCAAAACAACTCCTATCTCAAGGGATATTCAATATTCTCTTTGCTTTCCTTAATTATTTTTGGACAAATATACTCAACAAATCTCAGCTGGATACAAATGTTAATATAGATCCTGTGGTCATGCCTTGGGTGAGGTCTTGTATTGTTTTTTACAATGTTTTGAACCTATTGGACATGAGGAAGTGGACAAAATCCTTATAACTGTAAACCTAGCCACCTTTGTGGTGGCAAGACTAGCAAGAGGTGATGTGCGGCTAGGTTCTGGTATTCATTCTTGAGGGAAATGAGACATTGGTTCACTTTCTTCCTACATACCAGACAATTTTCAATTGCTATCCATCCTTCCCTTTCTTAGAAATATTGTACAGAATGTACTTATACAGCAGCTTAGAAATTTCTGTATGAAATTGATTATATGACCTCCAGTAAGGATTTAGTAATAATTATGAAATGGAAATGGCATTGGTTATGCTTTTTGGATAACCTGTGTTAGAAATAGGATGGGGTAGTGCTTTCATTCTTGTTCTACTTGACCTTTTAGTAGCTTTTAATACCATTGGCCACCATTTCCTTCTGGACTACTTCAGGGTTGGAAATCGATGGCATTGTATTGATCTGATTCACTTCCTTTTTCTGAGGTCAGTTCTGGTCAATGTTCATTGGGAACAAGAGATCATGACTAGATGGGTCTTTGCAGAGTTTCCTGCTATGTACCAGTTTGATTCATAATTGGAAGGAGGGGACCTATTCTCAGTCATTCATGCCCTAATCACTCCTAAAAAATTACTGAAATGTACTCTACGTGCAATTGTTTTTGAATAGTATTTTGAAGTTTCAGCTTGGGCAAAATGCAGTGACATGGGCAGTTATGTGTTCCATTGATTGCCAATTTGTTTTCCAATTCAATTTGAAGTCCTGCATGGCATAGGAAGGTTATTTGAGGGATCACCCCTTCCCAGTTATATCGATATGCTAGCTTTGGCAAAATAGTCTTACACTTTCACCCAGAATTCTTAGCAACTGATCTGGTTTTTTTAAAACAAAACAAAACAGGAGCTTTATATTGGAAAGTCTACATCTCTGTCATCCACACATTTTTGTTCAATTAAAACATGAAGAAAAGAGAGATAAACCACTATCTTTATAGAAATATTTCACTGAACATATTTGAAAATCCCATGCAGCTTTCTGTAAATAGTATCTAATTTCTGTAAATAGTATCTAATTTCACTGAGACACTTCATTTAAACTCAGTTCCTAAACTTCTTTTCAGCTCTAAAATGTAATTGATTTTCTAAAACTACTGGACATTGGCAATATGTTGAAAAGTGCAAGCATTATACCAAATTTAGTGCACAATTCATCATTTCTCATTTTCAGAGAGATGTAACTGCAATTACAGTTGAATAAATAGTTGGTGTTTATGTTTGCTTGCTGGATTTTCCAAATGATGCAAAGTCTGTTTCTGTAAGAATAAGCCAACTATTGTCAATCTGATCAGTTTTTTATAAAATCCATGACTGAAATCACTGGAACATCACTGAACAAAAGATTGGAGCAGATGGGAAATTTTATTCTTCATGCAGTTTACGCCAAAGCATGGTTTAGATAGTTGGTGATCTGTCACTAGGTAGAATTTACCATGTTCCTGTTTACCAAGCAAAAGATATTAAAAACTAAGGAAAGATACACCAGTTTTATTTTCCAGGCTTTCATAGTTTTTCTGTACTCATGCTTCATTTTTCATCGTCTTATAAATATACAGCTATATAATAGAAGTCAATTATAAAATAACTGTTAACTGGAAAAGGACATCAAAATTATTTTAAAAGATTTGAAAAAGATTTTAAATTTTTAAAAAGAAAAAAATTATTAGCAATAATTATTTCACGGATTTAAAAATATAATTCCAGAATGAACCAGTATTTCACTGAAGATCTCAAGGAAAAGTGAATTTTCTACAAATTAGCTTTAAAAATATCCCGCTCCTTTTCCACCTCCTCCTCTACCCCAGTAGTAGATACATCCCGATATGTGCAGGAAAGAGTTTCCTCAAACTCTGCCAAAATTGTGAATTAATAATTAAAATTGGAATGGCTTCAAGAATTCCCTTAAAAAAATGAAACATACAAAAATAATTATGTCAAAAAATGAAAGTTGCTTGCATTTGGATGTGAAAGGAAACTGGCATAGAATAGTAAATCTTCTTTATTAAGAAGGTAGATTCTATGGTTTTAAACTCTCATTCATTCTGTTTATTATGATCCTGGAATATTAGCCTATATTTAATTAATTAATTTTTTTTGTTTTATATTTCACATTTCTATATCACCTATATTTCTCTTCTGTTTCTAGCTTCAGAAGTTGCTTAGATGTAGAGACCTCCAAGCAAAAGAAGCAAAAACACAGCTGATTTTTCCTTCTCCTGTCCTAGATTCTTCCTAAAAATTCAGTTTAAAAGAGATGTAAACAAACTGTTTTGTCACATGGGTTAACTTGACTTTTTTCTAAAGTGGAATGAACATATACATTGATGCAATATCCTACAGCAAAGCTGGCTGGAGAAGTCTGGGAGCTGAAGTCCTTCAGACTTAAAGTTGCAAAGGTTGGAGACCCATGTCCTACAGTGATGTGAAAACTTATTGCATCTATTTCTGTCCTTTTGTGTATGTGTGTATATGAATAAGAGATAAAAATAGGAGGAAAACGAAAATGAAAATTCAGCAAGTGTACACTACAAAGCTCAAGAGAGGTGTTGTACACAGCTCAGAAGCTAGAAATGTCCTTTCTGACTTTAAAGCATTGGTCTTAAAGTAAATAGAACCTTTGGACTTATTGTTAAATAGCTTTGTTTCTCAAGACATTTTATTTTATTCGCAATGCTGTACTGATTCTAATGAAGGTAGAATTGTTGCCTATATATAGAATACATGTCACTGATATGATAATATTAGGTGTAGAAAGAGAGTTTTGTCATCAATGCTTTCAATATCATCTTCTTTGCTTAAGAGAATCACAAACAAAAAACAGGAGAAAATTCTTTCCTACTTCTGGTTTTTGTGAACTCTTTAATGCTGTATATTCTTCTACTTTCAGCTGCTGTTAACTATCAATGGGAAAAATTAGGAGCCTTTGTAACTATTGATGGTGCTGTTATTAAGTAACAATATTATTACAGTACATTCCACTTAGCAATAAGTGGAGTCCGTTTTAATCTACATCATTTCATACTTTACACAATGATGTGTAAGAGATATAATTTGTATCATAAAAATTGTTTATCAATTAGTTATATGTGAATATTAGGGAATGTAAAAGTATTCAAAGAAGTAAAATTATCAACAGAGTTATATAAAGTAAAAAATGTACTTAAACATTGTATACAAAAATAAATGTAAATTAATATTTTTTAAAAACTGAGAAAGTACAAATGAAGCTGATATATCCCAAATAAATGAATATATACATACATTTTCTTAGCACCATTTGCAAGTAATCTTTAAAATGTTGCCTGGAGGGAGAGAGAATTAATTGAAGATCATGTAGATAAGAAATATTCCCAGATTTTAATATAGCAGATAGTTGAATATTGACTTATTTGGCTTAGGGGATTACTTTCATACATATAATTTATGCAATATTGCAGATTTTTTTAAAATAAATGTTCCAAATTTAGAAGTAGGTTATTCAGACAAAATGCTACTTTTTGACTAACCCACTTTTCACTCAATCTAAATAAATTCTGAATGGCAGAAGATAGCAAGAGATTTGTATTCATTACAGCTGTCAGATTTGTGCTTATAAAACTAATTTCTGATATATACATTTAAACAGTGGCTTTTCAAACTGCTACACTTATGATTTGGTGCAGAAGATGCTATGTTTAGTTATCATTTTTATCATGCATCACTTTTGCTTTGGTATTGTATTGAATGTCATATTTCATTTCTCGGCATTCCCTTAGTCAAGAATCAATTTTTTATATGTATCACAATCTTCTTGGGCTTTACCTATGTGTGATAACTTTTCTGATAATAACATATTGTCATAAATATCTGACAATATATTTAGTAATAGATGCAATTGGTTTATATCCAGACATGGTATCCTGAGATTAAATATTTCATGTCCTCCATCTGATTTTCAAAGTAATTCAATATTGGTGAAAGAAAATATAAATATATGAGAAAATACAGGAGAAATAGTTTCAGACTACTTTCATTTAGCAAGAACTCTGTGACTAATTCTAAGCATCTATATATCTTTAGCTTGTTCCAGGTGTAAGAAAGATCCAACTGAATAACTTCTTTTTACAAAAAAAAATATTTGTGAAAAACTGAATTAAATATATCCTTCTTTAAAAAATATTACTTATTTACATGATACTATTTGGAATTTTATCTTCTTTTTTACAGCTAGCTTCCCTATTTTGCATAACTTCAAAATTTTAAGCATTGCCAAGTAGCTGGATCTAAGGGGTCTAATGCAAAATCCAGCAACCCATCAAAATATCTGATTCTATCCATCCTTTTTCAATCTAGCATGTCATATAGTATGTTTTCCAGGGTTAAACTGAAATAAGATCTTCTCTAACTGAGAAAACAAGGTATCTGTCCTGGATCATTTTATTCTATTTGGCAATTGGGAGGCCTCACCACAACTGAAGAGCTCTTGAACTAGTTGCTATAAATGGCAGACAATCCCAGCATGGATTGGCAATTTTCAGGATAAGCTTCCTTGCACATAGCCTTTCCTACATAGACTGATCCACGTTATGTAAGAAAGTATAGGATCTATTTCTGACTTGGGCCTAAACATTGAAAACTAATTTGTAAAGCAGTATAGAATTCAAACAACAGGAACTTTTAGTTTTTAAAAGTTAAAAATGAAAAGACTAATTTAGAGACCACTCTTAATAAAAGCAACAGGGTGTGATAACCTCCTGCCTTTCTAATGAGAGAGAAAGTGTTTATTTCATTATTTTTATTATGCATTTTCTGGATGAATGGTTGACTAATGATTCATTGTGATTTTAATGTAGTCATTGCCACCAATTAATTCAGTTAGCATTTAATGAGGGATGCCTCTTTCTTCTGAATGCTGTACTTTTCCAGCAGTTAAAAGAAAAACAGAACAAACAAAGAGGCTGGAAACCAAGAACTAGAATAAATCATTTCTTTTTAAAGGGCCAAAGCAGAGATTTTGTGTCTGTTTGCTTTGGTGCACTCTATAAAACAACAAAGAATTCCATCCTTTCATTATTCCACATCACCTAAAATAAAGAGCATCATCTGCTATATTTAATTGAACTCTCAGGTTTTTGAAAAAGAAATATATATATATTTTAAAAAGGAATAGGATATCTGATATATGGTAATATATATGTATGTCTATATATTTTAACTTGTGCTTTGTAGTTACGGTGCTATGCACATTGCTCAAGATGTTCAAAACGAGGGCTGTGAAAATATTTATAGACCCCTTGACTCCTGGACATAAACTGTTTCAACTCCACCCTTCAAAACGATGCTATAGAGCACTGCACACCAAGACACCAAGACACAAGAACAGTTTTTTTCCTGAATGCCATCACTCTGCTAAACAAATAAGTCCCTCAACATTGTCAAACTATTCACTAAGGCTGAATTACTATTACTATTAGTCTTCTTGTCATTCCTATCACACATCTCCTCCCACTTGTGACTGCATGACTGTAACTTGTTGCTTGTAACCTTACGATTTAAATTTATATTGATTGTTTCCTGATTGCTTATTTGTACTCTATGACTATCATTAAGTGTTGTAGCTTATGATTCTTGATGAATGTATCTTGTCTTTTTATGTACACTGAGAGCATATGCACCAAAGACAAATTCCTTGTGTATCCAATCACACTTGGCCCAATAAATTATTCTATTCTATTCTATTCTATTCTATTCTATTCTATCTTGTATATTATTCAGAATGCATGGAATTCTTAAGTCAATTGCTTTTTTTAAAGTATCAATAGGATAGATGGGATAAAAATGTAAATGAGTTAGGAAAATAAATACCACACATTTTTTCTATTTTTATGCAGATTTTTAAACAACTACTGTTGGCTGTCTCTAACTGTGTGCATGCACAGCAGCTTCAATTCAAACGGAGTATATTATATGTACTTCTGCATATTCCAAACCTTTTATTTCAAAGAATTTGCACAGACAAGGTAGGTAGTTATCTCATGAATATCTCTGCTGTAGAAGTTATCCCTAATACAGAACCGTTAAGAGTGTCACTGAACATGCACAAATTCACCTTGAAAACACAGTAATATTGTATTGTATAAAGGGATGTCCACATCAATTTGAGTTCTGAACTAATACTGCAGGAAAAGAACAATAACAATATTTAGAATTTGTTTTCTGCTTTATCTTACCACAAAATTTTGTAGTACTGTACTATGTTCCTCTGAAATTAAATTGAAATTAGGTACTATACCTGTGTTTGTTTGGGTTTTGTTTGTTTGTTCATTTGTTTTAAGAAAAAAGGCATTCATTCACATTAAGAGAGAATTTCAGTATCTTCACACTGGGATACAATAAAATAAGGTAAACCAACGGTTTCCTCAAGATATTTGGGGATTATAGTGTTCAAAAATAAATATCATACTCAAGTAGTAAAGGTTAAGTCCATAAAAATGAAACAGAAATGACTTTGCCAAGCAGCCCGGCTGAAAGTTATAAAACCTATTTTGATGAATGAAAACACAATTTAAATTTTGATATAATTATAAAAGCTGTGAAATTAACTTTTGCTTAATTTTAAACAGTGACAATTACAATTGCAAATATGAATTGCTGCTATCATAATAACTATAATGTTCATAGCAGCATTGTATCCTAAAGGAATAAAAAGTGAACCGCAAGACATTCAACAGTAAGATACTATAAACAAAAACAAATTTGCATTAGTATTATCTTCCTCTTCATATAATTATCGCAGTGCACCTATTTTCTAACATGTTTATACAATGTATGCTTGCTTGTTCCAGTCTATAGCCTTTCTGCTATTAGCTGGCATGGGATTTTTGTTAGCATACATGTTCTTTAAATGCAAAGAAAGATGATACTGCTGTATCATTTAAGATGATACTGCTGTATCATTTAAGATGATACTGCTGTATCATCTCTCCATAAAAATACAATTGATGTTTAGAATAATAACATAGTTATTCATGTTATTCTATTTTATAAACTATGCAGATAGATTAATGTGTATGCATTACTGTACTCCTGCATATAAGGTGTTAGTTACCATCTTTAAAGCGCTCCATGGCACGGGACCTAGCTATCTGCGGGATCGCATTCTGCCTCATACATCCCTGCGACCGATTCGCTCCCACAGAGAGGGACTTCTCCGGGTGCCGTCCACTAGGCTGTGCCAGCGGGCGACGTCCAGGGGAAGGGCCTTCTCTGTGGTGGGCCCGACCCTCTGGAATGACCTTCCCCCCGAAATCAGAACGACCACCGACCTTCGCTCCTTCCGACAGCTTTTAAAAACTCATTTCTTCCGTTTGGCTGGCCTAGGGTAATTTTAATTAGTTATGGTGTTAAGGGGTTTTAGGGACAGTTTTTAGTTTTTATAGATGTTTTTAGTGCAGGATATGTTTAATTGTGTTTTTAAATTTTGTACTCTGTGTTTATTGTTTTTTAATTCTCCTGTGCCCCGCCTCGAGTCCCTCTGGGGAGAGAGAGCGGGTTAGAAATAAAAATTTATTATTATTATTATTATATTATTATATAAACACACAAGTATAACTAAATGAGCCATGGTGGCGCAGTGGTTAGAGTGCAGTACTACAGCTACTTCTGCTGACTGCCAGCTGCCTGCAATTTGACAGTTCAAATCTCATTAAGTTCAAGGTTGAGGACCCAAATGGGGACTCTATAATGCCACTTGGACAGGGCTGTAAAATACTGTAAAGTGGTATATAAGTCTAAGTGCTATTGCTAAATAGCTCACGTCATTCGAAGCCAATAAATCTGTTATTTGAACTCAAAATCTCCAGAAAAATAGAGCAAAATAGACATTTTGTCAAAAGTTTATTTCAATTTCATGTCATCTTAAAAGTTTTTTAATAGTTTCAAAGTAATATTTTATAAATGATGACTCTATCAAACTGCTTAAGATAAATATCTAATTATTTCCCATATGCTTGTTAACATCAGCTAACAGTTTAGGCTACGGAAAAGAAGAATCAAAACACCTTCGCTAAAAAAAAAGTTGTACAAATTAAAATAACTTTTATTGTGATCTTTATTTTTATTTTTATTTTGCTTTCCATAAAACCAACTTTAAATCATTCCATAAAATCATTAAAATAGCATTGAAGATTGTCTCTGACATTTAAGAGGTGGGTTCAAAGCTTTCACTGGCCTACTTTTTAAATCCCATAATAGAGGCATTATCCAGAATTTCTAGTCTCAGCTTTTCCATATCCAGGTCTTTTTCTTGTTTCTTCTTTTGTATTCCCATTTTGGTGATCTCAATTTTGTTGTCTTCCTTGCCTTCCGATGTGTAATTCCTATATCAGCTAAAAGCTTTTTTTAAGTGTTTTCATATAATCTAAAAAAAATATCCATTGAAATCTGTATCTTTTCTGAGATTTTAGTTATTAATATGTCAATCCAGTTATAAAAAATAAACCTCTTTAAGATAAGAAAAGATTATACTCAGCTTAGCTATTTTAATCCATCTTTTCTGTCTGGTCTTTTAGTTCCCAGGTTCACTTCCAATTCTCACAAGCTTGTCTGCTGGTGACAGGGGATCAAGCTTTCTCTAATGCTGCCTCTATACTTTGGAACTCTTTCCCTCTGAAAAGCAAAAAGGCCTGATGTCTTTTAAGGAATTATGTACTAAGTAAGATAGCTTCTGCTTGATCTAGAGAAAAGCATTTGAAAAGAAAGATTATAGGGAGGGAAAGGATTTTTTAAAAACCCTGCTTGTTGCATAAAATCCCTTTTTCAGCCCATTTGTCACAGTTCAGATGCACAAATAAACCACCTTCCTTCTTTCCTTCCTTCCTTCCCTCCCTCCCTCTTTCCCTCCCTCTCTCCCTCCCTCTCTCCTTCTCTGTTAGGAAAGATGTGATTGAAATGGATTTAATACTTCATAGCTCCACTTCTTTAATTTAAACCTTTTTCTCATTAAAGTCATTCATACAGTGATCTCTAACTGCCTAGATTGCTATCTAATCAGCTAGGACAGCTCTGTCAAGGCTCAGAAACTGCATCACTCTACAACGGCATGTGTCAGCCATCATTACTTTTGTGTATGCTAGGATTTTGGGACGCATTCAGCATTTTCTTTCCTTATAAGACACTGGCCTTCAAACTTACACCACTATGGCTGCTTTAAAACATGCAACATTGCAGCTATTGCACTTCACCCAGTATCTATGCAAAGTACACCGAAACTAAAGCAATGGACATGTAGGGGACAGAAATAGAATAAAAGAGAGCATATTCTTGTATATTAAATAAATTATAGGAAAAAATTGTGATAATTTAGATCATTAATTCAATAATGGTTTATTTTATATTTAAAGCTGCCCAACTCACATCAAAGTGGCTTATTGTGTACTCAGACAATCTTATGCAACCTGTGGACAATTAAATAGGAACTGAGTCTTTTGGAAGTCAAGAATAAAAATAATCCATTCACTTGTTTCATTCACCTGTCTTGAGTTGTATCCTCTGTTTTGAATGCTGTTAAAAGTATCATAGAATCATATAAAAATTGAATATTGCATTAGTGAACTGATTCCTGGTCAGTACAGGATCCACTATGTTATCCAAATGTCTAAAGTTGGGAAAAAATAAATTAGAGTCCACTAACATTCTGAAAGCTCTGACAAAATCCAAATGTATTATACCATTTTTTACCTAGAATGATGATATTGGTGCAACCAATCCCATCCCCATTATGAAAATACACTTTGATGTTTGATATACTTCATTTTGTATCTGTGTCCAAAGATAAATGTGAGGAATGGTAGGCCAGTAGGAATTAGCACAGAATATTGAGACTCTTTACGTTTTTGTTAGTAATTTAAATGAGCTTTTATTCTTTTTGAGTTTCAAGATTTCCAAGATTCTTTACTCACAATTATTTTTTAAAAATCAGTCACCTAGAGCTAGATTTCAGTGCCGATCTTCTTACTGCATCTTGATTGGAAATTATGAGATCAATTTTATTGATATAAATTCTGAAAGGACCAGCAGAAGTCCTTTTTGAGGAAGATATTGTGGTTGGCTATTTTTTTTTCTGCCTTAAACAATAAGACGAAAAACACATACCTTGAAATCCAAAATGTAACATACAGATTTGGGATTAAGTGCTCAAAACACCTATGAGCAAGCTTTAGCCATTTTGACATTTTAGTTGGTGATTGTTCCAGTCTGTTGATTCTTTTCTGTTAAGTAGCAAGTTAAGGCTAAATCCTGTAGATTTTGTGTCTTCTCTTTTTATCCATCATCTGAACTGTCAGGAAATCTGCCAGTTTCTGTCACTGTCAGAAGTGACATCTGAATTTTCAGCTAGCAGAACCTAGTGGCCAGAATAGACTAGATGAAATACCTCAGTGTTCACCTTTGAAATGTCAGTTGTTTTTTATTCACATTATTCAGATGGGCTTTGCAGAAAAAAGGAATTGTCAGTATCTCCGGTGATATATGCAAGATAATATTTAAATGACAGCTATATACATTTGGCTGCAGTGATAGTCAAGTTAGGCTAAATGCTGCAGTTTCAATATTAGTAAGAAGCATTTGCTCCTATTCTCTATATTTCAAGAACAGGTTTTAGTAAGTTCAGAGTATTTTGCATTTTCCCATGAATAAAACAGAAAAAAAAAATAGAAGTACATACATTTTTCACATTTAGGGCAATTGTATCTTACTTTTTAAATACATGCTAGGCATCTTTTGAAAGCCAAATTTGATTTCTCTTGTGGAAATTGATTTTTCTTCATATCTTTCCTAACAATATCCCTTTCTTGTTCTTATAAACAAAGAAGCTTCATCGATGTATTACTTACTCAAAGATGTAGACAGATTGCAATGTTTCTTTTGGGCAGAGAGAGAAATTACATATCTGTTGATATACTTACATACTAAAATGTATGTCAGATTCAAAACAGAGGATACAACTTAAGACAGGTGAATGCAACAAAGGAATGAACTATTTTTATTCTTGGTTTCCTATTTAATTGTCCAGAGCACAAGGGTTTAGATAAGATGGTGCCTTGGAAAAAAACCTAAAAATAAAACTAATAAATGTATCGATCTGATATGAAGGCAGAAAAAGATGCAATATATTTTAGTTCTTTCTATAATTGTATATATTATGTTTATAGCAATATTTTTTTATAATTGTTCTTTTCATTTCCCTCCCAAAATCAACATGAAATTACTGAAGATTAAGGAAAAGGGTTTATGTATGTCAAACAGAGAATGATTGTCTCTAAGGGATAGATAAATGAGTGGTTCTAGGTGCACTCATATAAAAGGTTCCTAAATATTTTCATAAGCATCAATGCAATCCTTCACTCAAAGAAAAATCTCATTTCTTTGTAAAAGAATATATAATGTATACAGTATACACATTTAAAGCAGATTAAAAAACATTATAATCTCTTAGAACCTAACCTTGTCATCCATGTCTAAATTAAAATTGTTTTTCCCTATTACCTCGACATTTATGTCTATTTAAAAATATATTAATAATGTTCATTGCATTACATACAGTATATACATATGTAGTATTGCATTATTTCATTAATGGGTCTGTATGTGTATTTTTGGTCCAAAGATATGCATTGAAAATGAAGCATTTAGTTACCATGGTCAAACATTGCACACATATTTAAGAAGTGTGAAATTTGATGGACTGAATAGTTTAGATTCAAAAGCAAGTCCAGAAATATGCATTGTTGATTTATACTGAAATTTATTAAAATGAATTTGGACAACCATCCATATCACATTCCAACAATCATTTTTATTTTTCTAAATAATTTTATCCTATTAATATTGTGGAAATCATTGTTTAACTTGCTTTGATATTATAGAGATCATAACAGGATCTGGCAAGCTGGAAATTTCTAAACTTTTAATGTTGCTACAGTCTTCCTTAAACTTGCTATCTTTAATATGTATGATTTCTTGTCCTGCTTTGGAGGACGCTAAGCTATGAAAATAACATCTAACTTTAATTATTTATAAGATAATCTTATTCTGATGATGCTCTTTATCTTCAGAGACTATATAATGCTCTTCCTTTAGATAAAATTATTGCTGCTTTTTAGGATGGTGGACATGCTGCTAAAAGATTAGAAAAAATTATGTTGGAACAATTAACAATTAACCTTAGGCCAATTTAGCCAATTAAGTCAATACTGTTACCACTGGGCATGCCATATGCAGGAGCATAAATGGAATTTTTTTTGTGTCATATCAGTCTGAACATGGATATCTTTTTCAGTGATTTGGCTTTGTGATAAATAATGTTATTGGTCTTCTCTGCCTTTATTGCATCTAAACTGAACAAGCAGATATTACAATGTTGTACAAACATAAGAGAAAAACAAATAAAGATAACATAAATTTACATTGAGTAATATTTTGTCATTCTTTGCAAGCAAAGTTATTTCATTCACCTTTAATTAAGTTCCAACATTAATCAAATCATGGGGAGATACTCTTAGTAATCATCTTTCATCAATGCAAAAAATGAAAACACAGCTTGTTTAATTACTCTTGCCATGCAGGAATTGGCCACATAATTAAAGAAGATGGGCAATGCCTTGTTGACCATGTGACATTTTTCCTACACTAAGGGTACAGTTATATAAATTTAATTTAAAAATCTTTGATGCAGAATATCCTTATTCAGTGGTGGGATTCAAAATTTTACTACCGGTTCTGTGGGCATGGCTTGGTGGGCATGATGTGGCTTGGTGGGCGTGGCTTGGTGGGTGTGGCAGGAGAAGGATACTGTAAAATCTCCATTCCCTCCCCACTCCAGGGGAAGGTTACTGCAAAATTCCCATTTCCTTCTGATCAGCTTGGACTTAAGAGGCAGACAATAGATGGAGCAGGGCCAGTCAGAGGTGGTTTTACTGGTTCTCCAAACTACTCAAACATTCTGCTACTGGTTGTCCAGAACTGCTCAGAACCTGCTGAATACTGCCTCTGTCGTTATTACTATTATTATCAACCATTCTCAAATATGCCAATCTTAGGCAAAATGCAGAGAAAATGATGTCTCCAGGTCTGGATGCACCTGAGTAATGTTGATATTGTGGAGCATTTTAAATAAAAGTTCTACCCAAAATATAACATCAAAGTTACTTTGATTGCCTGGTTTACATATGCTAGAAAAGATGATGCAGGGTTATGTCACTCTGTTCTGGACCTCTCAGTTTTTGTTGGAAAATTTATGAATTTGAGTTGAAGGCCTTATCAAAAAAAAGGTCCTGATTAGAGAAATTATCTATAATAATAATAATAATAATAATAATAATAATAATAATAATAATAATAATAATAATAATAATAATAATAATTTTAATTTATAAAACCGCACCCTCTCCCCACAGGGACTCGGAATGGAATGTAGAATATTTCATCTCTCTTCAGATGATAAACCGAATGTGAGGAGTATTAGACTAATAATGAAGCCCTGTTTTTATTCTTTCAGACCTCCATGCATTAGCTAAAAATCTATATGACATTTGTACTTATACTTTGTTGAACCTAACCACAGGCTTGTTTGTAAACTAGGAAACTAAAGGTCTGCAGCAGTTCTTGTAGATGAATATATTTAATATTTAATCTCATGCAAACATGAGTATAGTCCTCGCATCTCCTGATTTCCAGGTGAAGGTGTGGAGGTTGGAGAAAGAAACTAATGGACTCAGTATATGAGATTGTTTCACTATTAATTTAAACCTTTCAGCTGAATGTTCTGAGATTTTTCTTTTTCTCAATTTTACTTTTTAAGCCTATCAATGGCCAAGCCATAAGTGACAGAATAGATTACATTGAGATGAAATCTGATAAAACAAATTGCCAAGAGATTTTCTGCAAAACTTTAACAGATTATGAATGGCAAAGCCAAATTAGGGTGCATTTCCAAATGTCATATATGTTTACTATTTAAGAGAAATGTACTGCAACTACAGTGTATACACTGTTTATTTCTTTGATTTGATTTCACTACCACCTGACTGAAAACTGCTTCTGAACTCTTTTGGGAGAGATCAACTTATTCGAGTTCAGTATAAATTGTGCTAATAATTTAAGTATAAGTCAAAATAAGTCTAGCTTTTTATGATTTGGAAAAATGTTTCATTCATTAATCACTGTAAGAACATGGTTATTCTTAGAAACAAATTTACCATTATATTTCTAACAGCGGACATCATATGGCCTATCAAAGAAATCTAAGTATAGTATTATTTTGAAAGGTGGGAATCTGCACACAATGAAGATCACATAATTGGATTCAGAAAAATATATTCACTCTAGAGTTGTCTTTTCATGAAGTATTTTGAGACTTCACTAAAGTTTATGCTACTTTAACAAAATAATTAGTCATTAGAGGGTGGAAAAATAGAGTTCAGTATTTAAAGATGTCAAAAAATATACTATATAAAAAGTAGAGTATTTTTTTGCTTTTTAGTTTTTTCACATGGAAATTTTATATGCATAAAAACTGTGGTATATACATTGACTAAACCCAGAGATGGACAAAAGGAATGGATAATTCTGCAATCTCTCATCTCGTGGGAGTGACTTTAGGTTGGCTTTCAAGAAGCATACAACTAATGATTACATTTACAATATATTAGATAGGGCTTTTATCAAAATCAGGCGTACCATTTAATAGATTTTTAATTGTATTTTAATTGTTTTATATTAGTGATTTTATACTAGTTGATTTTTATTGCGGCCTGTACACCGCCCTGAGTCCCGCTGGGAGAAGGTGCGGTATAAAAATTCAAAAATAAATAAATATCAACAATGTTAGCACAGAGCCAAGACAGACCCCCCAAAAAGCTATTTGCATTCAAGTTTGTGCTTCATCATGGAAAGGTATTGAATATCTATTGTTTCACTCAGGTCAATTCTGAAATAAATAAAAAAGCATTGAAATACCGATTATGTTACCGTTACTTTTTCAAGGATTTGATCACATTGGCTGCCCCACCTACTCCTTCACAGCAATAGCACATACTTATATACTGGTTCACAGTTTTTTTTATAGCCCTCTCTAAGTGATTTAACAAGTCTGCATATTGCCCCAACAATCTGGGTTCTCATTTTACTGACCTCAGAAGGATGGAAGGCTGAGTCAATCTTGAGCTGATCAGCATCCAATTAATGGCTATGGGTAGAGTTAGCCTGAAATACTGCATTATAACCACTGCCCCACCATGACTCTACATAAAGCAGTATTAGACATGCTTGCATACTTAATTCATAATTGAGATGTTCACTATGGTAAAGATATGTTTGTTAATCATCCACACAGAGTACACATGGGAGGGTGTATCCTAGTCTGTGACAGCTTTATCACATTTAAACTGTTGAACTGTGATGAGTAATATTGTGCTTCCTTGGCACTTACAAATTAGTTTGATTTGAGTCTGATTTGGTGCATTAAAATAGTGTGGGTTTGTCATTCCAATTCAAACTTTGAGAAATAGAAAGTCTTCACTTTCTGAAAAGTTGCATGGTGTGACAACATACAGCACAGTCCAAGTAAATCATATGTGCAAAAAGAGCTTTAACTGGATCAATACAAGTGAATAACATTAATATTTAACCTTACATTTAAAAAAGAAAATATGTCTTTCCTCTTGGCTTGCTGCAATGGTACATTTAAAAATAGAAAGCGTCAAGAACTTTAAAATATGTGGGCTTCAACTCCCAGGATTCTCCAGTCAGCAAGACTGGCTGATGAATTCTGGGTGTTGAAGTCCACACATTTTAATGTTCTTTAAGTGGTGGGGAAGCACTGAAATAGAATCTATCTAACTATCATCTCTCTATCGATCCTTCCATCCCTCCACATATCCACGTATACATAAGGGTGGGATTCATCTGGCCGGATGAATGTTAATTCCACATCTGGTTCACTGAACTGATAGTTGTAAAGATTGACTGGCCCTGCCACTCTACCCCTTCCCTCCCAAGAGTCTCCACATAGCCTGTTTGTCGTGCCAGGTAAGTGCAGGGCCTGCACGGAGGCTCTGGGAGAGAGAGAAATGAACCTCCCAGAAGTCCAGAAATGGGCCTCCAGAGCCTGGGTGAGGGCATTTTCACCCTCCTGGAAATTCGAGGAAAGCTTCTGGAACCTGGAAAGGACAAAAACACACCCCAGGTTGCAGGAGGCTGTGTGGCCATGACCACCATGACCATGCCCACCCAGCAACTGGGCAGAGAACCAGTTGCTAACATTTTTCAATCCCCTGCGTATACCTACATTTTACATAGCGAAATAAATTCAAATTGTTAGTTGACATGCAAATAATTAAACCTAGCTATCTAAGGCATTGCATAAATACAATTCGTTTACACATCGGTCAAATTTATTTGTGTGCAACTTTCAAAAACTATATCAATAGGTTGTTTTATATGTTTAACAGCCTTTCAGAAGTATTACTGCTATCAGCACTTTCTGTTTGAACAAAACATAAATGGATCAATGCTCGTGTTACGTAAACTTATCACATATAGTTAGATATGTCACGAGATCCATGTAATGTGACAGTTGCTATAATACAGCCTATTTATTATTATTATTTTTAGATAACTGTGTTAGCTGCATAGTAAATTGTTATGTATTGACACCCGTTTGAATTCCCCGGCAACAGCCAGTCGCGTCTGATTGGCCAAGACGCGACTGGCTGTGGCTGAAGCGGGAGACGCGCGGATTGGCCGGCTCTCTGACAGCTCCATATAAAAGGAGCTGTCAGAGAGAAGGCGCGCGCTTTTTGTTCTTAATACGTACCGTGGTTGTTGTACTTGTTTACCTTTAATAAAAGCCGTTGGATCAACCGGGTCTGGACCCTCTCTATCTCAGTTCACAACATAAATAACTATAGAAAACTTGGATAAATTGTCAGTTTGTAGTTGCTGCCACTTCCTGCACAGTAAATTACATATGTTCTTTCTTTTTTCCTCCCCAAATCTTTCCTTTAATGAATAATGCATCTCTCCACCTCATAAATCCGTAAGGCTTCCTATTTGTCATTCATGGATCACCTCCTTTTGGAATTAGGGAAGCAGAAATGTCTAAATAACAAGGAACCATTTGCATTGATGTAATTAATAGAGGAGGAAATTACTTGAGTGTGAAGTTTATATTAAAGTATTCAGACCCATTCATTTTTAAATACTAAAGAAAAAGGAAATGCAAGGATATATTTAATCTGAAAAAGTATTCAATAGAATGTTCGTTTGTGCATCTACAACATTTTGCTGTAAGATATGAAAAGAAAATTGGAGTCATATTGGTCTTTCAACATTGCAATGAAACATCATTTACATTATTCCATTATTCTTGCATATAAGTAAGGAAGATGATCTTGACAGAGATATGTAAGCATCCTTATGAAATCAATGAGTGAAAACACATCTGAACTCCATAATAGACACATAATATTAATGGCTCAGAGTCATCTTCCTAATTCACAAGAATATAAAAAAGGGAAGGACATGTGTCCCAGTCAGGGTTGCACATAGTTGTTATTACAACGAATCTCAATAAAATATTTTACCTCTTGGGTGAGATCCACCCCCACCCTCTTGACCTTCCAAAAGGACCTGAAAATCTGGCTCTGCCAACTGACTTGGGGCCCTGATGGGAACTGTTGAAATGGTTGATTTGGAAAGCCAAACACTAAGGTGAAGAAGTCATCATTATGTGGTGAGGAATGAAAGAGAAACTTTCACTCTGCAGATGTTTCAAGCACTGTCTCATTTCAATTAGAGGAAATTAGTCAAGTTGATGCAAAATGTATATAACTGTGACCATAATTTAAATAGAATCATATTACAAGTATTATAACTAGTTATTGGATAGAGGAAAGTGAAGAATGTTCCAAGAAATATTTGCTTAGTTCCTATAAAATTTAGAATGCTAAACTGGATTAATTTTTAGTCAAATCTAGTAATATATTATATTGATCAGCCATGGTTAACAATTTGACAACTATCCTAGGAAATGTAGTTGTTCTTATTTCTTTCATTATTTTTGATAATTATTTTATTAATTAATTTATCAGTGAGGGATACTTAAGTAAATTAAGACAACCTCAAGTATGTTTGAATGGTAAACTCATTTTATAAATTAAAAAATACACGGATTTGAATATGTGTATAAAATGTATGTACCAAAAGCAATGTGTATATAGTATAGCTTTGTACACATTAATTTTTTAAAACAAATTTAACAACAATATTTATCAATGGTAGAATAACGAGCTTCAAATATTTTTGACAATGCTTTCCAATCTCTTGACAGTACAATTCAATCAGTGGAATGGCACAAAAATTGTATCTACTTTTGTTTACAATATCTGTTGTAGGCAATTTTATTTTATCATTTCCCTGTCACTTTCGCCACAATGAAATTGCACAATGAATTTGTTACACTGTGGTATGAACAAACAATTTTTGACTTTAAGTTGTTAGAAGGACTGATATATGTGAAATTTTAAATATTATTTTCAGACATAGCCCAAATATATGTTTGTTAAGACCAAATATATTTTAGTAGATATGTGTACTTGCAATATGTATTCATTATGCTCCTAGTATATGTAGACATATACTAATATTATATAATTTGAGTATATAAATAATTGAATTCTGAAAAAGAAGTAGCTTCCAAGTTTTGATTCTCGGAAGACAATTCTAATTTGTACAAATTTATTTATTTTATTTTATTAAATTTATACCCCGCCCTTCTCCTACAAAAGGACTCAGGGCGGCGCACAGGCAAATTAAAACACAACGTACATAAATAGATCAATTATTAAAATCCAATTAAATTAAATTACCCCATGCCTAAACATTTTAAAATTCTCTAATTAAAATTTATAACTAAAAAGTCCAGATCGGGGGATTATCCTAGGCCGGCTTTTTGGAACAAATGCGTTTTAAGACGCTGGCGGAAAAGGCGGAGGTCTGTGGTGGTACGGAGTTCAGGCGGCAGGTCGTTCCAGAGGGTTGGGCCCGCCACAGCGAAGGCCCTTCCCCTGGGTGTCGCCAACTGGCATTGCCCGGCCGATGGCACCCGGATAAGGCCCTCTCTATGGGAGCGGATCGGTCGGAGGGATGTATGGGGCAGGATACGGTCTCGCATGTAACTAGGCCCCGAGCCATGGAGCGCTTTAAAGATGGTCATTAACAAATGAAAATAATTATTCGTGCAATGTTTTTGAAAAGAAAAGCCATGTGTATAAGCCAATAACAAAATGCAATGCTTACTTATTTAATAATAAATATAGATGCATACTATTTTGAATAGTACTTATAATCTCTGTAAATTTATATGCTTATGTGAGTAATATATTTTTAAATATATTTTATATTTTAAAGTTCCGGAGATCATCATGTCTGTTTCTTTTATAACTACACCTGGAACTCACATTTTTAGGACAATTCGCAATATGCTTATGTACTCACGTCATAATTTTGTTTTTCAGCATAAATGCCAAAACACAGAAAATGAACAAAAATAAATAAACAAATTATCATAATTCATGAGATAAGGAAAAAAAGCTGAAATAGTTTACACAAACATTATTCACTATATTCTTCATATCTTTCTATCCTTTCACACCAATGTTGTTTCTATCATATCGGCCCATCACTTCAGAAATTGTTCTATTTTTGCTAATTAAACTTATTTCTCTCTTTTTGAGGTTCGCATCATTTCTATACTACCATTATTTTCTCAGCCTTCCTCTTCTTCTGAATCTTCCTGCCTCTTCTGAATATATTTGTCCTTAGTTCAGTTCCTTTCATGTCTTGTTATGACCCATCCTCTCAATGGACGTCTTTCATAGGAGTCACTTATATATTCAACTCACTTCATTCTGCACCTATTTATTTTTTTCTTCTTTCTTCTTCTTCTACTACTTATATTTCTCAAATAAACCTTTTCCTTTGCATTCAGCTTTTATGTTTCTCCTGAGATGCCCAATTCTCATTTTGTTGTAGCAAAGATTTTATAGAAGACAAGCCATTGTCACTTCCTTCAACAAATATTCATTTCTCACAGTCAGCTACATACCGCCCATGACCTCTGTATTAACATTTGCATGTCTTATAATGTGTCCATGTATTTTTCACTTCTAATTTTGTCCTGGAGTCATTAATTACAGAACTAAATTTAAATACAATCTATTGACATTCATGGCAACTCATTCTGGTTTTCAGCCAACAGTACACAATCTGCATAAAAATATGCGATATATTTTCTATTACATCTTTTCATAAATAAGCACTAGCAATGCTGTATTATCCATAAATTTATTAAATAATCAAATGGGCATTGTACACCTTTTCCTTGCTTCCTGCTCAGTGTTGAACTGTTTGCTAATATTCCATTAATTTTCATGCTTGCTTAACTTCTATTATATACCAGTTTAAATACATGTGCAAATTTGTACAAAATATTCCATAATTAAATTCTCACTTTATCATATATTATCTCTAAACTAACAAACACCCTGGAAATTTTCTCATATGAATGAGGTTGCTGGTGATTTGCTGAGAAGAAAATCTATCCAATATAAAACTATGCAGTATTTCCTAAAAATTATTCATTGTTACTTTTTGTACCTTTTGATTAGAATTTTCTAAACCGTTTCTCAGACACACTTACTTAACAAGCTAATTCCCTTACTGTTTTTGCATTCATGTTGATTTCCTTTCTCTTTGTAGGCATTCTTCCAATCTTTAGGCATATATCTAGTCTTCACATCAGATATAGAAGAGATTAGACATACTCGTGCGAAGTGAAACTATCAACTATTACTTAGCATGTCTCTAAATTGCAATAGCTCCAAAGAGCAGTTAAGAAAAAGTTACTGCTAGGAACTTTTAAAAATATGTTGTTTTCTTTTTGTTTTGTTTTGTTTTTAACCAAATAATATGATACCCAAATCCCATCACAGCACAAAAACAGTTCATAATTTATAATATCCATTGGGAACCTAGTGTTGCTTTGCCAAAATGTGCATATATTTGAGGATGCTATGCACCAGAAGTCTGTTTTCATTTATTATTAATAAATAACAACAACAATTCATTTGTAAAAGTTATAAGGAAACAAAATGTTTTAGGGAAAGTGATGCAGTAATTATGTTAGAAAATTTTGCATAAAATGTGCATATATTAGAGAAATGTATTAGGGTGTATCTTGACTGCAATACAATTCGAATGTAAATTCAGTGCCGGTTGTCAAAGCAATTCTATTTAAATCGAAGCACTGAAGAAAATTGATTTACTTAGATCATCCATTTCAATCTAGAAGAGAAAATAATTTGGGACATACATAGGCATTTGTGAAGAAAAGACCTTTTATCATCCCTCCAAGGCTGCACACATCCCATAACTAATGCAAGCATGAATATATTAGGGGAGATTGTTATATGACGTGTGTGTGTGCGTGTGTGCATGCGTGTGTGTGTGTGTGTGTGTGTGTGTGTGTGTGTAGAGACAGAAAGACAGAATATGTACATTTGACAGAATAGACCTACTCGAACAGGGCATATTTGGATTGATTCTGTTCCATTCTAGTTATAATGCCTAATGTCCTACATGTAAAATGCCAAATATCTAGGAAGTATACATCCCAAGGGAGGTCTGGCCTCCACACTGGTAGTGTTTAAAATGGCTGTGAAAGCCTTGGGTTAGAGTGGAAAGCAGCCATGTATAATTTATTATATATTTAGGGTTGTTTTTCATCTGGAGTTTCATGGATTTTTTTCCATTACATTACATGTTTCTTTTAGTGTACGCTACCCAAAGGCATTCTAGAGTTGGATATCCTTATAAATTCTTTAGAAATATATTTCTAAAGAATATAAACTACCCACTTTTTCATTGTTTTCATCTTTACTCTTCATCTTTTTTCTATTGTGTATATGCAAATAAAGGCATTACATTTGTATAAATCAAACATTGAATACTCTTTTTTCCCAAAGAGCAGGATGAAAATAATCACAGCAGGTGATAACATCTAACAACCTTGGCTGATTCCAAAATAGTTAACTACCATGAGAAAAATCACTAAAAATTTAGATTAATCTAGACAGAATGGATTTTTTTTTTAAAAAATGGTTGCTAAAGATGACTTTTAGATTTTTTCTAAGAAGATATCTTGAATCTGTCCAGGTAGCAGCTATTATAACTTTTCTTGCAGTTCCAATTACTGTTGTTTTTGCTTTTATCATGTTAGTAATGATATATATTATCTAAATAGACAAACATTAATAGAGAATGCTAGGAAGTTTATATTTTGTTTTAACTATGAAATTGGTTAAGAGAGACGTAACTTTTTTTTACAGAAGTAAACCTATATCTTCTTAAAAATAAGATCATATCCAAAAATGAGCACTGTACTGTCATGCTATGGGAGGGATGCCTCAAGAGAAGAGAACAAAGTTGGATAGCAATGGATAAAAATAGATTTTAGCATTTTAGATACCATCTGAAACTTGATTAGGACCACTGAATCACCTCCATAATCATGTTTTAGGGGTTGTTCAGATGGAATCTAAAACGCTCATATCTATTTTTAAAGTAATTATAACACTTTCTTATTGGTGAGTTTAAACGCTCACTTCTGTTGTTTTGATAGCTCTCCTGGTGTTATTTCTTTTATCTCATGAGCTTATTTGAACACAAAATCAAATGCTGCTTTTTTTCATCCCAAACCTCGGGAATTCAATTTAGTAACTTTAAAATAAATAGCATCATTCAAGTGCTTAAGGCTTTGGTAAGTAACTTATAATTATCTGCCTATTCGGAGAGAATTAACCAGCATCAAATTCAAAGTCATATACATCATATATGATTGTCAATCTCACAGGCTGACTTTTTCTATACATATAAACTCAATTTTGTTGGCAGGAATTAAATTAGGATTTAGATTTAGATTTATTCAGATAAATCTTCTCCAAAAAGGACCCAGGGCGGCACACAGGAAATTTAAAAAACATAACAAATATAACAAAGGTACAAAATTTTAAAAAATTTAATTCTAACTGGAGTGCATTTAAATATAAATGCCTTTAGCCTTTCCCTTGCAACATTAGATTTGAGAACTTTGTATCAAAAATGTGCATTTTTGATATAAAACACCTTCACAAAATTTCCTGTGCAAAATGATCAGGAAAACCAACTAATTTCACTTGGTACAAATGTCTCTGAGTACATCACTTGCATTGACAGAGTTGAAAATAACTCTGCAATATGGTTTCTTTACAATAAATAACATTTACAATGATTTTAATTGAGAATATTCTTCAACAACAATAAGCATAAACTAAACTGTATAGTTAGTATAGTTAAATAGTGTATATAATTGATCTGTCTTTAATGAAAAATATGTGAAGTTTGCTTGCAATTTAATTGTTGATCAATTCACTCAATCAGCAATCAGTGTGATTCTTATATTACTCTTCTGCAGACTAGATTCAAGTAACATGACAATGTACTATATGACTACAGCTTGAATGTAAAGAATTACAATAAATATTACACTAAATTAAACACCAGAGATACAAAGATTGATTTCATATGTCCTTGCATTAATTTATGTAATTATACTCTAATGAATAAAGCAGGATAATAGGTGCATAATTATTAAAGTCTTCAGTATCTACCTTTTCCCCCAAGCAATTATTGCATCGACTTTCTCTCTCCCCTAAACCAATATGGATCTACATAGCCATGATTCTTAATAAGTTTTTAAAATGAGAAAATAACATGAGATTTTGAAATCTGTAATTACCTTACTTGGAACCTGAACTTTTCAAATGGAAATTCTGTGCTCTTTTCCTGTGCTGTCCTCTCCTGTCCTATCATAGTTTACTCTCTGTGTTTCTCTCTCTCTGATTGTGGGAGAGGAAGGAGTCTCAGAAGGATTAGCACAGAATGCTAGGAATGTATACTAAGAATATAACATGTAATCCCAGCAGGTTGATCCAGGTTGTGAAGGTCATTCTAGCTGCCCACATAAAGCAATTAGGTACCTGTGTTGAGCAACCAGAATATGAGAACATTCTATAGACAGAGAACCTGTACATCCTATAAATATAGAAGGAATATCACTTGAGCAATATGCTATATGCTTGACTAGCAATGCCTACATGTGCTTTTTTCTAAAACACGTACTTTGTGTGAATCCCTATGCACCTTTCCACCCCACTCCATGCATCTTTCTCAACATGTACAACCACAGACCAACATGCACCATTTCTGACCATCGTGTGCCATTTTTGACCAACACAGGCCTTCTTCTACATACCTAAGCAACCCAGGCAACCATTGTGTGTTATCTCCCTGTGCATTTTCCACCACCCTGTACATATCCAGAACCTCCACATAATTCTTGACTTGTGCCAGCCCCTGTGCACCTTACCCAACTGATGCAGCATCCTACCCACAGGATCCTTAGACCACAGAGGGACGGAATGTTGTGTGAAAATTTGGAAGCGATCAGTGCAGTAGTTTCGGAGATTAGCAGTTTTGAACAAACTCTTGTTACATTTTTATTTATATAGATTTATGAGTAGGGCATAAATGCCTTCTGTATATTGCATACGTGTATACTCACTTTTGCAAACCGGTAGGGAAGATAAGTAAATACCAACCTTGATAATAGGCCTAGTTTAGGATGGGACAGAAATTGAAGTAACTGAAGTAAGTAACTGAATTCATACAAGGTAAGCTTCGGTAACTTTCATCTACGTTGAGAGAGTGGATTGAGGGTGGTTCAAGCAATTTATTTTCTTTTTCTTTCATGCAGTGGGGTAGATGAAATTGTTGCATACAAGCAACCTTGATATCTTTTACATTTATTTAGGCATGGTTTGTATTGTATTTACTCTTTCTCTCTATTGCAGATAACATAGCAGCTATGTGTACAATGTATAGGAAAAAAATGCCTCATTGCAGAAATGTTGACGTGCTAACCGTTCAGTGAGAAACTAGTAATAAAATTTTCAACTGAACAGAGAAATTGTGGCTGGGAATATGTTACACTTACCTATTTCTCTTTCTTTTTTTTTTCCAAAAAATTAAATGCATATAGTATTTAAATATCATACTGAAATACCATTCCAGCTATGGAAATATGGATGGACAGAAAATGCTCAGAATTAATTCCCTCCTTACCTGAATTAGAATTAGATAGGTTGTTTATTTTGCTTGTTTTGTTGTGTTCCTTAAGTGATAGATGGTACTCTGCAATTTCTCGGCCTATCAGAGTGAAAGAAATCCCAAACCACATATTTAATATCAGTTGGAGTTGCTCATTGGCAGGTGGGGTTTTTTTAATCTAATCAGAACACTCATCTGTTTTTCACATAATTATCATTCTCTAAGATGATTATATGTTACGTTGTGGCAATTTATTTTATGATTTATAAATAATACGTTTTCTCTTTATTTGCTATTTTGTAACTGTGTGCATCAAATTCTGTCTGTGTAGCTTCTACAGGAAAAAAAAAAGATAGGATTTTATCTCTGTTGGGAAACATTCCATTTAGAACAGATTGGTTTGTTATATCACTTACAGACTGTCACTTGAAAATCCTGTGAATTTGAGGTGGCCGAGTCAAGTCCAGATCATCAGCTTCTTCATAAAAGGAAAGAAAAGCCTTAAGTGCTGGCAGATGTGGAATGAGGACAGGTAAAATGATCAAATGGTTGACAGTCCAACAAGGAAATGGCTAGTTTGATATGAGGGTAGAATGAAAAACATATCAAATCTAATCCTTTCAACATTGTACTTTGTGGCAGAAAATCTATCTGGTCAGCATTTTTCTATAGTGAGATGAATTGAAAGTTAAATAATTCTGTTACGTGATGGTCCCCATTTTATTTTTTAAAATTTATATATTATAATGGGTTTTATTATATGATGAGAATTTTCTTTCTTTCCTTTTTGATTTGTTTGTCTTTATTCATATGTCAGCAGAGTTTGAGTTTGTTTGAGTTGCACAGCCTTATACATCTTGAAAATAAGTACATCAATTAAATAATTTAAAAGTCCTAAATCAATATGAACAATTCTGATTTCATCAGAATGTCATCCTTTTCATTTATCTCTAAGGTTGCTATTTTAACTAGGTTAACTAGGATAATCCTTTGTGGTAAAATCTTGTGGTAGTTTTTCCTCTTACTTCTAGATTCAGCCTAGAAAATACATCAGGAAATTTAATTCTTGAAGATAATTAGGATGAAAAAAATGTACCAACATTATTTCAGGACAATAAGCAATCCATTACTTGGGTTTCATAGGGGGCGTGGTTAAAATGCAATATTCCAGGCTAATTCTGCCAACTGCCAGCAGTCGATTTTTACTGGCTCAAGGTCGACTCAACCTTCCATCTTTCCAAGGTCAATAAAGTGGGGACCCAGATTGTTTGAGACAATATGCTGACTCTGTAAACAACTTGGAGAGGGCTGTAAAGCACTATGAAGTGGTATATAAGTCTAAGTGCTATTACTATTGCTATTTGAGAATTTGGGCTTACTACTAAAGCCCACAATATTTATTAGTCTGATACCTAGGCTTTTCTTTTGAATTTGCATACATAGTATTTTCTATTCAAGCTTAACAAGTTAAATGAAATATTTCAAGGTCCAATAACATTAATGGTCCCATTAATCTAAATCATGACAATTTCAAATTCTCAAAATATGGTAACTTTTGTGTAGTTCCAATAAATGACAATATAGCCTTGGATTTATTGGAAAAGAGAAGGAAGGACAGAAACCTAACAAGTATAACAATTTCAAAAAGTAAACTATAAAGTTTTCACCACAGCTATGTTAAGAAGAATGTGGGCTGCTTTTTTGGTGTATGTTTATTAAATAGATTTTAATGGACTGAGTCCCATTGGGGATATAGGTGCGGTATAGAAATGGGATAAATAAATAAAAAAAAATAGATTGAATATTACCAACATACTGTGAAAATGTATTTCTGTGAATTTAACTGCTTTTTTCCCATCATATCTAAAGATTGTGTCTCCTTAAAGATCTTAAGTCATTCCGCATACAGTATACACTATCTGTGATGCATTTTTAACAAGCAGTAAATCCTTCTGATTCAAATAAAAGAGTTTTCCTTTTAAAAGAAATGTTCTTCTTGACTAGTACCCAGTTAATTGATATTGGTAGGATATTCCCAACTGATTTTGGCTTTTTGACCCACAGAGCAGAGGTGAGATTCAAGTTGTGAAAAGCAGTCAAATTAAATCATTACTACTAAACCTTATTTGCTTCTTCCTAAAATTGCAACAAAATGTTATGGAGATTCTAGTAAGTCATTGGTCAACAAGTAATTTCACTGTGCTACTCTAGCTTATAGGAAAACAAAATATCTCTTTTCTGCCTTCTTAAAGTCAATCAGATTTTGTTGCCCAAATTTAGTAGCCCTATGCTACACTTTGAGCTAAAATAATAACTTTTTGTTATGTGATATTTGTTCTAATTTAATTGTTTAATTTGTAATCATTTTATCAAATATTACAATAAAAATTACAATAAATAAATAAATAAATAATAAAAATAAGAAGTAGAAATTTCAGAAAAGAAATATAAAAAGAAAAGAAAAAATAAGACTACAGAATAAAGAATAAAAAAGAAAAATATATAAACAACTCCTCCCTTATCATACATATAATCAATTTTAATAACTTACCACATTTTCTTAAAATGTAAAATAATCTCTTCTTCCCATATCTCATCTTCCATTTAAAAACAAATCTTTAAAACTTTGTCATTAGTTTTGATAAGCAATGGTATATTAACAATATAATACATCTATTTCATCCTTGATCAAATAAACCAACTTTATATTTCTTCTTTTTACTTTTAACAATCTTATTCTTGAAATAATGTCCTAAAACCTGATAGCTTTTAATTTTTTGTTTTTTTTCAAAAACTTCTAGAAAAATCTAATAGGTGCCATTTGTAATGTAAAAGAATTATCCAGGTCATTATTTTGATTTGTCATTTGAATAATTCGTTTAACATATCAGTCAGTCTCATTTATCCAAAATTTGTATAGCGTTTTTTTTCATATAATTCTTATAGCCTATTACTTTTAGATCCACTTTCATATCAGCCTATCTTGTCCAGTAAAACCTATTCCTTTTCCATAACTGTTAAAAGAGTCCATCAATAATGATAGCTACTGTTAAAATTAACTTCTGGATCCATTGTTCATAAAGACCATTTAATATGTCCAATGTTAAATAATTTTGCTGCATTTGGTAATTTGGTAGTTACATTTAAGTAATTTTTTCCTTAACTTCCTTCCTTCTTATTCCCTCTAGCTCTATCCTATTTTTTAATTCAAAACAATAGCACTTTCCCACAGGCATGATAATTATAATTAATTAAAATCTCATTTCAAATCCATTTGGATCCTTACTCCATGTGTAACATTCCAAAATCAACATTTAAACCGCCCTTTTGCTAATTATTTTAAATATTTTTTTAAAAATATTTAAACTTACTTTTAAAACTTATTTTGTTAAGGATGGAAGTAAACTCATTCAGTACTATTAATTTTTGTCAATCCAAAGGTTCTTAACAGTTGACAAGCAATTAAAAAGTAATTTAAAAAAATAATTAAAAATGAGAGTTGACAACTCTATGTCCATATAGACTACATTATAGCTGTAAACTTGATTAAAATCCCTTTATCCCCAGCTGCCCAACTTACAAATTGACCACAAAACTTTCAGGTCCTATAATCTACTCATTACAAGTAGTGATCCATAGACAATTGGTGAACTCACAATCTCTATTTTTTTCTAGAGACACATTGCTAGCCACAATTTGCCCTCTGGCCACAATGCCATCCCATCCTTCACAGGTATCTAGTTTGCCAGAACCAGAAGTGAATTTTGTTTTGCTCTGTGTGTGTGTGATATTTTCCTTGAATGCTATTGATTCATGAGTGATTAGAGAAAATCCATTGCAGAATCTGCATAATATATAAATGCTGGATTGTTAGATTAGGATTTCATGTTTCATTTATTCATTATTCATTCATTCAGGTTTCATTTAATGAATGCAACTTTCAGTTTATCATTATGCACGGATTAATCATGGTGATGATGACTTCTATTCATCATGATTTTTTCTGTCTAATCTAAAATAAACCTAGAAGAGATGGCTTCATCTCTGTGGAACATTGTCTCTGGAGAGTAAAGATTGGCCCTTACTTTGATATTCTTTAACAAAGTCCTGATGACACAATTCTGCCAATGGGCCTGGAGACCCAAGAACGATATGTTGTCCATCAAGTGGCTCATCTAATTGTGTCATCATTGGAATCGGGTGTTTTGATTTTTGTATTGGGGATTTAGACTTGGAAGCTTTCTGGAGTCATTGTAAATTGGGTGGTCATATACATTTTCTTAAATAAATAAATAAATAAATAAACAAATAATAAAATCAAAAGATGTTTGTAAAGCAAGGATCAGAAAATTGCTCATACTAGTACTTAATCCATTTGACTCCATTTAGATCCAAAAAAGTATCCTCTTACCTAGTTGAACTTTATGCAAGTGCATATTAGATCGCTCATATTTTCACCTACAATATTAACTAATCAATTTGTCAACCTCCATGAGGGATGATTTAAAAACCTATGCTTGACAGTTAACAAAGACAATGTAAATTTGGAGATATTTTAATGATTTATTAGGAAATGAAACAGCAAACTGACTGATGATATGTGGAAGAAAAACATCTTTTTTCACACCAGGAAGAAGAATATGTATATTTACAACAAGACAAATTGCTTATTTGGCAGAAATATGGGGTCTATCTATGCATGTTGTTTTTATTAAGCTACAAGTGAAATAATTCATCTAGGCAAGCAGCCTTGATTTTATAGGAAATTTCACATTTGTATAGGAAATATCCACATATATTTTATTTTAATAACTTTCAAATTGTTCCTTTTTTTGAATAAAATAACCAAGACTCATATGATTAAAATAGTAAATTACATACTCCCATTTATTTAACTTTTTTTAAAAAAAAAAAAAACCTCCGATGAGTATTACATGGAGACATAAGAAAACAAACAAATAGCTTACAGGGAAAAAAAATCAATTCATTGTTTTCACTCAAAGTCAAATGACCATGCTCAAATTATCAGCCATTCCAGTTCCCTGGATATATTTCCTTCAGTGGCCTATTTCATGTCCAGCTGCTTCACTGATTTGCATACAATTAAATTGGCACCTGTGAGCGGAAATGGGCAAAATATCACTTCTGATTTGTTAAACAGTATTGTCTCAAGACATTTTGCTATGTGAAAATAGTCTATAACAGGGGTCTCCAACCTTTGCAACTTTAAGTCTGAAGGACTTCAGCTCCCAGAATTCTCCAGCCAGCTTTGCTTTGCTGGCTGGAGAATTCTGGGATCTGAAGTCCTTCAGACTTAAAGTTGCAAAGGTTGGAGACCCCTGGTCTATAACTATTCTAGCATAGACATGTCAGGGAACTGTCTATTTGGAAACCAATTCTTGACTCAGAGTTTTATAACTTTTTATTTTATAATATATTTATTCATAATAACTTTTATTATTATTTTATTATTAATGGTTTTAGAACAGGCGTATTATTTAATACATTTTTAAATATATATTTCATTTATTTTTTATATTTTATATCACTGATTTTATTGCTGCCTGTACACCGCCCTGAGTCCCGGAAGGGAAAAGGGCGGTATAGAAATTTAATAAATAAATAAATAAATAAATAATTTTGGATGGGGAAAGGCACTGGACTTTGACTGGCATTTTTGGACTTACATTCCATAATGTAAGAAAAGTGAAGACAAAAATGGTTTGGTTCTAAAGTAATATACCTGATTAAGTGTAGCTTACAGAAAAAACCAAAACAAAGAATGGTTGCACTTATTACTACTGTTATTAGTAGTAATAGTATTATTAGTATTAGTATGGTTTGTCGCAGAGTCAACAAGATGTTCAGATTGAATGTGGCATTTTGGTCTACCTGTTGAATTCTTTATAGTCATGTGCAATCTTCTTGCAGCAGCTAATGAGGTGGTCCACTGTTTCTTCAGCTGCTTTGCATAAGCAGCACTTGCTATCTGTTGTTATCTTTTAATTTCTGGCTTTGCATTCATTTGTTCTTAAAGCTTGGTTTTGTGCAGCCTGAATTATCCCCTCGGTCCCTTTCTTCAACATTCCTGGTCTTAGCCAATGCCAATTTTTAATATATTGACCATGTAATGATTTGTCTTCCCATGCCTCTTTTTTGTTCTTCATTTGGTTTTTCATTTTTTGTTCTTCATTTGGAAGAGTTTTCTTCCAAACTCTTGATGTTCTTGTGGCATTCCACAGTCACCTGTTTCCCTTGATAAGTAGAGTCTGTCAACGTCAGATTTGGAAATTTATTAATAACAGTGAGTGTTTTATTCATTCATTCATTCATTCATTCATTCATTCATTCATTCATTCATTCATTCATTCATTCATTTATTTATTTATTTATTTATTTATTTATTTATTTATTTATTTATTTATTTATTTAATTGCTATGCCACCCATATCACTGATACAGCAATTCTGGACAGCTTACAATATATTAAAAAATGAAAATGCTAAATTAAAAATTTAAACACTGAATAGAGAAGTTAAAAGTTAAAAACCAAGATAATCTTCTCTAAGCAGGCACCAGTGAGGGTTGCAGATTAAGTAGCAAAACCATATTTGTAGGCTCTTCCAGAAGACCAGTTGTGTGGTGGTAGACTTTGCTTCCAATGGGAGAATATTCCAGAGTGTAGGGGAGTATACTTCTTTTTAATCATGAATCTAAGCAGCATGAATGGAAATGAATTTTAGGCCCTGTCACTCAATCCAGTAATATTTAAAATGAGTGGTTTGAGCAAATATGTCCAAGGAATCAGATAAAGAAACATATCTCCTTCTTTATTATAAACTACACCAATTAAAAGATACAGATCAAAAATCTATTGATTACATAATTGGATAATATTTGGAATCAATCTGAAATAAGCCACCATTTCCTTTTACAAATTGAAGTAATTTCTAATTTCATTTCTCAAAAATTGGAACTATAGACAATTGTTGCATTAGTTTGTAAGTTTGGACTAGTCACTTAAAATCCTTTCTAAAATAATTTCAATTACTATAGATAACAATATAAATTATCATATTATAAACCATAAAATATATTTACTCTTCCTACAAACATTTAATAGTATTTGAACTTCACCGTTACAAATCAGATGGATCACCTTTCCAACAATTTATCATTACCATGTTCAACTAAAGAAATAAAGATTTGTCTGTACCTATTTATTGAAATGATTACAAGAATGTTATTATGTTATTTGTCATTTTAAGAGTTTAATAGAGAATCTATCATTCAAGGAAGTTACAGTGTTTAAAGTAAATATTGTATATAGCACAGGAATAGAATTAATCTGTTTTTATATTATGTATTTATATTTGTATATTTATTGTTTTTACTTTCCCTGTGCACCGCCCCGAGTCCCTGTGGGGAGAGGGAGCGGTTCTACAAATTAAATTTGAATTTGAATTTGAATTTGAATATATTTGACTACTCTTTATGACCATCATATATTCGGCTGAAAATTTTGAAACAAAACTGATATGAAAATCATTTGACATATGCAATCAAATTAAGCTTCTGGAAAAAATAATTATTATAAAATAATAGCAGCAAAGTATTTCATAATATCCATCATATTTTGTCTTATTAACTCTTTCTAGAAAGTAATAAGATTGTTTCTATTTATATTCCATTCCATTTATATTTTTCAGATATAAATATTTTGAGATATTTCAGCTATAAGCAGCTTTTGCCTCAGCTGATATTAAAGTAGAGATTTAAGGGGAAAAAACATTTAAGCCAATCTTCATTCCTTCCCTTCTGTGCACAGATTTATTTTAAAAAGCAAAGAGACTATTGTTTTTAAAACATTTATATAACTGCCTAACTTATACCAAACTGTGGGAAGCTCCTAATCAAGAAATAAAACAATTAGTAATAAAATAATACAAAAACTGTATTAAAACTGTTAAAACCATAAACATTAAGAGCAAGGACATAAGCTAAAATGGATTTTGTTTTTTATGTAGGCCAGTCAGAACCTCCCCTTTCTCAATGCAATTCTGCACTGCTTGTAATGGCTCATTAACAGCTACTAAATGATAAACTACCGTATTTATTCGAGTATAACGCACACACGTGCATAACGCGCACCCCTAATTTTCGATTAAAAATCGGTATTAAAAAAACGTTTTTTTCTTCGCCCTCACGTACAGTGAGCGGCTGCAGCCCGGAGAAGGCGCAGTGCGAACTCACAATTCGCCTGCGCCCTCAATGGACCGGCCCTCATTTATAACGCGCACCCAAACTTTGATTTCTTTTTTTGGTAGAAAATTTTGCGCGTTATACTCGAATAAATACGGTATGTTTTCAAATAACCAACATTAAAAGTGGAATGATGTCCGCTATATGTATCTACCCTTGTTTCTGTTATAACCAGTGGCGTAGCATGGGTTGTCAGCACCCGGGGCAAGGCAAGTAATTTGCGCCCCCTAAACTGTGGATTTTAGCACTCGAGTCTCTTCCACTAGATTAGTTAAAGAAACCCTTACCCCCTAAGCACATGTATTGTTTGAAGCTGATCAATTGCTTCCAGTTGTTCTCTGCTTGTTTCCTGTATTAAGGTCAAGCCAGCATCGCAACTGTTCTCACCATCCATCTTCTTGCGTCTTCCAACTCTTCTCTCCACATTTTCAGCAGGTCTATGAGTACAAATCTACAAATGTAGTAACCTAGCATGGGCCATGCTATTATATGTCGTCTCACAACCATCATATCAAGATGATATCAATATCAAGAACAAAAACTAAACATCAAAATGGAACCATACCCTGGAGATGATCCAAGACTGGGCTAGATAATAATAATAATAATAATAATTTTAATTTGTTGACCGCTCCCTCTCCCCATAGGGACTAGGAGCGGTGCACAGGGAAAACTAAAACAATAAATATACAAACACATTAAAAACAAATTAAACATATACCTGTGCTAAAAAATACCCCATTAACATACTAAAATTCCCCAATTAAAACAACTAAAACCCCATAGAGAGAGACTACCCTAGGCCGGCCAAGCAGAAAAGATGTGTTTTTAGTTTGGTTAGTTTTAGTTAGATGGAGCCAACTTCCTCAATCCTGTACCTCTAATTGTAATTCTTTAATAGAAGTGCAAGATATCAATCTGTATATAATATACAGATTAATTTAAATTCGCCTGCTTTTAATTAGCGCAAATTTTTCAACAACGGAATTGAAATCTACATTAAAGTCTCTCTCAATGGACAGTATTGCTAGATTACTCAGTCTTTCTTGGCTCATTGTAGATCTCTGATATGTTTTAATTAGTTTAAGTTTTGAGAAACTTCTTTCACAACTCGCTGTAGAAACAGTGATAGTAAGAAAGATTCTTAATGTGACAACAAAGTTAGTTAAACTTTCTTGCAGCTTCCACTTATACACCCAGCGAAGCAAATCTAAAGCTGACCAGTTTGCAACCTGCTCATCAGGATTGACCTCCTTATACAAGATAATGTGGTGCCGAAGTCGAGTTATTTCGGTGAGCATAGATGCAGCATTCAATTCCGTGTACTGAGCACACGTGTGCTGAATTTGTTTCTTAATAAAATCATCTTTTTTAGTATCCAACAATGTTTGGATTTGCAAAAAAGCAAATCGCTGGTGCAGCGTATTCATCTGCATAGTACGTTTTTTAATTTCTGCCTGAAGCTGATCAATTGCTTCCAGTTGTTCTCTGCTTGTTTCCTGTATTAAGGTCAAGCCAGCATCGCAACTGTTCTCACCATCCATCTTCTTGCGTCTTCCAACTCTTCTCTCTGTAGGTATGCAATAGGTTTTGCATACCTGCAGAGCTTTCTCAGTTGCCTTTGACACTAGACTATCCCGTTTTTCATGACAAAATAAAGTCAATGCTTTTAACTTTTGCATGCATTGATCAAGCGCAAGTCCTTCTTGCTGCAGGTAGATCTGAGTATCATTTACTTCGGTTAGTACTGGGTTCCAAAAATGCAAGAAAGAGAAAAAAACATATGTCATTATGCAAACTAAAAGACTTCCTGCATCACCCCTGGTTTCAGAGGTTTCTTCCGGCCCATCTCTCAACGCTTCCAAAGCGTCTATTATTTTCTCAGTGTGTTCAGCAAGTACGCATACAGCTTCATGCGTTGAACTCCATCTTGTGTTACACGATCGCTTTACACGAATTGGTACATGTTTCTTAAGGATATCCCACCTGTGGGTGGAGCTTGAGAAAAATGAATACACCTTTTCCACAGTGCCAAAGAAAGGAACAGACTTTGTCCCAACACCAACTGCATGCATTCCAGCAAGATTGAGCGAGTGATTGTTACATGGCACAAACATTGCTTTGGGATTCATATCCAAAATACATTTTTGTACACCACTAATGTGTCCAGCCATAGTTGCAGCATTGTCGTATCCCTGGCCGTAGCAATGCTCTAGTTTAAGGCCATCAGCTTGCAACTTGTCACAAATTTGTTTTGTAATGACATCAGCTGATTTCCCATATAACTGAATAAAGTCAATGAAAGACTCTGTCACATGGACTCCTGAATCTTCAATATGCACATATCGAATCACTTGGGACATTTGGTCAGTGTGTGAAATATCAGGAGTGCTATCAAACATTATAGCAAAATACTTGGCCTTTATGATATTTTGAAAGATGACTGTTCGAATGTGATCGCCGAGCAGGCTAATAAACTCATTCTGGCTCTGTGGAGAGAGATAGGACACAATGTAACCATCTGTGCGTTGTACTCTGTGAAGATGTTGTTTGGCAACTGGGTCATATTTGGCGAGTAACTTGAAAGTTTCTAAGAAATTTCCACAATTACCATCTGTATTTAAATCTTCAGAGTGACCACGTAAGGGTAAGGTTTGCCTGGCTAGATACAGAACACAATCAAGTATTCTGACTAAGATTGCCTTCCATTTTTCAAATGACCTCTGTTGGGGAACCTTCCCTTCCCAGGAGTCATCCAAAATCAGGAAGGGAAAGCGTTTCCAAAGAGTTTATCTTCCATCCCATCGTTTTGACAGTCACCAGGGGTAATTACTCCCGTTTTACTCATCTCTCTCTCTCTCTCTCTCTCTCTCTCTCTCTCTCTCTCTCCCTTTTACAGTCCCCCAAAGAGCCTTGCCAGCCTTTGCCGACTCAGCAGATTCCCAGCTCGCCAGAAACCGTCCAAAAAAAAAAAAAAGCTACCATTTTAAAGGCTGATTGGGGAGGGGGGGGGAAGAGGACACAAACCCTGGCAACTCCCATCCACACAATCCAAAGCCAGACACAGCCTTCATTGTTGCTAGCAGTTCATCTCCCCTTCCCCGACATCCCACCCCCCAATTATAATCCCGATGCAGATCGGGGGGGAGGGGGGAGGGAAGAAACACGGCGGGAAGAGTTGTTGGAACCATCAGCTGTTTTCCCCAAGATCCGAGTTTGCAAAACGGGCTCTTCCTCCCTCCTCCCCCCCCTCCCCGCAATGCCTTCGATCCCTACGTTCAATTGAAAAGCGCGAAGGGAAAAACCACAACACGTCTTTATTGTCAAAAGAGACAGAAAACAAACGCGATGGGGAAGTTGTTTTTCCCCCCCCCTTCTTTCACGCTCTTGGAGAGCAACTGAAACGGCGCTTCGTTCCCTCCCTCCCCCTCCGATCGCAAAAACTTTTCGAAGCCCCCGAAGGACAAACAAACAAACAAACAAACGCGGGGATCAAACAAACCCACCGGGACGGACACGATTCACACGAAAGGAGACGCGATCATCCCTCCCCGTGCGCGCCCCCCCAGATGTTGCGGCCGGTGCGGCCGGCACCCCCTGCACCCCCCACGCTACGCCTCTGGTTATAACCACAAATTTTATTAATATTAGCAATAAACTGCTTAGTGGATAAATCTATGTGAAACCTAAAGTTTTAGTTTAAAAGGAATAATTCCTGAGATGGACTATCAAGCTATCAATGAAGATTGCTATGGCTGAAAGAGATGTGATCTGAGACTTGATGATGAAGGAGGAAACCTGCTGGCTTCTGGCATCCTCAAAAAAATGTGTCCATTAAAATTCAGGTTGGCATTGACATCATCTGTTCTTTGATTCCAAGTAAATACTTTTTTCTTACTTTCATTCAAGACTTGGCTTCTGCAGTCTGACCATCCCCTGACCTCTTAGATTGCTTTTTATCTATTTTATATTCTTCATTTCATTCATCATTTTCTGTTGCACTTGTTTGTTTTATGGATTGTACCTTGTCACAAACTCTCCTGGGCTATTAATATTTTTAATTAATTAATTAAGTCAGACAAAAAGTTAAACGTTTGAAGGGGGTATTAGTGTGTGACTGAGTCAAGTGCATTATTTATTTATCCTAAGTTCATCTTTTTCTCACCCATTATAAAATAAGAAAGTCGGGTTAGATGCTTTGCATTCTTTCCCTTTCTTCAAAAATTCAGAAATGGGGATAGAATTAGTTATTTTCAATGTTTGTACTTAGAATAAACTGCCGAAAATGTGAGATAAAGAAATAGCCTTTGGCAGGTGTCTATTGAGCTGTATAAGAGCATACTATATAAGTCCTTCCTTGTGATTTGATTTTTTTTTACAGAAAAATTAGTTTATCTCTGTAATGGGAATATGCACCAATGTGCACAGAAAGTTGGGACATTAAAGTTCCTGAAAATTTAATGCAATCTATAGTTAGTTGGGGATTTATTAAATCTTCGCTTCAAGCAAGTCATTTCATTTTCAGAAATCCAATCTTAATGAAATAAAGAAGGTTGACCATTGGAACCCTTTACATTAGTCTGTATTTTTTTTACCCCACACAATTATTCCTTGTTTTCCCCAATTTCACAGAAATTGCATTTTTATCATTTTTAGGAAGATAGTTTTACCTTAAGCTGCTAAAGTTTGCTTTGATGGGAAGGGGTGTAAATGACCTGTTTGATAAGAAGCACAGCTAATACTTTGCTAAAAAGTTAGAATCTTTTTTTTTTAAAAGAAAATCAGGGTCACATCCAGTCCATTCAGTGCTGCTTAATGATGCCTTTAAATGATTGAAAAAACACCCAGGAGAGATGATCAAAGCAGCTCATAAGCTAAAATGAACTTTGTTTTCAACAGTCGGCATTTCCCCCTTCTCAGTGCAATCCTGCAGTTTTTACAATAATTTATTAATAGGCACTGAATAATAAACAGTATTGTCATATTATAAACATTAAAACAAGAGTGATGCCTCCCTATAAGTATTTAATAGCATAATCTTGTTAATGTGGGGATTACATTAAAAGAATATATGTATGTATGTATGTATGTATGTATGTGTGTATGTGTATGTGTATGTGTATGTGTATGTGTATGTGTATGTGTATATGTATATGCTTGTGTCAGAACACCCTGGTAAACCCCAATTAAGGGAGGAAGCATACTTCAGCCCCGGGCCCTAGGAAGGGGTGGTGGGGTAGCGGTTATTGTAAAGGAAGGTCTTGAGCCGAGAGAGACCATTGTTCCACAGACCACCGGTTGTGAGTCCCTCTGCGTGAAGTGGGGCCTAAGGAGGCAGTTGGGCTTGCTGGTTGTATACCTGGCTCCCCGCTATGTAGCAGCAGCCCTGCCCGAGCTCCTGGAGGTGATCGCTACGGTGGCAGTTGAGACCCCCAGACTTTTAGTCATGCGGGTCTTTAATCTGCCATCGGCGGGCGAATCATCCGCGGTAGCTCGGGAGTTCATGGCTTCCATGACGGCCATGGACCTGACCCAATTAATTCAAGGCCCCACCCACGAGGGTGGACATACACCGGATCTCATCTTTGTCTCTGGCCAATGGAAGAGTGATCTGGGTATAGGGGATATAGTCATCACGCCCTTGTCATGGTCAGACCACTCACTTCTCCGGCTCGACTTTCCGACCGCTACTCCCCTCCACGGGGAGGCGGAACCTGAATCACCAATCTGGTTCTGCCCCAGGCGCCTGATGGACCCTGATGGGTTCCAGGCGGCACTTGGGCCACTTCCTGGACCCCTGACCCGCGCCCCGATGGAGGACCTCGTGGCCGCATGGAATACTGCGACCACGGGAGCCTTGGATCAGGTCACACCCTTGCGGCCTCTCTTGCGGCAGCGAGCCACCCTGGCCCCTTGGTTTACCGAGGAGCTAAGGGTGATGAAACGCCACAAGAGATGCCTAGAGAGAAGATGGAGGTCTACCCGATCTGAATCTGACCGGACACAGGTAAGAGCCCATTTACGGACTTACATTGTGGCGCTGAGAGTGGCCAAACGTCATCATTGTGCCACCCTCATAGCATCCGCAGAAAACCGCCCTGCCGCCCTGTTTAGGGTGACCCGCTCCCTCCTTCAACAGAGGGTGCGGGAAGCCCCGCTACAGGGTAGAGCAGAGGAATTTGTGACTTTTCTGCAGGAGAAAATCGCTCAGATACAGAATGAGTTAGCCCCCATTGATGGCCCAGTGGGATGCCACGAGACAGATCTTATTTGGGAGGAGTTTGACTCCGTTACTTCCGAGGATATGGACAGGTTACGTGGGCGACTGCGAGCCACCACATGTTTATTGGACCCGTGTCCCTCCTGGCTTGTACTGGCATCCTGGGAGGTGACACGAGGCTGGCTCCAAGAGGTTGTCAACGCATCCTTAAGTGAGGGTTCCTTGCCTGCTTCCCTAAAAGAGGCTATGGTGAGGCCCCTCCTTAAGAAGCCCTCTTTGGATCCAACTCTATTAACCAACTATCGTCCAGTCTCCAACCTTCCCTTTCTGGCGAAGGTTGTTGAGAGTGTGGTGGCACAACAGTTTCCCCGTCACCTGGAGGAAGTTGATTATCTAGACCCGCGCCAGTCCGGCTTTCGGCCTGGGCATAGCACCGAGACGGCATTGGTCGCATTGGTCGATGATCTCTGGAGGGCCAGAGATGGGGGTTGTTCCTCCATCCTGGTCCTATTAGACCTCTCGGCGGCTTTTGATACCATCGACCATGGTATTCTATTGCATCGGCTGGGGGGGTTGGGGGTTGGAGGAACCGTTTTACGGTGGTTCTCCTCCTACCTCTCTGGCCGATCGCAATTTGTGTTGACAGGAGAGCAGAGGTCGACCCCGAGACCCCTCACATGTGGGGTGCCTCAGGGGTCAGTCCTCTCGCCTCTCCTGTTTAACACATATATGAAGCCGCTGGGTGAGATCATCCGTGGTTTTGGGGTAGAGTACCATCTCTACGCTGATGATACTCAGCTGTATATATCTACCCCAAACCACCCCAACGATGCCGTAGCGGTGATGTGCCAGTGCCTGGAAGCCGTACGGATCTGGATGGGAAGAAACGGACTCAGGCTCAACCCGACCAAGACCGAGTGGCTGTGGTTTCCGGCTGCCCGATTCAACCAGCTGATTCCATCGCTGGCCATTGGGGGCGAACATCTTGCCCCAGTGGATGGGGCGCGCAACTTGGGTGTCCTCCTGGATGCCCGGCTGTCCATGGAAGACCAAGTGACAGCCGTGGCCAGGAGGGCGTTTTACCAGGTCCGCCTGGTTCACCAGTTGCGCCCCCTATTGGATCGGGACGCCCTTCGCACAGTCACTCATGCTCTCGTGACATCCCGACTGGACTATTGTAACTCTCTCTACATGGGGCTCCCCTTGAGGTGCACCCGAAGACTTCAGCTGGTCCAGAATGCAGCCGCGTGAGCAATAATGGGTACCACAAGGTATACCCATGTAACACCGCTCTTGCGCGAGCTGCACTGGCTACCTGTCGTCTTTCGGGTGCGCTTCAAGGTGCTAGTTCTCATCTTTAAAGCACTCCATGGCTCGGGACCTAGCTATCTGCGGGATCGGATTCTGCCCCATACATCCTCCCGGCCGATTCGCTCCCACAGAGAGGGACTTCTCCGGGTGCCGTCCACTAGACTTTGTCAGCGGGCGATGCCCAGGGGAAGGGCCTTCTCTGTGGTGGGCCCAGCCCTCTGGAATGACCTTCCCCCCGACATTAGAACAACTACGGACCTCCGCTCCTTCCGTCAGAAATTAAAAACTCACTTTTTCTGCTTGGCCGGCCTAGGTTAGTCTCTACCTCAGGGGTTAGGAAATGTTAATTTTAAAATGGGAATTTTAGTGCAGGGATAGTTAGATTTAATTTGTTTTTATTGTATTTATCTATGTATATATTTTATGTTGTTTTAATTTCTCCCTGTGCACCGCTCCGAGTCCCCTCGGGGAGAGGACGCGGTTATAGAAATAAATATTCTATTCTATTCTATACTGCTTTCTTTTTCTGCCTTTCGGCTCATCATCAGAGACCATCTAGACAGAAAGCTATTAGTTTCGTTGTGTCTTTTTTTTTTACATGTGTGTTAGGTTTTGGGCTGATCAATAAATAAATAAGGCAGACTAGGATAGATCTATTTCGAGCTATTTAGCTCTCATCAGCTAGCCATACCCTTACTGGGATTTGAAACGGGGCTGTATTACATGTTAGGCAGAAGCCTTAGCCACTAAGCCACCAGGTTCTCCTACTAATCAGCTGAAACAGGGGACATAAGTATATGCTTGTGTCACAACACAACACAGCACAGCAGTATGATTTCTCCCTTAATTGGGGCTTACCAGGGTGTTGTCATACACACACACACACACACACACACACACACAAGATATCAATTAAATAATCTAGTGGCATTTTTAGTTTGGGACTTTTTGAGCTATACATTCTGTTTATTATTTTCCATTTATAGCATTAAGTATGTTTTGCTCATAGATGAATAATGTGCATTTTATTATGAAACCTTCCTGTGCCTTATGCAAAGAAATATTTGAGATGTTGTGTATTTCCTTTTATGGCAGTTTGCTAGATTTTAATTTTGAAAAATGACTGTGTAAAGCGTTATAAAAAAACATTCTGAAGGTGTGAGACTAATGTGTGGGACTGAATCATTATAGCAGTCATATCATTGTAACATCATTTCCAAACTGTGGGAAACTGCCCAATGCCACTTTTTGCACCTTTGTACGTGACTACTTTGTGATTGACTGGATGCAGACACATACAGAGTAACAAGCAAGATCCCATCCAAAGCCATGCAAGTCTCACAAAAGTCACTGCCAGTTTAATGATGCAGGAAATGCGGTTCATCCATATTGTTGCATGTTGGACAATACGTTTTCTGAATGTTTTGCAAAATTTGCTTAATATTACTGTAAGTGTTATTTGTTCATCTAGATATAATCTGGATTGCTGCCCCTTCATTATTGCAAACTGTCTTAATATTTTAAAGATAAGAAAGAAGTAGGGTTTAAATTCAGGTAATGTAAAGAATACCTTGACTTCTGGCAATTGCATGAAGATATGGATGAATTTTCTTGGCAACAGTATGGATTCTTTCTTTCAACTTCTCAGCTAGCAAATAGCCTTAGGATATCTCTGTTCATCCTCTAAACTCTGGTTCCCTTTTTAATGATCTGTTAGAGCTAGGCAGTGTTATCTGTTATGGTGTCAAAAGAGAGAAAGGGAAACACTATCACCAAAAAGTAGGGAAGCAATACTTTACATAATTTATGCAATTCAATTTATAGGTAAATTCTAAAATGCATTGATTTCCTATTTATATTTATTATTGCTAATGATATAAGGCACAGTTACAAAAGGACTCTAGGCAGTTTTTCTAATGCTTTTTCACTTGTGGAGTCCTTACTGTTTTCTGAACTTGGTTGTTTTCTTGCGAATGGTTTGTTACTAAACTAGGTAACAAAAATAAAAGGACCACTACATTATTTGGTTTATTTCTCCAAAATTCAAGAATTTCTTGGAAAGACTAAATCTAATGAGCTTAGAAGGTACATTGATGTGTCAGTTTTCTAGAATATTGTATCACTAGAATGAAATTCTTGCCTTTCGTATCAGGGAAGAGACCATTGGAAATATATCTAGGAACACAGATAAACAAGACATTTAAGAGTTAAATATTTTTCCAACCTTGGAACAAGTTTAGTCATGTCAAACATTTCCTAGTGAGGTTCTGTCAAATCTTGCTGCATTAAACAAAACTTGGCAACATTATAAGAGAATGCGTTATTTTAAAGTTAAAAGACAAGTGAGATTTAAAAAAATCAGTTTCTGGGTATTGAGTTAAGGAAGGTATGAAAAATTTGTATTGGAAATCTTGATATGATTGACAGCAAAAAATAAAAACAAAACCCCCTCATAGCCTGTTGTTTTAATAGCTCCTGCTATGTATTGTGTTTTGGATTCTCCCTGCTTGAACTTTAGTTTTTGGCATAGTTTTGGCCAAAAAGATAATACAATACAATACGATACAATAGCAGAGTTGGAAGGGACCTTGTAGGTCTTCTAGTCCAACCCCCTGCGTGGGCAGGAACCTTATACCATTTCAGACAGATCTTCCAATAGAAGATCAATTCCTGATAAAAATTTCAGAGGCATTTGCCTTGGGGTGGGGGCAAAGGTAGGCAAATAACAGAAGGTGTGTGATTGTGACATATGTTCTGACCTTTTTGTGTATATGTTAGAATGACACACATAAATAAGTAAGGGCAGAGCTTGTATCACAAAATTGCAATCTTCATTTCAACATCTTCACAAAATTGTTGGATTTTGCAGAAGCCTCTGGAAGTTTCCCACTGTTTCTGTGCCCATCTTTCCCAAATTTTTGGTAATCTAGTCCATGAATGTATTAACAAGTTTGTCACTTCATAACATTCATCCTACTAGACAAAGGGTTTCTTATATTCTTACCCATATTCTCTTGGCTGTATCCTCCTGCTTAGCTTCTTGGATCTGAATTCATGTGTGCATTTCCCTCCTATCTAATGCCCATCCTCATTTTGTCTCTTCTTTTCTTTCCATAAATTACACCCTTTAATCCTGCATTCAGTTCATGATTTTTGTTCCATCAGGTTTTAATAATGTTTGCTAATAATATTTACTTTTCTGAATTAAGACTTTCACTTTGTCCTGTTTGTTCCACATACTCTGTGTATTTGTACAGACACGATAGAATCCTTGAATCCCAGAGTTTAATATACAGTATCTCTTCCAGTCCAGATGAGGTTTGTAAAATATATTCTTCCCAGTTTTTTTGAAGTCCACTCATTGCTAGGAATCTTTCATTTGGAGAGAGAAAACATTTTCCATCATAAAAGAATTTAAATGTCTGGGCCAGCTCTCATAAATATGTGGTAAATCCAGCATGTCTTATCAATAGCCATGTAATAGTTTTGTAATTGCTTTGTCTCATTGCCAGGTCATTTGTAACTCCATGATGATAATCCTTTTAAGTATATCTTTTTATTTCCTGTTTTAATTGGCCAGAGAATGAAGCATTCTGACCAGACTTTTATGCTTTAATTTGATTTGGGGCTTTAAAATTTCAGTGATATATGCTGGCCTTCAGAATTCATTTAAGTTAATAAATATAATTCGAATGTAAATGGATGATTTATTTTTGATAATTACATTTTACTGGAAAAAATAGCAAAGCTGTAATATGTATTTGTTAACTGAAACTGAAGACAAAAAGAATAAAAAGAATTGTATTCCTCCTCCTCCTCCTCCTCCTTCTTCTTCTTCTCGTTCACTGCTTGAAAAATCGATATTTATGCATTCATTCATATGCAATATAATACAAGTATCTATTATGTATGATCAAATGTATGTATATCTCAAATATCAAATAGCTATATAAATATAGCTATTTCCATATAAAATCATGCATTGATGAAAAAAATTTATATGGAAATTTCCATATAAAATCATGCATTATAAATAAAAGTTTAAAAACCTCCTGAGTCCTGGCAGTAATGCAGAAATACTTTGTTTTTTATTTCTTCCAGGATAAGGTTTGTGTTGCTGGTTTTTAAAAACTTTTTTGTCTAGCCTACAACTTAAAATATCTGAATCGTTTCCCTTTCAAATATTATCCAGATTGAACCCTAGTCAACTTGTTCAAAATCACCAAGGTGAACTGGTTTTGCCACTTATATTAAACATTTTATGAATGTTACAAGCTAAACTAAATATATAATCAAAATTAAATGTATATTCAATACTAAATTGGCAAGTGGGAAAATTAAAGTTTGCATGTTTTGGAAAATAATTGGCATAAAAATGTAGAGCACCTATGCCATGCCATGCTGATATGGAAGAGGTAAATTATTTGGGGATAAATCAGCAATTGTTTTATTAAATACAGTTATTTAAAATCAACTCCCTGATTTTAATTTCAGTGCAAATCCTTAGATTATTTAGTAGTTTAAATTTTAGGGAAAACATTGTGATCAAGGACAGTTTATACAATAATCAGGGTCTAAATTTCCAAAGAATTGCTGCTAATTCGTATGTCGAAGGCAATGCTAAGCTAAGTACATTCAATAGAAGGTAATTTCCTTCTGTCCTTTTGCATTTAAAGTGTGATGCTTTTTACATTTAGTCCATATGCAAGCATCTGTGAGTGTGCAAAGATAGATACTTTAGAAATCACTAAATATCAACAGTTCTATGAGTCCCAGAGAAGAAGGAAATCTAAATCAGTGTTCCTTCCCAAACAGCTGTTATCATGCTGTTTGTTCTATTCCATTTGCTTAATTGAAGAATAGTTGTGTTTGTGGACTTCATCTGATGCATATAAGCATTTTTTCCTGTCCTTTTTCAGGAAGAAATACATAAAATTTAGACAATTTCTCAGAAAATAGCTTTTCAGTCCTGGAACTTACCTGGTAAAAATATGCTCTTTGACCCAGATGAGCCAAACAAGAGTCAGATGCTCTCAGAGAGCACAGAAATGACCACTTGGCCATCACATAGATAGGCAGCCTTTGACAGTTTTGACAAGTACTTACACACATAAGTATACATACCAAAGCAGTTTTGTGTGTATGAAACAAAGACTTTTCTTTTCCTTCCTTTCTTCCTTCCTTCCTTCCTTCCTTCCTTCCTTCCTTCCTTTCTTTCTTTCTTTCTTTCTTTCTTTCTTTCTTTCTTTCTTTCTTTCTCTCTCTCTCTCTCTCTCTTTCTTTCTTTTTCTTTCTTTCACTATCTTGAGCAGACCAGAAAAAGAAGGCAGAGAAAATCCAGCAATTTGATTTACCAGTTTCAAATTCAACTGAATCAATAATGTTATACACATTTAATCAAGCATTATCTTAGCTTCCGTGTATATTTCAGCATCAGAATCCTTTCTTCAAGATAATCTCAAATAACGGAGCCTAAATTTTATGCTATTAGAGGAAATCACATACCCCCTGAGAGGATAAAGATTACAGCATTTCTCTCCTCCCCCCTCCAAAGATATTATCTTGAGATGGTTCACATTCATTGCAGGAAAAGCCATTTAGACATTACAGAGGCAGATGACCTTCGATAGCTTTGACAAGCAGAATGAATCATCATAGATATACTCTGTAGGCTTAGAAGATAAATGTTTTTTTTTCATTTTTTTAAAAGATGAAAATATCTGTATATGTACTGTGTTCTGAAAAACTGTCAATTAGTCTGTATGGAATGTGCAGAGTGGGATGAATTCAGTTACACTGAAACCCTATATTCACTTTCTTGAGAATATGACTCTGAACTCATGTGGGGCTGAACTGAATATGCCAAGATTTGAGGGTCTCTATTCCAAAACTAACTGGCCCTTTGCAGAATGAGAAGGAACAGGTAGGGGAGTGACAAGAGTAATTATATTTACATTTTGTATTCAGGATTTAGGATTGCCTAGAGTAATTTCTGGGGACAAGATTTATTTAACTAGCCCTGTCAGTGACCTGTCACAGTATTTTATGTTAACATAACCAGCAATGGAACAAATGATCAATAAATTTAAGTGCTGTCATTTTTACAGACTTGTGACTGTTCAAAAAGTCTGGTTGATTTCCCCCACCCAACCCACACCCCATTATGCTCAATAGAAGCTGCAATACAAGAAAGAGATAAATTAATAAGAACTATAGTAAAATAGCATGGTATTATAGGAATGTACCAAATTTGTCCAGATTGTAGATTTGTATATTTTAATATCTTATCAATTGTTATGTTCTTTGTGCTAGAAAATATAACATGTGACAATGTACTATTTTGTGGAAATATATTACAACATTTTAATATATTTACATTTCCCCTGGAGTGTTTCAGAGAAATACTGTACTAAGTTGGAATAGAGACCTAGGAAATGATTTGGATATTTCTTCAAAGCTATATTATATTCTTCAGCTGCAGTGAGCATTGGTTGCATTATTCACATGTATTTTTAAAAAGCCATTTTAGGGGAGTGATTTCATTCTTGTCTGACAAACGACTGCATCTTCACTGAAAAATTATTTAGGATTTACATTAAAGCCAATAAGCCTGCCTGCCTGCCTGCCTTCCTATGTTGACAGTGTGAATTACAAATACTTGTAAACTGTATAAACTTGTATCTATAAAAATACTAGTAATTACCATTTGGAAACACATGTTTTCCATTTAAATATAATAGATATTTATTTTATAAAGTTACTAAAATATTTTGAAATTTAAATTTAATCATCCTTACCTTTAACATTAATAAATCAAGGCCATTGGGAAGAATTTGCACTGTTCATCTGTGAAACTTCAAAAATATCTTCTGGTTTCAGATTTGAACTATACTTTTAAATATTACTGAAATCATGTATAGTAAAATGTCATAATGTGTCTTGAAAAGTGTTTGTGGTTGTGTGAATGATAGGTAATAGGTGAAAGCAATCATTATATATACATGTACATATATTACATATATATGTTGTTATTTCAGATGTGATGAACATTTTCTGAAATTAATTCATGTTGCTACAATCACTTGAAGGCAATCAATAATAATTCTATGTAGCAAGAATATCTAATATATAAGTATGTAAATCTATGTTTTACAGTAGGATTTTAAATTCATAACTGACTTATGAATGGCACAGATTACACTATCATTATAATATAATATTTAATCTCTTTGATAATAGTCTCTGTATCTTTTTACATAGTTGTTTTGATAATTAGTTTTACACTGCCAGCCCAATAACTCTGGGCAATTTACAAGTTGTTAAAAACATTTAATGACTAGGAACAAAACAAAAACACAAAAGCACAAAACAAAAGAATGGAGTTGGCAGCAAAAGCAAATTCATATGGGAAGAAGAAAAAAGAAGAACGGGATGTCAATTATTCTCACCAAACACCTGAACAAAGCTCCTTTTCTTCAAAGCACTTTTAAATACCAGTGGGGGGGGGGGGGGGGCTTCAAATCTCAGCAGACTAAGTCAGCAGACTAATGATATCCAAACCATATTCCTCATCCAAGCCAATAGTCTCTAGGCATTTGGTTAGAACATTCAGAGCCTCACTTGACCAACATGGAGTCAAAAGATATACAGTAATTAGGTATCTTTTTTCAACTTATTTATTTATTAATTTTATAAGATACAAAACTACAAAAGATAAGTTGTCAAGAATGTATAAAGGTATTTCAAATAAATGATGGAAATGTAAAAGTAAAGAAGGGACCTTTTATCACTTATGTTCTATTAAAGCTTGTTAGGATATTCAGCCTTATATTGGGTTGACAATATATATGAGCCTATGTTCTTAAGGAGTTATGTAGCTTTAAGAATTGTGTTTGAATTCTGATTGGCTGAGCTCTACCATAAAAGATGCTCAGAATCACTGGCTGTTCTCTGTTCGATTCCTTGTGATTCCTGTGTTTCCTGATTGCCGTTTGAGAAGCTGAATATTGAAGAAGGAGGAGTATTTGTTTTGCATCACTGTGAGATAACTCTGTTTGGTGAAGGACTGTTATTTGTTTGAGAAGTTAGTCGGAAGAAGCATTTTAGTTGCTACAAAGTAAAGACTATTTATTTTCTTACTATCACTGTTTTAGAGTTTGTTTGTGATTACAGCAACGTATTTCTTTACTGTCCGGTGAATTACACTATTCCGCATTTATTTGCTAACACTGGTTAAGGGACCAGAGTTGTAAAACTGGTTCTGAACCCAGAGTTGCTAACAAAGCTCCACATATTTACAAGTGTATGTCTGAGTATTTTTGTGTTCTATGTATGAGTAAGTGCCAGGGTTTTGTGTTTAAGATGCTAGATTGAAAGAAAAAGATCCAGTTCTAAGGCTTCACTAAACACAGAAGCTAGGACATTCCCTGGTTTTGTCTTGAAACTTAAGTATGTTTTCATCAAGTGGCATTTCAGTGAATAATCCAAATACAGTCACAGTATCTCTATTATTTCTGTGGGTGGTACATTTACAAAACAAATGGGGTTGTTTTGGGGTTTTTTGCTTGATTGCTTCTATCATCCTGTGACGAGGTGTTACCACTGTATGGTCAAAATATTTTTTTATTGCAGAAATAATAATTAAAGGATAGCACACATTAAGAGTTTTATTTCAGAGTCCAAACAAAAATAAGAAAGAACCTCTCACATTTGAATTCTGAAAGAAAATTATTTGTATCATCAATTTTTTACATTCTTTTAAAAATATACAATAAATGGAAGATGGGAGTCAGCAAAGAAAAGCATACTTAAAGTTCCTTTCTCCTTCCTTCCTTCCTTCCTTCCTTCCTTCCTTCCTTCCTTTCTTTCTGACTATATGGATACCTAATTCCAAATTACCCTGGATAACTTACAGCAAATTAAAATAAAATAAAAGCATATAAAGTGAAAGCATAAAACTATTTGTTGCCCAAATATTAAGCATTACAAATATTTTATACCAATGCAAAGAAGAATTCCTGTATTATTCATCTTCCAAATATCCTTAAACCCCTGCTAGTTTCCCTTTAGTAGAAGGGAATGCATCTTCAATACAACAGTAGGTACATCTTTTCAGTCAAAGAAATTCAAGCCATGAAGGAATCAGAAACAATCAACCAGTGGCTCTAGAGAAAATAAGCTTTGTTGTCATTTTTACAGAAATACACCAATTATTTATGACTTTAGGAACTGGATAAGACAATTACATATGGTTTGTTTTCAAATCCATTCTATATTAAACCAAGTATGTGATTCTCCTTCTTTGCCATGATGGAAATCTTGACTTGACATCCCAGGTCTAGACTATCTAGACATAAAGAAAGGAATTTAATGATTTCAGTATTACTTTGGCTGAAGACTCCATATACATGATCTCCTTTGTTGGAGTCAATCGTATCAAGATGGAGTTATTGATATCAGCAACTGAGTACAACATGAACAGTCCAGCAGATAGCAACTATCTGTTTCAAAAGATTGTCTGTACAGAAGTAGCTGTGAGGCAACGTGATCCAAAATGTGATTAGATTATGGAGAGTTCTGCAGCTCTGGGAAGCAGCATAGTCACTGGTTCATATTGAAAACTATTGATTAATATCAACCCACATATTTATGAATATTATCATCTGGTTACTCACTTCTATTCCAGCCATCTCATAACAAATCAATTGGATATCAGCACTCCTTTTAATCATAGGTCAACAGAAGACAATTACTGCATATCACACTGTGCTGCTGGATTATACTTAAAGAATACAATTAATTGAATTTCAGTAACTTCAGTAATTTTTGGGAAAGTCCTGTTTTCATAAGGTATGCTGTCTCAGAATCAAATTTATTTTTTCCTCTTAGTAAACATATCTATAAAAGTTTGTTTAGCTAATCATAAACTTATCAGGGGCAGGCATTTAATATTGTTTGAAGTTTTTATCCTGACAAGCTATCCAGATTTTCAAAAAAAAAGAAAGACTAATTTATTTTAATAAAACATGAAGTAATTTGGACATGGAAAATATCTATAAAGAGTTTGTAGTATCAGGCAAAAATCCAAGTTCTCCCATCTTTCTTCTTTATTTCTCTTAGAGTGGCATTTTAATTAAAGATTTGAACATAGTTGAGGACACAGTCTTGGCCCCTGGAGATCATAAAAGCATAAAGTAGAATGCAGACTGTTGGATGAAAAATCCCGACTGTGCTGATCTTCTACCCTCAGAATTCAGATTGTGAAAAAGAGACATGTTATAGCAGGTTATAAGAGTGAGATAAGGAAAACCTTTCTTGTCTTGATTAATGTCAATGAAACAAGGTCAGGAACACTATAGTCAATCTGAAGGAACAAATGGGAAAATGTGAGATTTGTGAAGAAATACTATAAAGTGGAAAAACTAACAAACATGTAAGCCCATTACTTCCTTGCTTCTCATGGAATGTGTCTCTTAATTTGCATCAATAGTTTTTATTTTACCAACTTTACTGCAATAATGTGGTTTAGTCACATACATACAGCCACAGTCACAACCATGGTCATTGAATCAAGCCTTTTTTTTAAAAAAAGCTGCAAAGTCTTAATCTTCTTTATGGCCAGAGGGAGCAAGGAAATGCATCAGGAAATATGCCTTGTTCTATAATAACAAGGCAACTGAAAGTTCCTATGACTTTGACTTCAAAAGCTAAGCAGATTGAAAATCAATTTTCAATAGCAATATCTTTGAAAAAATAAAATAATTGGATATTTTGTCAACATGAAGTTTTACAACTTGACTAGAACTTTAGTCAAAAGATTTTGAATAGCTGGTTTTAAAATCTGTCTTATTGATAAGGGTAAAGGTAAAAGTAAAGGTTCTCCTTGAACATATGTAATAGTCGTTCCCAACTCTAGGGGATGGTCTCATCTCCGTTTCAAAGCAGAAGAGCCAGCGCTGTCTGGAGATGACTCTGTGGTCATGTGGCCAGCATGACTAAACACAAAAGGTGCACGGAACGCTGTTACCTTCCCACCAAATGTGGTTCCTATTTTTCTACTTGCATTTTTACATGCTTTCAAACTGCACGGTTGGCAAAAGCTGAGACAAGTAATAGGAGCTCACTCTGTCACGTGGTTCTAGGGATTTGAACCGCCAAAGTGCCGACCTTTTTGATCAATAAGCTCAGCATCTTAGCTAAGCCACCATGTCTTCCTGGAGTTTCATTCAATTGATAACATTTTAAAAGGTTCCGTAGCTATTGTGTTTATTGATAGGAATCTTTAGAAAAGATGAGCCTAGTTTACAGAATTATTTCTTGATCTCCTGAGTTTTATTTAATATTTATTCTTTCATTTCAAATTCCACTTTTCCAACAGAAGCTGTAAACAGTGTACATCCTTGGCCAACAGCCAGTGATACTAACATCTAGCACTGAGATATTGATAGACTCATGGTCCATTACCTCTGACATTCCATTCCATTCCAATTGACAGAGGTCAGTTAGAAGGAGGATAGATGCACTACCTCCATTCTGCTCCCAGCAGAGGTCATCTAAAAGCATGATCAATGCTGTTTTGAATACCAAACAGAATTGGTATATACCTTGGTCTGAAACCCAGCTGGGAAGAGTCCAAATAATCCACTTCATTTAGCATCCTCTAAAGCTGTTGCATTAGTGCAGGAGCAAAGCACCCCTGTACTTTCCTTTGTTCAACAACAGCATTCCTCCTTCATCATGGTACATTTGCACTCAAGGCTTCCGTCACCACTTGCAGTTTGGCTTAGAGCTGTAAACTGCATCTGGGAAGCACTGCAGCAGAGAGAAGTGGCTGCGCCTGATTCTCCAGTGCCTCATCTCTTGCTGGGTCTCACTGCCTGACAGTCAGGGTTTTAAAAAAGATTTTTGCAGCAAGAAATGGTGGATGGCTACTTCCGGCCTTTGTTGGTACAGCTGGGCATGCCTCAGTTGCTTGGGTGGGGGGTATATAAACTGCTCTCCACTTTGAGACACTGGCCTGCTGCATTTGCCACCACAGTTTTCTGGCCTGCCCGGCTGCGGCTAATGCTGCTGTTTCTAGAGCCGAGTAGGGCATGGTCGCATTGTGGCTCCACATCAAAATGGACTCAGGAGGAGGAGGGGACCTCAACTCCTCCATTGTGAAGCACACTAAATTTCACTGGCTGCACAAGGCACTGTGAGATAAGCGAGCATGCCACTTCAGCCATGAGGTGGCAACAGCAGCAATGGCAGCAGTGTGGTCAGGTAAGGAGACAGGCCATGAGGTGGTGAAGGCAAATGCGGCAGGCCAGTGTCTGGGGAGGCATGAGGTGGTCGTGGTAGCCATGTTGGGACAGGCCATGAGGCGGCTATGGAAGTGGCATGGGTCAGGTCAGTGGACAGGCTATGAGGCAGTGATGATGGTGGCATGGGTTGGGTCAGTGGGCAGCCTATGAGGTGGTGATGGCAAATGCAGCAGGCTAGTGTTTTGGGGTGGAGAGCAAGTCGTGCATCTTCCCAAGCAACTGAGGCATGTCCAGCTGCACCCTCAAAGGCTGGAAATAGCTGCTCACCATTTCCTGTTGGAAAAATCTTTTTAAAAACCTGACTGTTGGGCAGCGAGACCCAGCAAGAGATGAGGCACCAGAGAATCAGACCTGGCCACTTCTCTCTGCCACAGTGCTTCCTGGACATGGCTTAAAGCACTGGGCCTGAAGCTGCAGGAGGCAAAGGCTACCTTGAACTGCAGGAGACAAGGGTTGCAAATGAACTACAATAATAATAATAATAATAATTTTATTTTTATAAACCGCGTCCTCTCCCGACGGGGACTCGGAGCGGTATACAGGGAAAAAATTAAAACGCATAAAATACATATACAATAAATACACTAAATTTAAAACCAAATTAAACTCAATTCAATTGTCCCTGCACTAAAATTCCCATTAATTAAAACTAATAATCCCAAACCCTAAAGGTAGAGACTAACCTAGGCCGGCCAAACGGAAAAAGTGTGTTTTTAATTACTGACGGAAGGAGCGGAGGTCCGTGGTTGTTCTAATGTCGGGGGGAAGGTCGTTCCAGAGGGCTGGGCCCGCCACAGAGAAGGCCCTTCCCCTGGGCGTCGCCCGCTGACAAAGTCTAGTGGACGGCACCCAGAGAAGTCCCTCTCTGTGGGAGCGAATCGGCCGTGAGGATGTATGGGGCAGGATCCGATCCTGCAGATAGCTAGGTCCCGAGCCATGGAGCGCTTTGAAGATGATAACTAGCACCTTGAAGCGCACCCGAAAGATGACAGGCAGCCAGTGCAGCTCGCGCAAGAGCGGTGTTATGTGGGTATACCTTGCGGTCCCCATTATTGCTCGCGCGGCTGCATTCTGGACCAGCTGAAGTCTTCGGATGCACCTCAAGGGGAGGCCCATGTAGAGAGAGTTACAATAGTCCAGTCGGGATGTCACGAGAGCATGAGTGACCCTGCAAAGGACATCCCGATCCAATAATGAAGGTGGAATGTTGTTGCTGCACAAAGGCAAATACAGGGATGCTTTACTGCTGCACTAAGGCTTGGGCCATTGCCACCACTGCTTCGGCCACCTGCGCTACCCCACCTTGCTACACAGCACTACTATTTCACTCCAGCCAATGAGAGCTGCGCTACTCCTTGCACCACCCTCTACAGCAGAGATTTCAGCCCTACCTAGAGCAAGTCTCTCTTTCCAGCCATTGCCATTGCCCTTACCCTCCAGACCAGGTGAGGAGTGACTGGGAGGGGAGGGGCAAGGGGCGTGGCCAGCCAGTGGTGGGATCAGCCAGTTCACAGAACTACGCAAAAAGTTAACAACCAATTTGGCTGAACTGGTATGAACCAGCTGAATCCCACCACTGGAAACAGGTCTTTCTCTTCACCTTTAAGTTCTGTTCAAGCCTATTGACCTTACATTTTCCATCCTCAGGAGAAGGATGGGGAGAAAGAGACAGAGACAGAAACTACAAACAAACAAACAAACAAACAAACAAAGCTTTGATTTTAATGTATTTCTTTTTTTTTTTTAATTCTTATACCGCGTCCTCTCCCCAAGGACTCGGAGCGGTGCACAGGGAAAAATTAAAACAACATAAAATATATACATGAATAAATACAATAAAAACAGATTAAATCAACTGTCCCTGCACTAAAATCCCCATTTTTTTAAATTAACATTCCCTAACCCCTGAGGTAGAGACAAACCTAGGCCGGCCAAGCAGAAAAAGTGAGTTTTTAATTTCTGACGGAAGGAGCGGAGGTCCGTAGTTGTTCTAATGTCAGGGGGAAGGTCGTTCCAGAGGGCTGGGCCCGCCACAGAGAAGGCCCTTCCCCTGGGCATCGCCCGCTGACAAAGTCTAGTGGACGGCACTCGGAGAAGTCCCTCTCTGTGGGAGCGAATCGGCCGGGAAGATGTATGGGGCAGAATCCGATCCCGCAGATAGCTAGGTCCCGAGCCATGGAGCGCTTTAAAGATGAGAACTAGCATCTTGAAGCACACCCGAAAGATGACAGGTAGCCAGTGCAGCTCGCGCAAGAGCGGTGTTACATGGGTATACCTTGCGGTACCCATTATTGCTCGCGCGGCTGCATTCTGGACCAGCTGAAGTCTTCGGGTGCACCTCAAGGGGAGCCCCATGTAGAGAGAGTTACAATAGTCCAGTCCAGTCAGGAAAGAAAGTTTTGTGCCCAGTCTTTCACAATAGCTGGTTACAAGACCAGCTTTTTTCCCCATCAACAGTGAGTCAAGTATCTTCTTGTGAACATTCAGATAAATCTGGAACAGCATCTTTATAAGATACTAGGGATTTTTTAAAAATTATTCTTATAAATACATCACAACAAAGTGAAAAACAACAAATAAAAGCATGGATGCTATTGTTTCTTCACCAAATATCCTAGAACTAAGTTATAGTTGGATAATTTTGAGGTAGAAAGCATAAAATAGAAAAAGGATGGAAACCAGGTTTCACGACGTTAGTGCTAAGTAAACGGAAGAAAATATATTGTGATAACATGTTGTGTATATCAATAAAACAACCATTAGCTATGTCAGTGTGCTGTGGGTTATAGATGCATTCATTGGTTTTAGGTAATACATAACAAGTAGGACTGAATACAGATACATGAATTGAGATTTGCCTACACTAAATCGTTTTTATTGTTGAAAGGTTTTGCAATCCATCATATAGTGTGATTAAAATTCTCTTACTTTTTTATCCATCTTCTTTCTCCTTTCCTAATTCTCAAGTTTATTTCTACAGTATAATCTGATTTTCTATTTATAAAATGCTTAAGTACAATTTCTGGAGGTCTGTGTCTCAAGTCTCTCACATTTTTTCCTATTCATAGCTTTCAATTTGGGGAAAGAATAGGCCACCTATGAAGCAAGCTGTTTCGACAGCCTCTGCCAAAAGTGTGAACAAAGGCTACTGTGTTCATGTCAGCAACTCTGTTACTTTTCACTTTCAGTCCTTTCCTCCACCCTCTTTTTCTATAAACCTTTGTAGATGACACACACGCACACACAAATATTTTGTGGCTAAATCTTGTCATATTTTCAGGGTTTTTCCATTCTTTAATTTATGGCTTTGTATTTCCTTTAACCAGGTTGCTTGTAGCTTCCTCTTTTGGTTTTTCTGCAAACTCTGCCAGAACTCCAAGTAATCTTACCTACCTCACACTATCTTCTCAGACCTGAATCTTTTTTTCCTTCTTTTTGCAAAAAACCTGTAACCTCCAGGCATACACAGATATACCTGCAGCAGCTCCACATCTCCTCTTATGTCAGAGCAGCTTTTATCACTGAGCCGGTTAGTGAGAGAAAGTACCAACATTTGTGCTGTTTGTGAAGCATTTGTGAATCCTATCGAATGCTACGGAAAAAATTCCAGAAACTCCATGCTTGCTTCCAAAATAAACAAATAAATACATGAGAGGGGGAAAGATATTTTTTCCTGCTTTCCTCTCATCTCCTTCTGTAAAAATGCGATCACATCTTTCAGATCTTTCAAGTTCTCTTACTTCAACATTGTGATTACATTCCTAATGATGGTTCACAGCATTAGTGGGTCAGTACTATGGGAAGTTGTGCCATTGGTAATCTATAGTAATAGCAGTAATAGCACCTACTTCATAATGCTTTACAGCTCTCTCTAAGTGGTTTACAGAGTCAGCATATTGTCCCCAACAATCTCAGTTTACTGACCTTGGAAAAATGGGAAGCTGAGTCAGCCTTGAGCCTGTTGGGATGGAACTCCTGGCAGTGGGCAGAGTAAGCCTGTAATATTGCATTCTAACTGTGCCACCATGGCTCCTATACTTATAGGATCTTCATTTGCAACTAAACAACAACAAACGGCTGATTAAAGACAGTATTAGGGGTATGCTTGGTGGACAAAGACCTACATTCTTTCAACTGTGTATTGACTAGATTGGGGATATTATGTTTTATTTTTACCAGCTGAATAGCTCTGAAGCATGAAATATGGTCAACAGCTTAGTCACAGCTGTTCACAGCTGGAGTTCCTGCTGAGCTTCTGTGTTTGATTTTTTCCCCTGACACTCTTTTTCTTGCATCTTGACCTTGAAAATGGGTATATTAACAATTATATGTATGGCACATTTATAACAATTCTAAAGTATATCATACTCTGGTTAAATGTGGAATTTAATTTCTATTTATGAGATACATTATGATGTATATGGCTGTGATAAAGAATAAGAGGTAAAAAATAATCCTATACATTCAACTCAAAGTAACTTTCCTTGAGTTTAGTCAGATTTACTTCAGGGTTAGGGTTGGATCATTGCCAAGAGAGGGCAAATATTGAGATATTTCTTTTACTTTTATAGTTTTTTTGGGGGAATCTTGCTGTTCTCCTTGTTCTATTACACAACTGCTATAAAAATAGGACCAAAGAACTTAAATCCTGTTGCACTTTCTACTGACTTTTTTTGTTTAGCACATGATGCAGTATTTTCACATTTAATTATTATATATATCCCATTTCATATGCATGAATTTTGATATTAATACCTTCATGTGTATAACAGTTAAAAAGAGAATAAAAGCATAGTAAGAAATAACCAAGTTTAAAACAACACTTATTACATACATTAATTTGATAACAAAGAAAACTCTGTTAATCAACGATGATCAAGAGGGCTCATTCATATTATCAAATCTCTTTGTTTAATGCAAATACAGGTCTTCAATGCTTGTGAAAGGTCATCAGGAGGGACAAGAATAATCTCTATCTAATCTACACTGAAGGAATGAGGTTATATTCTCGTACTTTTAACTCTGGAAAATGTAGCCTGCATTCAGTAGGCAATATCCTAATTATTGGGGCAGAGTTATTGGAAGGTGTGTAGCATACAAATTTTACAAATAAAAAAGTAGACAATAATAAAACTTCAGAAAACTTAGAAAAGTGTGAGAGTAACTGCAATATCCTTTGGCATCATAGTTTATAGCATTTAGTACTTAAACTTATATACTACTCCATAACGCTTTACAGCACTCTCTGAGTGATTTACAAATGTCAGCATATTGCCCCAATAATCTGGGTCCTCATTTTACCAACCTTAGAAGTATGTAAGGCTGAGTCAACTCTGAGCTGATCAGGATCAAAATCTGGCAGTGGGCAATTAGCTTGCAATACTGCATCCTAACCACTGTGCTATCATGGCTCCTAGTTAATGCTGCAATAGCAAGAAGATAAAGAGGCATCATGATAGATAACAATATCTCTAGCATCCTGCAGGGTGGCAATCTCTCTTCTTTGGCATAGTATCTGTAGTACCAGTAACCATAATTTTGGAAAGTAGAAGGCTCACAAGTGAAAGCTCATTTAATGAACATTTCAGAAACATATGCACATAGGCCTCTTAAATATATAAACTAGAGTGAGATTACTTTATTTTTGTTATCAGGAGTCTAATAAACTAGATGTGCCTACCATCTATTACATTCTTCATTATTGATATATACCATGCATTGTATGTACAGAGAATATATATTTTAATTTTTTTAAAAAAGTTGTATTAAATAAATATTTTCATCAGTTAAAAGCATATATTTCAGCTTTCAGCAATTGCCACTCACTATGTTTTAGGTAGAACTAAAATAACAAAAGAAAACAACAAAACGAAACATTTCAAACCCATCCCAAATCCTAAATAATCTTTCTACTAGATTACTCATTCCCTCTACATACAATTTGGACATGATAGGGCTACTACCACTTTTACCAGAAAATTGCTTCTAAGATCAACCACAATCCTTTTTCTCAAAAAGGGACTAATGATTTAATCACCATTAGACTACAAAGCTTCTTAAATTCAACTAATTTTTCCTTGCCTCCTTTGTTATCACCACTGTTGCTCTTCTATATCATCTCCAACATGCCTCTGAGGACCTAGACTGAGCTAGGGAGTTGCCAAAGTCTTTCCGTCTTCTCTGAGCTTCAGTGTAAATGACTCTGAGAATAATCTTGAGGAACAGGAAAGAGAGTCACAGTCAAGTTAATGATCAGAAAAGAGAAAACTGACTCCAAAGTAGGACTGTAATTGAAAAAAACATCTCAGACATGACCCTCACTAATTATCTTGAATGAAAAGGCAGACAAGGAAGGGACACATTCAGGCTTGTAAGATTGTTACTCTGACCTTTTTTTAAAATAAAAGTAGTGTTGGCATTCTTAACTTAAGTTTCCTGATCTGGACTAACTCAAAAGGTTGACACCTGAGGATCTGAAAAAGTACAAGTCAGTGTGTATAATCTGTTTTTTCTTGCTCACAGAGTGAAGGGTGAGCACTACCTTAACACCAGAGAAAGATTTGCTCCACTCTTTCCCTTCCTATCAGGTTTAGGGTTAGGGTTATAAAGTAAAATAATTGCAAGACTGAAGTTTAAAGAAAAATCATTTCACAAAGAGTATTAGCACAGTACCTAGGAAACCGGAATAGCAGATTTCAGTTTTAAAAATATCTCTCTGTAGCTACCATCCACAGTATATATGGTATGTTCTCTACATGTCCGTTTCTTTAAAACCACATTTGGGATTAGAATAATGTCTTCCAATTCATTTTTTAATGAAAGGACCATTTCAAAAATTTATATATGATTTTGTAAATTACAATGAAAAGTCCCCATGGTGACTCTTAGGTTGGGGCTAAATGTACTATGACAATTGTACACAAAATGAGATCTAGCAGGGTGATAAATCCTTGCTATCCATTATTAGAATGGATGCTTGACTTGGAAAGCTTAAGGTGGAACTGAATGTTGAAGTGCAGAATACAAAGAATAGAACAGAACAGAACATAATAGAATAGAATAGAATTCTTTATTGGTCAAGTGTGATTAGACACACAAGGAATTTGTCTTTGGTGCATAAGCTCTCAGTATATATAAGGAGACAGGGCAGGACAGTTTATAAAAACAGCAAGCAAGATGACTAGAATCCTTCCTTCATCTACCATATTTCCCCTAAAATCTGGATTTCTTTCTTCAGGTGTTTTACTTTAAAACAAGACTTTGTGGGGGGGAAAGTAGAAAGGGAAAGGGCTAGAAAACAGATGGATTGATGGAAGAAAGTATCTATAGAAGAGATTAATAACTTATATGTTGTTTCTCAGCTCGAAATTTTCTCTTGCCTTTCACTTGGTTGACAGAAACTCATATTTGAAGATACAAATCTGGTACAGTTTCATATAATTTCAGCAACTGACAGATATCAAACAGAAAAATATATAGCTATCATTTTATGATGTTCATTAAATACTAGCCAGCTTCTAGTGTTGTCATTTAAATTAAGTGGACCACATCTTGTCTACCTCATTTAGTTTGCATGAAATGTTAGAAACAAATATTCAGTAACAAATTGTTTTTAAATTCTCTGCTCATTGAATGAAGGCTGAGTTATCAGTATTTCATATATGTTGCACAGCTTCAAGAATGAATGACATTTGTTAGTTATAAAGGCAGTAGGGTACAAATTTTACAACTGTCAAAAGTGAAATGTTATGTGAACTATTTGCAGCAAATTGATTAAGATGTTTAAACTAACATTTATTTCAAAATATAATATAATATACTATAATATAATATAATATAATATGTTAAACTTCCTTAATCATGGAAAGGGAATGTTTCATTTGCTTTAGAATTCTGTTTAGAATTCTTATCCCATGCAGAGTTTGAGAGTGTATATGCCATTTCTGTTTATTTAAATTCTGTTTTACTTTGCTATTATATAACGTCAATATATTTGATGTTACAGTATTTAGAAATATATGTACTGGTGGGAATCCATTTGGTGTTAATACCCTGATAGTGAGAAATTACTCCATTGTATGCTGGATTTTTTTTTTAATCCACCAGAAAAATTTGCATATATTTGTTACTGTGTTAATGTGTATGTTTGTGTATGCAGTTTCTGTATTCACATATTGTTACCACATATTACAAAAAATCCTTTCACAAGTAGATTTTTGTCAGTCTTATCAAACTTTAAAAATATAATGCCATTTTAAAAATAGATATAATAATATAAATGCAGCACCTTTTCCAGACCTACGATGGAATGAAATTAACTGTAACTCTTGAGCTACCTCTGTTTGAAATTTCTTCATGGAGCTTTCCCACTGATAACATAATTTAGAACCTCAGCTTGCCAGAAAAGACAGTGATATCCTTTAAAAAATGTTTTGCACTTTGCTTTACCATCTGACCTTAGTAGAGAGAAGGACTCAGTCATATAATATCAAAGCTCTTTTTGAGTAAATCTTCCCTTAAAATGGATAAAATATCAAAGAAGTTTATAATTTTACATTGACAAAAAATGATTGTAATATTACTAGGCTTCCAAATCAAAATATTTTTTTAACTAATTTTGTTGTAAACAACTACAATGACAATAAAGATTATACTTAACTTTATCATGGCTAAGAACCGCAAGACTGACATCATTCCTCAAATGACTTCCGGTTCCGGCTCCGGCGGCGACGGGAGAACTTAGGGTTCGCTCGCCGCTTTGTTTCTTTTCCTGCCCCCCCACGGGGGCGAGAAGCCCCTTGTTTGGGGTTTCTCCCGTAAAGCCGGCTCTTCCTTCGCCAAAGGTTGGCGGCACCATTTAATTCTATGGAGAGAGACGATCGGAAGAGTCGGGAGGCTTTTCGGGACCTCATCTGCGAGCGGAGAGTGTGCTATTAAAACTTTTTTTTTTGTACTGTCAGCCGGGCTGAAAGGGACAGGAGGGGGGTGTTTGTTCCCAAACCCCCCCCCTTGGACTAAAAGCGGCACTTGGAAATGCCTCGTTGCGAGGAATCGGAAACTTTCAATCCGGATGGTCTCTAACAAGGGAAAGTATTTTGCGGCTTGTTTGCAATTATGTCTCTAGGTCTGGCTGAAACAGTTTCTTTTTTGCTTTTTAACCGCTTTCTCCCTCGGGCTCTGAGTTTGGGCGGAAAATGGCTTCTCTTTGTCCCCGACTGACTATGACCTATGGAAAATTACCAGTGTCTCTTTGTGATTTGGACTTCCTCTAATTATTGATGAAGAATTTTTCTCTTTTGGATTTGTGTTTTCCTTTCTGGATTACCTTCGTTATTATACCTATGGAGTTGGAAAAGTGTTTCTCTACTGGTTTCTGAATTCTGCAGCTCTACAACTTTGAGAACTTTGGACTCCTGATCTGCCTCACCAGCCCCACCCTAAAAACGCCATTTTACTGGCACGGATTTTAATAGCTAAACATGGCACAAGAAGCAACGCTGGCAAGCCTTGAACAAAGAATGACTGCCCTTGAATCTGTTATACAAAATTTGGTATTAGAAATTAAGGCCCAGAGGGCAGAAAATGTCAATTTTAAAAAGGAATTACTGGACACTCGAAAACAAGTGCTTGAGAATACACAGAAGAATGAAGAATTGAAAGGGGGGCTGGAGGGGGCTAAGGGAGAGATTAAAAATGTTTCTAATGAGGTTGTGGAAATAAATGGGCATGTGACTAGGATAGATATGGAAAGGATGACATACTTTTTGAGATTTCAGAATGTTTCTGAGATGGATGGTGAATGTCTCCCTGATCTTATGAGTACAATTATTGCAGACTATTTACATAAACCAAAAGATGAGATCAGAGGGGACATTGACCTAGTCTACAGAATAAATTCTGCATATGCCAGGATGAATGAAGTACCCAGAGAGATACATGTAAAATTTGTTAGAAGGTCAACCAGAGAGGAAATCTTGAAGGCGCAAAGAGGGAGTCCTATGATTTACCAACAAAAGGAGGTTACCATTTTGAAGCAGATTCCAAGAAAGATTAGAGAAGCTAGAAGGAAATTTTCCTTCTTGTCTAAAACATTGTTTGAGCATGGGATCTGGTTCAAGTGGGTGATACCCGAAGGGATGCTGGTGTTCTGGGAAGGAGGTAGAGTGAAGATTAAAACAGTTGTTGAGGCGGAAGCCTTTCTTAAAAAACATTCCTCTGTCCTGGGAGAAGATCCAGGGGGGGCAGGGGGAGCCATGGCCCCGCCCGCTGGGGGCCCGGGGGAGAAGGTGGAAGATACAATTGCCAAGAGACTTAGATCTAAAAAATAACTTTGTCCTGGTTTTTTTTTTTGAGTAATATTGTATGATATTTGTAATCTGGATTTTTGCAATTGACTGACAGTATATAACTGAAAAATTTAGGAATATGTACTTGCTCCCAGCTTGTAGTGTTATGTGAAATGTTTCTTTTCTTTCTTTTTAATAATGTAACTTGAGGTACGGGAGGAGGCGACGACTTTGACGTGACCACTCTCAAAATTTCTATGTATCCCTTACCCTACCCCACAAAAAATGTAAACTCAATAAAACTTTTTCAATATAAAAAAAAATGATCAGAGTCTGAAGTTCTGGGACATGATTTCAGATAATATTAATATCTGTCAATTAATTTGTCAAAATAATTGTCAATATCGTATTTATTAGAACCAAGCCCCACCTAATGAATTTACAATATATCTGAATTATGTTTGGAAATATAGTACCCTTATTTCATTATAATTTTACATATTTTTGTCAAGTAGCAAATTATTACTTTGTAGGGGATTTTTCCAAGCTAATTACTTACAGTATAGGATTGCAGATTTGGTTTATCTGAAACTTAAAGGACCCTAAACTGAAAAAAAGAAGAAAAATACTCTATCCTGCAATAACAATCAATCAATCAATCAATCAATCAATCAATCAATCAATCAATAAATCAATCAATCAATCAATCAATAAATAAATAAATAAATAAATAAATAAATAAATAAATAAATAAATGTTTAGTAGAAAGCAAGTCCTGCTTGTTCTTCCTAACTGGTAATGAAAAAGTATGGCAAGCTTGCCTAATAAAAGCTGAAGCCAATCATATTTTGGTACATAATGTGATTCCAACATCTAAGTAGTGTATATGGTATATTTTACTTTATTTTATTTTGGGACATATAAGTGGAAATACATTTCAAGTACATGGGGCATTGATGGAAGTTTTAGCAGTACTGCAGGAATGCACAGGTTTAGTCATTTCATGACAGACATGATATTTCAAAAATTCCTTTTGAATCAGTTGCTGACTTAGAGCAAATATGATTTGGTTAGTGCAGTGAACTAAGAAAAAAATACATCTGCTGTTTTGTATAATGGAATATGAGTGCCTGCATTGTGGAATGTACTCTGATCTCTTTCAAATTATGCATCTAGAGTGGCTGGAAATTACTTATGTTAGGCTTTTATGCAAAGCATAAGAACAGCTTTTATTATCAACCATCTTTCTATCTTTTTGGTAATTAAGTCATATGGTACACGTTATAAATGATGGCAAAACAAACCCTTTGAATACTATGCAATTCATTTAGATTGAAATATAATGTATAACATGATAACATTCTTTCTAGGAGAGGGACAAAGTACACACATACACACAAACACACACTGATTCATAGGCAAAAATGATTATTTTGAATTCTACATATAACACAAAATTTAGAAAGGCTCAGAATTTCAACATAATAATTGGTTTTGTGTGAAGTCCATATCAATTGAAATATATAATCTCTTTCTTAAATTGTATGCAACTGTTTCCTACATTTCTTCTATCAGCTTTTCAGATGTTAAATTTCAGATTTCTCTAGGGTTAAGAAAGATGGAACATAGAAGATGTTATTGTTTCATACTTGTAGGGATTTTTCTTTACATATATCCTTGGCTGCTTCTCCATTGCCTTTTGTGCATTAGGGTATTTTTTGCTAAAATATCCCAAAACCTTTAAGGAATTTTAAATGAATATAAAATGAGTAGTTATCTGAATTGATTCAGTAGATTACTACGGCTTTCTAATTCTGAGTTGTTTAGATGCATCATCATCAACAACAAAAATTATCTTTCAAATCAAGCTTTTGAAACATTAAAAAGAGTTTAGAGATAACCAGGTACTGTATGTTTGTATCAGAGATGGGTTTCAGCTTGTCTGGTCTGATACGCTAGTACCAGTTGAAAGAATTTTGCATCTGTTCCTGTATCGGGGCCTTCGGAGACCCCGTAGCGGAATGGTTCCTTCTCTGGCCTGTCCCCCACGCTGCTCACTCTCCTCCGCCTGGTTTCTGGTTGCTCATTTGCTCACCCCGCCCACCCACTTCCTTTGCTGCTGAAAAGTTGTTAGAAGAACCAGAAGAAGAAAGAACTGGGGAGTGGCTGGGGAGGGAGAATGTTGGAGAAGAGGGAAGACGGAGAGAGGCTGGAAGAGTATGTGTGTTCACAGGCTGGGAAATTTAAAAACTTTGGAGTTAATCCAGGACGATTAACATTGGACTAAACAACATTGGAAGAAACTGCAATTGAAATGGTATCTGATTGGAAATTTAAACTTGGAGAATATGCAACAATGGCAAAATTAATAGCATGTATATTATCAGTTAAGCAAACTCAAACTAGAAAAGTTGCCCCAAATACAATTTATTATGCAGCATAACAAATATAAATACAGTATGGTTCCTAACGGAGAAATTTTTTATAAATTATGCAAAATGATGGGGTACAAAGAGGGAAAAGTTAAAACTAGATACTATTTTATACCTTTTTCTTTTTTTAACATGTATGAATAACCATAACTGAAAATGCAGTACAACCCTTAATTTTAAGTATTATGGTAAAATTATAAACCTTTATTAAATGACAAATAATTTAATAAATTTGCAATTGTTTATCAATGCTGCCCTCAGCTCTAAATTAAGTTAAGTGACTTTATTCTTATGAATATTAACATTTTAGAAAAAATAGGTAACATTTATATAAACTCTTTTTATGTCAAAAAGTTTGTTAACTTTAAGTTATCTAACTTGCCAGTGTTTATAATTTCTAGTCAATAATATATAGTTATCTTTATCAAAATAATATAGTGTACTATTTAATAATAATAATAATAATAATTTTAATACTTATAAACCGCACCCTCTTCCCACAGGGACTCGGGGCGGTGCACAGGGAGGATAAAAACAATAACTATATACAACATTTCCTATTAAAAATAAATTAAACAATACCTGCGCTAAAATACCCATTAAAACTAACTAAACTAAAAATCCCCAATAAACCCAAAAACAGAGGAGTAACTATCCCAGGCCGGCAAGGCAGAAGAAGTGTGTCTTTAGTTTAAGACGGAAGGAGCGGAGGTCCGTGGTGGTCCTAATGTCGGGGGGGAGGTCGTTCCAGAGGGCTGGGCCCGCCACAGAGAGAGCCCTTCCCCTGGGTGTCGCCCGTTGACAGAGTCTAGTGGACGGCACCCGGAGAAGTCCCTCTCTGTGGGAGCGAATCGGCCGTGAGGATGTATGAGGCAGGATCCGATCCCGCAGATAGCTAGGTCCCGAGCCATGGAGCGCTTTAAAGATGATAATTAATACCTTGAAGCGCACCCGGAAGACAACAGGCAGCCAGTGCAGCTCGCGCAGGAGCGGTGTTACATGGGTATACCTTGTGGTACCGATAATTGCTCGCGCGGCTGCGTTCTGGACTAGCTGAAGTCTCCGGGTGCACCTCAAGGGAAGCCGCATGTAGAGAGAGTTACAATAGTCCAGTCGGGATGTCACGAGCGCGTGAGTGACTGTGCGAAGGGCGTCCCGATCCAATAGGGGGCGCAATTGGCGAACCAGGCGAACCTGGTAAAACGCCCTCCTGGCCACGGCTGTCACTTGATCTTCCATGGACAGCCGGGTATCCAGGAGGACACCCAAATTGCGCGCCCCATCCACAGGGGCAAGATGTTCGCCCCCTATGGCCAGCGTTGGAGTGAGCTGGTTGAAACGGGCAGCCGGAAACCACAGCCACTCGGTCTTGGTCGGGTTGAGCCTGAGTCCGTTACTTCCCATCCAGATCCGCACGGCTTCCAGGCACTGGCACATCACCGCTACGGCATCATTGGGGTGGTTTGGGGTAGATATATACAGCTGGGTGTCGTCAGCGTAAAGGTGGTACTCTACCCCAAAACCACGGATGATCTCACCCAGCGGCTTCATGTATGCATTAAACAGGAGAGGCAAGAGGACCGACCCCTGAGGCACCCCGCATGTGAGGGGTCTCGGGGTTGACCTCTGCTCTCCTGCCAACACAAATTGCGATCGGCCAGAGAGGTAGGAGGAGAACCACCGCAAAACGGTGCCTCCCACCCCCAACCCCCCCAGCCGATGCAATAGGATACCATGGTCGATGGTATCGAAAGCCGCTGAGAGGTCTAATAGGACCAGGATGGAGGAGCACCCCCCATCTCTGGCCCTCCAGAGATCATCCACCAATGCGACCAATGCCGTCTCGGTGCTATGCCCGGGCCAAAAGCCGGACTGGCGCGGGTCTAGATAATCAACTTCCTCCAGGTGACGGGGAAACTGTTGCGCCACCACACTCTCAACAACCTTCGCCAGAAAGGGAAGGTTGGAGACTGGACGATAGTTATTTAATAGAACTGGATCCAAAGAGGGCTTCTTAAGGAGGGGCCTCACCATCGCTTCTTTTAGGGAAGCAGGCAAGGAACCCTCACTTAAGGATGCGTTGACAACCTCTTGGAGCCAGCCTCGTGTCACCTCCCAGGATGCCAGTACAAGCCAGGAGGGACACGGGTCCAATAAACATGTGGTGGCTCGCAGTCGCCCACGTAACCTGTCCATATCCTCGGAAGTAACGGAGTCAAACTCCTCCCAAACAAGATCTGTCTCGTGGCATCCCACTGGGCCATGAACGGGGGCTAACTCGTTCTGTATCTGAGCGATTTTCTCCTGCAGAAAAATCACAAATTCCTCTGCTCTACCCTGTAACGGGGCTTCCCGCACCCTCTGTTGAAGGAGGGAGCGGGTCACCCTAAACAGGGCGGCAGGGCGGTTGTCTGCGGATGCTATGAGAGTAGCACAATGATGGCGTTTGGCCACTCTCAGCGCCACAATGTAAGTCCGTAAATGGGCTCTTACCTGTGTCCGGTCAGATTCAGAACGGGTAGACCTCCATCTTCCCTCTAGGCATCTCTTGCGGCGTTTCATCACCCGTAGCTCCTCGGTAAACCAAGGAGCCAGGGTGTTTCGGCGCCGCAAGAGAGGCCGCAAGGGCGCGACCCAATCCAGGGCTCCCGTGGTCGCAATATTCCATGCGGCCACGAGGTCCTCCATCGGGGCGCGGGTCAGGGGTACAGGAACTGGCCCAAGCGCCGTTTGGAACCCATCCGGGTCCATCAGGCGCCTGGGGCGGAACCAGATTGGTGACTCAGGTTCCGCCTCCCCGCGGAGGGGAGCAGCGGTCGGAAAGTCGAGCCGGAGAAGTGAGTGGTCTGACCATGACAAGGGTGTGATGACTAAATCCCCTATACCCAGATCACTCTTCCATTGGCCTGAGACAAAGATGAGATCCGGTGTATGTCCACCCTCGTGAGTGGGGCCTTGAATTAATTGGGTCAGGTCCATGGCCGTCATGGAAGCCATGAACTCCCGAGCTACCACGGATGATTTGCCCACCGATGGCAGATTAAAGTCCCCCATGACTAAAAGTCTGGGGGTCTCAACTGCCACCGTAGCGATCACCTCCAGGAGCTCGGGCAGGGCTGCTGCTACATAGCGGGGAGCCAGGTATACAACCAGCAAGCCCAACTGCCTCCCTAGGCCCCACTTCACACAGAGGGACTCACAACCGGTGGTCTGTGGCACAATGGTCTCTCTCGGCTCAAGACCTTCCTTTACAATGACCGCTACCCCACCACCCCTACCTAGGGCCCGGGGCTGATGAAAAGCGCGGTAACCTGGTGGGCACATTTCAACGAGGGGGAGTCCTCCCTCGTGGCCCAACCAGGTCTCTGCAATTCCAGCCAGGTCCGGCTCCCCCTCTGACAGGAGGTCACTGATGAGGGGGGCTTTGTTGACAACGGACCTGGCATTACAAAACATCAGCCGCAGGCCCTGGCTCTGTACTCCCTGACCACCTAGCTTGCGGGGGTTGTGGCACCCGACCGTTTTTAGCCAACGGCTGCGTGCCACCAACCGGGAGGATACAACTTGTCTCCCCTCGGCCCTGCCCCTCCCCACGACCCTCTGGATCGGAATGCCCTCAAATGGAACGACTTGTATGTCCCCCCCCCTATCGGCCTCCGCTTCCCTCCGTCGACTGCAAGCCTGGCCCTCTCTGTCTAATTGATTGTACCCTCCCCCCTCCCTGGTACCCCCTAAAACTGACAATAATTTACCCACTAAAAACCCCCTTAGGCCGCGCTTCGCCCGCCTCTTCAGATTAATGAATCCTTCATCGAGGCGGGCCCTCGATAGAGTAGAGGGCCAAACCTGCGAGAGCGGGGACTCTCGCAGGCGTAATAGGTCTAGTTTGGAGTACATTAAAATAAGCATAAATAATTAAATAGTTCAATAAATAGTTATAAATGAGTAAAAATGTAAGAGTAGAATACATACATGGGTCATGAATAAAATTGATTTTGTTTAAAAAGACATCGTTGGCCAAATACATAAATATAAATTCATAAATAGATGGTAAAAATGAATAAATAGATGGTAAAGTTAATTCATATTGCTTTAAAGTGCATCAGTGAGGTCAAATTTACATTTTAGTTCAGTTCTGTTCTGTTCTGCTGCTGCGTTCCAAGATCTTGACAAGGAAGGAGGTCTTCAGAGGTCTTAACAAAGCCCATAGGGCGGAAGGTCTTAAGGTCTCAAAGGTCTTAAAAGACTTCAGGAAGGACTTCAAAGGTCTTAGAAGGGCCCATAGGGCAAAAGGTCTTAAAGGTCTCAGAGGACATGGAAGATCTTAAGGCTGGGTTCTTTGACTAGATTTACAGTCAATTTAAACGGCATATTCACCGACATCCCCCAACCGTCAGGCCAGCTCCTGCGGCCTGGCTAGAGTCCATCACTGCCCCTAGGACGCCGAGGGCACCGTGAGCATCGACCGCCATCTTGGTGCTCTCACCACCACCTTCAAGCCGCCGCCTCCATCGCTGGCCTAGCGACGCTCCCACCGTCCGGCCGGCCTCGCCTCCGGCGGCCCGGCTGGTGTCCATTTGTGATTTATAATAACACAATCTCACTTCCTTACTGTCTTTCCTCCTTACCGTTTTAAAATGAATTCAAAAGTGAATACACCAGCTTGAAATTAAATAATCATGCAGTTGTGCATGTCAATACCTCATGGCACTACAAAAATCTGAAGTCTAGTTGTGTAATTGAACTAAAACTGGCAAATTAGTGTCTTAAGGTAGTGGAATAGAAAACTAGTTCTGTGAAAAAATAATACTTTTATAGTAATTAATACATATATAAGCATAACCTCATATCTGTTCTTATTTTAAAATTAGTTTTTCTCTATTATTTCACATTTTTATGTTGAATAGCAAAACTGACCTATAATGAAAGGGGATTTTATCCAATTATTATCAGCAAATAGCTTTAACTTCCTTCAGATTTCCCCTAGCAAAATATAAAATGACACTTCCCGAGCACATCACTAGCACAATAGGGCCTTTATTGATTTTCATATCATGTTTTTCAGTCTGAGATGGCTCTCTTGAGGACTTTGCTTCCCAGCAGGAAAAAAATTGCCTTTTCTATGTTTGAATTCAAGTCTATTAATGCATCCCTAGCTGGAGACAGTGTCATTTTCATTCTATTCCATTGTAGTCAATGTGTCTACACCTTGCTGTTTTGGTATCCTAATGGATGCTAGGGTCACAGGTCAAACTATGGAAAGAAATAAGAAAAAGAAAGTGCTTAGCTTGAGAATCAATAAGAAAAACTCTTAACACTTGTTGGAAGGGTAAAATGTGCAACCAATGAAAGGCCATAAGTGCAGTCATCTAAAACTATGTGGGATTACAAAGTTTTGTGGTGAGTGTAGAAAAGAAAAATATAACAAAGAATCTTAACATTTGGAATACATAGTTGTACTGCAAAGAAAATTACAGGAGAATTTTTGTTTTGTTTTGTATATGTCAGAATATTAAGACCTCTTTAATTCTGCACTTCACTGTAATTAAAATTTGAATGAGCCAGAAAAAAGTGTATCTTGAAAACTTGCAGAAAATCTGGAGCACAATCACATTATATTTTAACCATACTATTGGATAAGTAAGCAACTGTGTATATATTTTTGTACATGAGTACACACACATATGCACTTTTTCATAATAGAATGCATACTTTCAAGTAAGACCTCTATATAACATATACAGTGCACCTGCATTAATATACATATTATTTTGTTAATATATACTCCCTAGTGTACATTAATATAATATTTTACAGACAATTTTGTAAAGCTTAATTTATTAAAAGTATAAAAACAAATTATTGTAGAAAGTGTCAACTTTAATTGGTGATTTGTTACCTTTTTGAATTTAAGCCATTATGAATTTGCAACAATATTGAAAAAGTTGTTTTATTAATGAATTATGTAGCAAGTTATTTAATCATAGCCTAAATGCAATTAACCTAGAACTAAGCTCCATTAAAAAAAAACAAGTGGTGGCTTTCCTTTATAAGCAAGTATATTGTATATAACAGGAATGTCAAACTCATGGGCCATGGACCAGATGCATCACGCACTGCCACAGCCACCCCTGGTTTAGCAAAGTGAGGTAGTCACATGATAACAATGCGAAAACATGAATTCGACACCCCTGGTATATAATATAATCATATAAAGAACGTATAAGCATTATAATGAATAATACTATTTGAGATTGCTGCTTTTCTATTTTATTATTTTTCCCAATATATCTTAAGTAGGTGTCATGCAGATGTCTTCTTGTGGCAATTTCTATAAATTTCAACCCCGTCTGGTTATTATATTTATCAATTATAATAAAAATAAGGGTTTTTCCTGCCAGAAAAACAGTTAAATCCCATGTCAATATAAGAAAATAGAACCAGAGACATCAGTATCTGAAGACAAAAAAGACATGTCTGACACTTTGTCAGATACCTGGCATAGCTAGATGAAAACGAGGGGAAAGAAGAATGAGGGTACCAGCTGGAAAAATAAACATTGAAACAATAGCTTGTAAATCAATGTTGCAAAGGACTATTTAGCCCAGCCTCTGACAAATGTGAATGAATATATATATAGACTCATGGCTTTCTGTCTAGATGGTCTCTGGTGATATATATATATATATGTTTTCGTAGATATATCTCCCAGTGGAGCCTCTCTGTCTGGATAGAGAATGCCCTTGGATCTGACCAATGTTTCTCAAACTTAGCAATGTTAAGATGTTTAGACTTCAGCACCCACTCATTTTAAAGTTGCCAAGTTTGAGAACCAGTGCTCTATTTAAACCGAGGATTCCTACAAATTCCTTGATATGGACAGAGCTTTTAGCTTTAACTTAAATGCTCTATTTCTTTTAATAAATATGCAATGAAAAAGCATGGTGGTTTGAATCCCTAGCACTGCATAAAGAGTGAGCTCCCATTGCTTGTCCCAACTTTTGCCAACCTAGCAGTTTGAAAGCATGTAAAAATGCAAGTAGAAAAATAGGAAACCACCTTTGGTGGGAAGGTAACAGCGTTCTGTGCACTTTGGCATTTAGTCATGCTAACCACATGCCCACAGAGATGTCTTCGGACAGCGCTGGCTCTTTGGCGCTGAGATGAGCACCTCCCCCTAGAGTCAGGAATGATTGGCACACATGTGCGAGTGGAACCTTTATCTTTACCTAATGAGAAAGAATTTGAGCAAGTGAAGAGTTTTTGCATGGGAAATAGATACCGTAGAAGCAACTTTCATTATATTGCAATGTATCACAAAGTTGTAACAATTAAAAATCATTTATTGTCCAGATGACCATTTAGTCTCATTTTTCTAGGACAGGAACTTGAGCCTTGTGCCAGTCACAGGTGAATTGATCTTGCACAACAAATTTCCATTTTCTCTGGTATTTGTGCAGATATACAGCAAATTCCTTGTTTGCAAAGACTTCACCTTGACAGAAGTGTCAAGGGCTTATACACTTACAACTGATCATATTTGTTTTCCCTTCCAAGCAGAAGCAGCAATTGAACCACAGATTTTCAGTTGTATTATCCTAAGTGGGTTGAGTGATTTGACCCTTTGCCTTCCTCATTTAATGTTCTGTCAGTTCAGAATATGGAATCATGACTTTTGCTTTTCACAAAAATTGGGGAAGTGTCACAGCTGTTTCAAAATATGTTGCCTCTTTGACACACGTTACTATCTGCATGCACTGTAAAGCTTCATCATAATAAATAAAGCTACCATTTTCTGACAACATAAAAGTTGAAAACATCCTTGGGATTGCAATCCTGGGGTCTATCACAATAGCTAGTTTATTTATAAACAGAGACAGCATTTAGAAATCTTGACCTTCAGTATTCGATCAGAGATGCTAGCTTGGCCTCGTTACTATCTTAAACCTGATTGCCACTTGCAAAAGCAGGTTTAATGCATCAATCTTCTTGATCTGCAGCAAAAAGGAAAGAGTCAATATTAAGCCTGAAAACACCAATCTCAGTATCATTTCTGATGGGTGAAGGGCATTTTTGTTAGGGAAACAACTCTAATCTTCCATCACCCTAAATATTGTATTCCATAGTGTGCATGCCCTGGGTCCTTTTTTAGGAGAAGGTGCGGGTTATAAATTCGATAAAATAAAATAAATAAATAAATGTGTGTGTGTGTGTGTGTGTGTGTGTGTGTGTGTTTGCGTTTATTTTTCTCCTTAGTTTCCATCCATTGCTTATTGTCCTGCCTTCAGGTGCTTTGGAAAATAGGTTGATGCCAAACATACCCAATTCTAGCAACCATTCTTTACATGTTTTAGCCTCCCCTAATCTTTGCTGCTCTTCTCTGCAGTCTTTCTACTGCCTCAACTTTTTTACATCGTGACAAAATTTAATGCAGTATTCCAAGTATGGTCTTACCAAGAAATTATAAAGTGGTACCAATACTTCATGCGATCTTGATTCTACTCTGTTAATGCAGCCTAACATTGCTTTGGCTTTTTTGGCAGTTGCAGCACACTGCTGGCTCATATTTAAGTGATTGTCCATTAAGACTCCAAGATTTCTCTCACAGTTTTTACTATTGAGATACCACATATTGAGGTACCACCTGTGCATTTTGTTTTTCTTGCCTAAGTGTAGAACCTTACATTTTTCACCATTGCACTTCATTTTGTTAGACACTGCCTATTGTTGAAGTCTCTCAAGATCTTTCTGTATCTTAAGCCTATCTTCTGAAGTGTTGGTTATTCCTGCAAGCTTGGTGTTATCTGCAAATATGATGAGTTCCCTATCTACCTTCTCATTAAAATCATTGATGTAGGTATGAACATGTAAAGGTGTGTGTGTGTGTAAGATTTTATTGACTTCATTATGTGCAGTTTTTCTTTTCAGTTAGGGAAAGAATATTAGACTTGCTTCAGGGGTGGGTTTCTGCCAGAATTACTGCCAGTTCAGTGCATGCACGATTTCGCTAAGGGATTACTAAGGGATTTTCTGATGCCACTATCCATTGAAAGGAGGTTGGGCCATTACTTCATGTGACTAATGGACCTTTCTGGATGGGTTTCAGAGGTAGGAATACCTGCTGGTTTGTTGCATAGTACATCTGAAGCCTTGGTTATCACTTGGAAAAAGAAAGTGGCAGAGGCTTTGGATTGGACCTTACGAATATGACCTCTCCTCTATAGATCCTATCACTCCTCATGATTTACAGAGGAGTTAAGATACCATAGTTGAAATAGAGAAGAGACAGCTAAAGTATTGATTGACTGGACACAGCACCATAATTAAAACCTACCTTCTGGCAATAAGGGTGGCACAGAATTAGTATTTTTTAATCTCTTATTGCATTTATAGATACCATCTTGCAGCCCTGTTGACAGATGTCCTATTGAGTAGAGGGAACTCAGAGAACCCGTTGCAGCAAGAGAAAAGAATATGTGCAGCATTTCTCAGCCATTCAAATTCTTCCTGGTTACAAGCATCTTATTTCAGGTTGAGTTCCGGGAACTGTTCCAGTTATCTGGAACAATTTGAATCTGCTGGCCCTAATGAAATGGACAGGGTTCTTAGAACTGTGAGTTTGGCCACCTTCTCTTCAGATACATGAATCTCCTGACTTATTAAAGCATTCTTAGAGACAGTGTGTGATACTGGTTCTAGCCATTGTGAATTAATCATTGAGTGAAGTGGCTTGGGATTTTTTCCCCCCTTGGGCTTTGCCCCCTGTTCAAGAAGCCACCACTGGACCTCACTATACTGAAAGTTAAATTTAAATTTCGGGGGTCAAATTAATGTGGTTTTGCTTTTAGTTTGGTGAGTGCCGGTTTTATATTCAGGAATCTGCAATGCTTCTGTTTGATACTGTTTCATTTCAATTCATTTCAATAACACACCATTGACCTATAACTAACTTTATTAACTGTGATTGTTTTCCTGCTGTGTGATATTTACATTGGTTGTTTTTCTGGTTCATGTAAGATCTTTGCTTCAACAAACCAGTTATGTCAATTTAAAGTTACTAATTTAAAGAGAAATAATGAGCTACAGAAATTAGAATACCTTACTGTCTATCTTTATCATTTCCTACCTTTCTCCACTGTGTGTTCCAATCTCCCTACATACTAGTTTAACATCAATTAAGTCTAAAGCTGACATATATATAATTTGTTATGACTTTAGCTTGCTTACTTCATTTCACTTTTACCACCTACACTGCATTTGCACACAGATATTTGGCAGGAAGGAGAAGTGGGAGAAGAAGGGTAAGGCAGAGGGGGAGAGGTAGGCAGGTATGTAAGAAGGAAGGAAGGAAGGAAGGAAGGAAGGAAGGAAGGAAGGAAAGAAGGAAGGAAGGAAGGAAGGAAAAATATTGTGAATATAACAGAGAGGAGACACTTTCATGGTATTATTTTTGCAAGTGCAAATCAATGAAGCAGTGCATAAAACAATTCTTTATACAACTATTGCATATACATAAAATCATATGCAGTGCTTTTTGGTACTCTTTATGCATACTAAGCTACTTATAAAATGCTGCAACATAGGATGTTAACTTCCTAACAGCCCTCAGGAAGATTCAAAACAACTATTATGGTTCTTGAAGAGTCATATCTTTGTTAATTTTATTACAAATAATAGCTTTATATAACTATTAGAAGACATACAGAAAGTAAGGGCATCTAATTTCTTGTCACAATGTACCTTGCTGAAAAATCTTACACTTTAGAAACTACTTTTCTCTTATTTTGCAATTAAAAATATTACAAGAGTTTATAGTTTTGTTTTAGTTTTGTTTCTCTTGTTTAAAAGAATTTCTATTGAAATTATATATTATAAAATTTTGGCAGTTACTGAAAGAATAAATCCTCTGTCTCATTCGTGTGTGTGTGTGTGTGTGTGTGTTAAGGAGTGGCTTATACTAATGGGATCCACTGAAGAGCGTTTACACTTTATTAGAAACAAGTAACTAATAATTACTCTTCAGCTTCAACTGAGACAAGTAGTTTAGGACTTGGTGTATTCAGCCTAACAGCTTTCTCTTGTTTCCCAATGGATTAGGTGACAGCATAATTAATCAGTCATTCCAATGGCAATAATCTGAGTTGTAAAAAGAACATCATGGAGAGGGTTTATTATTTCTATAAATAGCTGGAACAATTGTTGACACAAGTTTGTCACTTATTCTAATGAGTGACTGACTCATATTATTAGTACTAGTATTAATATTGTTCCCTACAGGAATGTATTGTAAACTTATTTGGTCATGTCACAAAAGCTTTCTTCAATAACCTTGTGATTTTCTGCGCCAGCATAGCTCTCTATAAAACAAAAGAAATTTTGGTGGACCGTCCTCAAATATAATGTTTTTCTAGAATCTGAGAAACTCTGATAAGCTGACTTTCCAAGCCAGTTCAGAACATTTATACTGGGCAATTAACTCTCTGTGAGCAAAGAAGTTATAATACTTTCCCCCCTTTTACCAAGACACTTATCTTAACTTTTTTGTTTCTTTCTTGCATTTGTCTACTGAATCTTCAGGAATAAGCCAAGGAAAAAAAAGAGCAAAGTAAAAAAAAAAAAAAGTCCCAAGACTAATTACTGAGAATTGATATGAGAAATAAAAATCATGAAAGAAAACACCTTGCTTTATTTCACTTTACCCTTTTGCTAGCCCTGGTAGGATGATCCATATCTAAAGAATCACCAAAAAGATTTTTGAAACAACTCAGCAAAAATAATTGCTATAGCACTTAAGACAAACGAAAGCTCTCTTTTATTGTGCTTTCAATTTCACCCCTTTTTGCCTGAGGACATCTCCTGGCTTGCAGGTTTGATGTCAATCCTTGATTGTGTTTTGATGTTTCTGCTGATCCATGATTGAGTTCAATTTTCAGCAGCCAAAATAGATATGTCATCTTGGGGGCATTAGGTTTCCTGTGACATATTGCCCTCTTATACATGCAGACAAGTAGCTTGACAATACAAGGGGATTGACTGAAGCCGCTATCTGATCTAGCAAGTATCATGTTGCATATATTTACAATTACTTCTAAAGGTCGCTTAATGCTTACTGGTCTTCCTGCATACCAGTTTGACTATACTGGAGTGTTTAGGTATACACACAACAAAGAGCAGTTTAGAGTGTTTGGTAATGGTCAGAGTCACCATGTCATGAAATATTCAATGCATGACATGACTCTGGTGATGCACAGTGTGGGTTTTCACTCTGATTTGATTAGCAGTAATGATTATTTCATGAGGCATGACTGTCCTCTCAGATTAGCATCAGCCCAGTTTTTCTGCAGTTGTCACGGAAGCATGGAGCTAGGGGAACTGCAGCCAATGAGTGCGATTTTTAAACTTCTGGCTTCTCATGCTTTCTTTCTGATTCACAGAAATTATTTTCTCTGATAGCAAAACTCAGAAAACTCAGAAATTTTTACAATCAGCAAAGTCTAAAAATAAATACTAAATAGCTGGCATTTATTTCAGTTGAATATCGTAGCTATCAACAGTGAGCGGTACAATAGTGTTTTATTAATATGGGCACATGTGCATCATTGAGTACACCACAATGCATATTAATAGCCAAAGGCATTCAATTATATAGAATTTTGCCTTTTATACAAACAAGAAAGTATATTGGTAAGTAGTATTAAAAACAGGAGTCGTCTTAAGGAAAACTACAAAGATTTTAAGTATCCTTATTTCATGATTTATTTTATTTTTTTACCAAAAAGACATTTTATAAAGAACAGGGATGCATTAAGAAAGAATAAACATAATAACCATTGGAGGTCAAATTTTAGCAAAAGAATTCTTCATTAAATTTTAATGCAAAAATCTGATAAAATGATCTTATAAATATGAAAAATTCATCCTGGATATACACTTGTCTGTTCATCCTTAATATCAATATGTATAAATATTAGGAGTGATTGAATAGTAGATTGATACTGATTTAAAAAGAGGATTTTAATAAGAGAAAGAAAAAATATAGACCTTTTTTGTAGTCTGGAAATTAGGAGACAGAAGAGTGGTGCATAGAAAATGCAAAAAAAAAAACATTTAAACAACAACAGTCAAGGTGGCATGTATTTGTGTGTGTGTGTGTTTGTGTACATACACGCACACAGAGAGGGGGGGAGGGAGTTGCTCCTGGTTTGGCCCAGATTGGGCAAACCAGTAGTAGCAGCAGGGGTAACGCATCCAAACTGGCAGTAAATCTGGTGTGTGTGTGTGTGTGTGTGCGCGCGCGCACTGTATTTTTAGGAGTATAAGACACACTGGGGTATAAGACACACCAAGATTTTGAAGAGGCAAAGAAAAAAAATTTGCACTCTGCAGACCCACAAAATATGGCCCATTTTTTGTGAAAACAAGCCTATTTTTTGTCAAAAGAAAAGTCATGCATAGCCTTTAGGAGGCTTGTAGAATGCTCCTGGGGTTGGGGAAGGCAAACATGAGCAAAAAACAGCCCCTTTTTCACTCATTTTGTCCTCCTCAGTCCCCAGGAGCACTCTAGAAGCCTCCTAAAGGCTATGCATGCCTTTTTTGACAAAAAAATAGGCCTGTTTTCACAAGAAAAAGGGCCATTTTTGCAAAGGGGGTGGGGTTTTGAGAGGTCAAAAATGTTGTATTCAGTGTATAAGATGCACCCAGATTTTCACCTTCTTTCTTGAGGGAAAAGAGTACGTCTTATACTCTGAAAAATATGGTATGTATGTATGTATGTATGTATGTATGTATGTATGTATGTATGTATGTATGTATGTATGTTGGCATTGCTTGCTTCGGGTATTTTCCTGTGTATAAGGCATGGAAATGTTATTGCAACGTTTCGACAAGATCTCACTTGTCATCGTCAGGCTTTGGTCTGTGACTGTGACTGCGAAGGCATTGCCCTTTTAAAAATCTTGGTGGGGGGGTGGAGTGCTGACTACTGTTGTGAGTGTGTTGATTGGCTGTGCAGCTGCATCAATCAACACACTCACAACAATAGTCAGCACTCCAACCCCCCCCCACCAAGACTTTAAAAAGGGCCATGCCTTCGCAGTCACAGTCACAGACCAAAGCCTGACGATGACAAGTGAGATCTTGTCGAAACGTTGCAATAACATTTCCATGCCTTATACATGGGAAAATACCCGAAGCAAGCAATGCCAGCATACCTACACCCATGAAAATCTACGAAAGCAAGTATGTATGTATGTATATATACACACACACATAAAATATTAAACATAATCCTACATAAGAAACCATTGTTTAGCATAGTGGCCCCCAATCTTTTCAGTGTCAGGGACTGGTTCCATGTAGGGTGGTTTTTCTGCAGACTGGGGGAGGGGCATGGTTTCATACTCTACCTGGATCCTGCACTCGCTTTTGTGGCAATGGTCTGCTGCCAGTCCATGGACATAGGATTGGGAATTTGGCATACAGTTTATCATACAGTTTAGCATGCAGTTAATCTGGTTTAGCATACCGATTAACCACTTTTAATCAGATATGTAACATTTACAGTCATTAAACAATGTTTCTATTAATTTTACTAGGCAACTCATTAATCATAATTAGAAATGGCTGTGGCTGCACCCTGATTTAATAATTTACATACTATTACTGAGAAAACTGTATAGAAAATACCAGAGACATCTGAAAAGGGAGTAAAAAAGTCATGATGGCTACAAGCACGTGGCCTTATTTTTATTTGCATCGTGTATCCCAGGGGTCTGCAAAGTTGGCTCTTTTAAGACGGGTGGACTTCAACTCCCAGAATACCACAGCCAGGGATTCTGGGAATTGAAGTCCACCCGTCTTAAAAGAGCCAACTTTGCAGACCCCTGGTCTATCCTATAAACATAAAAAGGAATATTATAATTAAATGGGTAACACAATAAGACCTTGCAGAAAAAAATTGATCCATTTGCTTCAAATTAGACAATCCATTTATTTTTTTGATGCAGGGCAAGATTTAAAGTCTTCACTTCTCAAAACTGTAGCAAAGTTTGCTTGCTTTAACATTGAAAGATTTAAAATATTGAAAGATATGTGCTGTTCATAAAACCTTTTTGAAACATTTTATTGCTTCCAAAACAATAAAAAAGAAAAATGGGAACAAAACACAGAGATACATACATTATCAAATACATAACAAATGATATTTATAAAACTTGATCTCATTTGCAATTATAAATATTTCTAACTTAAACTATAATTGCTAATAAGATCAAGTTTTATACTGTGAAACTCCTTTGTGTTATCCTGATTTAATTCATAAATATTCATTTAAATTTAGATTTCCATCCTTCTGTTAAAAAGAAAAAAAAATCCAAACTACTTAGGATTTCCCCTCCACTTCTCCTAGTTTATATCAGTTCTGCTTAAGACATTTATATATACCAATAAAAGGATTCAATAAGAAACAATGGCCATGGTACAAGAGTAGATAGGTAAGAACATAAAGTTTTAAATATCACTATTTATTATGCTGATTGCAAACAGACAATTTTGATTCAACATTTGAAAATAGATAATTGCTGACAACTTGGGAGAAAAAACCTTGGGATATGTGCAATATTGAAAAAATTACATCCCAAATAGACATTTGGTTAAATGTCTATTATTAGTCTATTATTATTCATTATATATGAAGAGAAGGACCAGGAGAGACATGATAGCAGTGTTCCGATATCTCAGAGGGTGCCACAAAGAAGAGGGAGCCAAACTATTCTCCAAGGCACCTGGGGGCAGGACAAGAAGCAATGCGTGGAAACTAATCAAGGAGAGAAGCAACTTAGAACTAAGGAGAAATTTCCTGACAGTTAGAACAATTAACCTCTGGAACAGCTTGCCTCCAGAAGTTGTGAATGCCCCAACCCTGGAAGTCTTTAAAAAGATGTTAGATAGCCATTTGTCTGAAATGGTATAAGGCTCCTGCCCACGCAGGTGGTTGGACTAGAAGACCTACAAGGTCCCTTCCAACTCTGCTATTGTATTGTATTGTAAAAAGCCATTAGCATGGCTTCCCCTTACACCAGGAGTGTCAAACTCACAGCGACACATTGTCATCATATGACATATCATGACTTTTCCCCCCTTCACTAAAATGGGTGTGGGAGTGCCCAGCATGTGACACATCCAAGTCTGATACCCCTGCCTTATATTATATACAACAAGGTAAACATAGATGTTTAGAATATGGTTTTGGGGGGAGAAGTATTTTTATGAAACGACAGAAACCAGAAGCAATTTTAATATTTAGGAATAATGGGAGGGAATTTAGGATTGAATATTTCTTTTACGATTGTTTTAGTATTTTCTTTAAAAATTTCCTCATTTTTCTTTTTTCATAAAATTATGTAAATTTATCTAAGATAATGATAAAAAAGGGAGATAAATAGTGGTGACATCAATGTAAATATTAGAGTTGAGAGTTTTAGGAGTTTACATGTATTGCTAAAGATGATACAGTAATTTAAATTTTATATAGACTATTGGTTATTCAATCAATGAATAATGAATTCTAAATTTTATAACAAGCAAAAATTATCTCACTATTTTCTCATTTTATTCTTTTTCTTTTATGTAATTATTTGCTTTATTCTTCAAATATATTATGTGTATGTGTGTGTGTCTGTCTGTCTCTGTGTGTGTACATATGCTGAATGTACGTATGTATGCAAGTATGTATGTACGTATTTATGTATGTAATCAAAATATCTTGGTTTTTTTTGGGAAAAAGCAGTTGTTTTAGGATTACAATGTGTATTTTGATGCACCCTACTTTTCTTTGTAGTTGAAATTGATTTTGTGCACCCCAAAATTGTGATATTTAAATATTTTAAATATTGACACTAATTATTTTTAATCCAAAAATTGACTGCTTCTAAGAAAATCAAAGATATTCTATATAATACATAAGGGAAGGTTTTAATTATTTGAAAGTTATTTCCTAACCAAACGGGAAAAATCATAGGCAGAATAATTTTTCCCATTGTTTGTTGATGTAAAATTCTGAATCTAGGCCATAAAATCACCTAAACTGCCTGGTCTAATGCTTTACCCTTGTTGTTTATCTTTCTGAATATATAACATTAAGATTAATGAATCATATATGCAGCGTGAGCCTCTGCTTGAGTTCGGTGAGAGTTGGATTTATTTCTCACAAATCATCATCTCATATTGCCAGAATAAAATTGTCAACTGTTCATACTGTGTTGAGAAGAGATGAGCCAGAAACATGATCATTCCCTCGACAAATTGCTCAGTGGTTGCTAACTAGCCATTTTCCTTTGGTTGTTATATTTTCTCAATTCTTCCTTGACTTACACTTGAGCAATATCATGCTAAGCTGCTGATACTGAATTTGGATGCCAACAACATTGCATTCTCTGTGCCTCTTCTTCTTTGGATGGAGGAAGAAAGGGAATGGAATCAACTCTCTCTTTTTAAAATATTGCAAACAGAAACGACTATTTCCATAATATTTTTTTTATAATAGTTCATGCTATAGTCAAGTGATACAGTAATATCGTCAGCTGCTTAAGAATCAAAATATGATATGTGCAGGTGCTTAGGTGAAGTGATGTAAAGACTATGAGGATGATCTAAATCAGAGATTCCCAAACTTGGGAACTTTAAGACTTGTGGACTTCAACTCCCAGAAATCTCCAGCCAGCAGAGCTGGCTGGAGATTCCTAGGAGTTGAAGTCCAGAAGTCTTAAAGTTGCCAAGTTTGGGAACCTCTGATCTAAATGGAGAGGGACAAAATCATTACCAAGGCAACAATACATAAACAGATAAAAAAGCATTCAACAAAACATCTCAGAGAGCCCTTCCCCATTCACAAGAAGATAAGAGTGGAGAGGGAACGTATATTCAAATGTGTAAGATTCTTGTTAGATCAGACAAAGGATTCCGACTCAGGCATGGTCAAAACAACAGGAACGTTTATTCACACTATTTACAACACACACAAGATTCAACTGGCAAGGTTCCTTGTCAGGAGCCTCTTATATAGATTTACTTAAGCAGGAACTGCTGACAAGCAATTGCAACATTGTAAGTATTTCCTGGGCAGATTCCAGACAGCTTGTCTCTGTTAATCACTGCAGCTGCTGGCTCAGCTCCGGAATGCGGTGACTCACAGGTTACCAGACGAGTTGTCTGGGACATAGGCTTGAGGACACAACACTCCTTCCCCCATAGTCAGTGCGCATGTGTCTAGGTTCTCTGTCCAACACAGTACATGCGCACGCGTAGTCGTTCAGATAGGCGGGGCGGTGTCGGGTCCGCCCTGACCACCTTAGTTCTTGAGGACGCTCCTCCCTGTGGGACACGGAGCCTTCGCCTACGTCATCGCGGCCTGCCCTCGGAGGTGGAGTCGCCGTAGGCGACAATGGCGACCCTAGCAAGTCCGGGCGAGGGGGCGTGGCGACCGGGCTTGAGGTAGTTGGCATTTGCTGGCGAGTATTATTCTGCTAGGGTGGTTCCCCGATGGGCGAGGCCCCCAGCTGAGAGTCAGATTGGGCTGTGAGGTCCTGGCGGTCTCCCCGTGCTGTTCCCGCCAATACGAGGTCTGGACCGGCTAGGGACTCCGGGGTTCCAAACAACTGCTCGGCTTGAGCAGAGAACAACGGCCCAACGGGGGCCAACGGGCAGGAACGGCCTGGCGTGGTGACTGCTGTTTCGGGCAGGCGGCGCCTCAGTTGATCCAGGTGGCGCCGCCACTCGGATCCATCCTGAAGGCCGACTCTGTAAGAACAGGGTCCGGTTACGTCCAAAATGGTTGCGGCAATCCATCGCGGCTCCCCTGAAAAGTTCCTTGCCCAAACCAGGTCCCCAATTTCAAATAAACGAGGAGTGGGAATCTGCAGGTTGCTCCTCTGCAACCCGTCGTAATCGGGGTGCAGTCTGTCCAGAGTGGTCCGCAAGCGTCGGCCCATCAAGAGCTCCGCGGGGCTTTTCCCTGTGGCCGGGCAAGGTGTGACATGCTGTCACAAAAGGTACGCAGCCACCCTTGCTTGCCAGTCCCCTTTATCCAAACGGGCCAAGGCTTCCTTGGCTGAGCGCACGGCTCGTTCCGCGTGTCCATTAGACGCAGGGTGATAAGGGGCGACCGGCGGGTGGCGGATCCCTTGGGTGGCCAGAAAGTCCAAGAAGGTGGAGGATTGAAATTGGGGTCCGTTGTCGGACACAACGACGTCCGGCAACCCGTGGGTCATGAACAGACGGCGCAAGGCACGCACCGTGCTCTCCGCTGTGGTGGAAGCCATGAGAATCACCTCCACCCAGCGTGAGAACGCATCCACCACCACGAGGAAATTCTGGCCATGGAAGGGACCCGCGAAATCCAAGTGGAGCCTGGACCATGGGCTCCTGGGGGCGTCCCACTCCCTCGGCGGGGAGACCGGCGGGGCCGGCCGGGACGATTGGCAGGAGGAGCAGGCGGCCACCCATTCCGCCACTTCAGCGTCCATGCCGGGCCACCAGACATAGCTCCGGGCCAATGCCTTCATACGGACGATGCCTGGGTGGTTGGCATGGAGCGACTGAAGAACCATGTGCCGGAGAGGGGAAGGGACGATGACCCGATCTCCCCAACACAAGCACCCGCAATGGAGCGAGAGCTCCAGCTGGCGTGACTTGTAAGGCCGAAAGTTTTCAGCCACACTGCCCAAAGGCCAGCCCCTCAGCACCCATCGGCAGACCTGGGCGAGGACGGGGTCTGCGCGGGTGTGAGCGGCAACGGCGGAAGAGGACAGGGGCAAGTCCGACTCCGCGACCATCAGGACAGAGAGAGCAGGCACAGGGGCCGGATCCGGCCCCGGGAGAGGGCAGCGGCTTAGGGCATCAGCATGCCCTATCTGCTTGCCAGGACGGTATAGCAGCGTATAGTCATACGCTGCCAGGAATTCCGTCCAGCGGGTCATCCTGGGCGACAGGATGGGGGGTGTCGGACGGTCACCGGCCAATAGCCCAAGGAGCGGCTTATGGTCCGTGACAACAGAAAAGGTCCGCCCATAGAGGTAATTGTGGAACTTCTTAATCCCGGACACTACAGCCAAAGCCTCCTTGTCGATTTGGCTGTAGTTTCTCTCCGTTTGAGACATTGTCCGGGAGTAAAAAGCAATGGGGGCTTCCGAGCCGTCTGGAAAGACGTGGCTAAGGACAGCCCCCAGGCCAAAAGGGGAGGCATCGCACGCAAGCGTCAGAGGAAGCCTGTCATGGTACTGGACTAGTACCGCATCTGACGTGAGCATGGCTTTGACAGCCGCGAACGCGTGTGCTTCGCGGCTGCCCCAGTGCCAGGCTGCGGATCGGTCGAGCAACCGATGCAGCGGCTCGGCTAGCGATGCCTTATGGGGAATAAACGGCGCGTAGAAATTCAAAAGGCCGAGAAATGCCTGCAGCTCCGTTTTGGAGGCAGGAGTGGGGGCCTTTTGGATGGCCTCGACCTTGGAGGGGGTTGGGTGAATTCCTTGGGCGTCAATCATGAAACCCAGGAATTCCACCCTAGGCGCAGCAAACATACATTTGCTGCGTTTCAACTTTAAACCCGCGCCCCTGAAAACTCTGAGGACCTTCCGTAACGTTTTGGTGAGTTCTGATATGCTGGAAGCAGCAATCAGGACGTCGTCAAAATACGGTACAACGCCAGGGAGCCCATGGAGCAGTCGCTCCATGAGGCTCTGGAAGATCCCCGGGGCTACGGACATGCCGAATTGGAGACGGCGACAGCGGAAAGCCCCACGGTGGGTCACGATGGTCTGCGCTTCCGCAGCCTCGTCATCCACCGGGAGCTGTTGGTAGGCCTGCGCCATATCCAGTTTCGCGAACACTCGACCTCGTCCCAATGAGTGGAGTAGGTCTTGCACCACCGGAACCGGGTATGGGTTCGCCTGAAGCCCGAGGTTGATCGTCGACTTATAGTCGGCGCAGATCCTCACGGACCCGTCGGGCTTAATGGGGACCACAATGGGGGTCTCCCATTTCGCCTGATCGACGGGTTCGAGCACGCCCTGCGCCACCAATCGATCCAATTCCGCTTCAACCTTGGGCTTCAGCGCGAACGGCAGCCTGCGGGCCTTCAAGCGGACTGGAGCAACCTGGGGGTCCAAATTTAGGGAAACAGGAGTGCCTTTGTACGTTCCTAAGCTGCCATCAAAGACGTCGTTGAACTCTCTGATTACTTCGTCTACCGGAGAACTGGCTGGCACGCTGTGTACTCCTTGGACTGACAGTCCCAAGGCTGGAAACCAGTCCAATCCGATCAAGGCAGCTAGGGGTTTGGCCACTACCAGGATGGGAAGGGATCCGTGGAAGGGGCCGTAGTCTACTCTCACTCTGTGCAGACCTAGAATGGGAATTTGTGAGCCCTGGTAATCTTTCAGGATCGTCGCCGTGGGGCCAAGATCCCGCTTCCTGAGCTTGGGGCAAAGCTTAACTAAATGCGCCCAGGACATGAGTGATCTAGAGGACCCTGAATCTATTTCCATTTTTACCCCCACCCCCTCTAAGCAAACCACTGTTGACAGTCTCCTACTCTCTGCCTGGTCGTAGCTTAGAGCTGGGGGCATCTCCGCCAGCGCGAAGCAGTCGGTCGGCTGTGGCTGGTAGCGTCCTGAACGCTTCTGCGACCCTCGTTGTCCTGGTGGAACTGTTCTGGAGGCGGCAGCTGGCGTTGTCGCTGGAGCGGCAGCACGGCACACAGCTGCTAGGTGTCCTTTCCTGCCACATCTGCGGCACACCGATGCCTTGAATGGGCACTCTGGTCTCTGGTGGGCCCCTCCGCAGCCTAGGCAGTTCCCGGACTTCTGCTGCGGTGTGAATGCGCGATTCGGCACGCGCCCGGTCACCCTCATGCAGTCCCCATGGTCTTCCTCCTCCAGCTCATCCAGCGGCGCTATTTCGTCTACCAGACACGCTCGCGGAGTGGGGAAAAGAGGAGGGCGCGCGCGGCCCATGTCGGATGTGGAGATCTCCGACAATTCTGTCGCGCGTGCTTCTTCCACCACTTGCTCGAGAGTCAGGACAGTTTTTGAAAGCAAGCGGCACTTTAGGCGGATGTCTCTTACGCCGCATACAAACTGCTCCAGTAGGGATTCCTCCAGGAAGCCAGCAGGGAACTCGCAGGGAATTGCGGTCGATCTCAATTTCTGCAGGAACTCGGCTACCGACTGTTGCGGCTGTTGCACACATTGCCTGAATGCATAGCGATGCGCTATGCGGGAAGGCGCCGGCGCGTAGTGTGCTCTCAGGCGGCCCAGGAGATCGTCCCACGGCACTTCGTGCACCGCTGCGGGTGCTGCTATGGTTCGGGCGGTAGCGAACAATTCAGGGCCGCCGCACTGGAGGAATAGGCTCAGCTTCCTGGCAGGCGCGAGTTCGCCGTAGTCGCTGGCTATCAAGAAGCACTCGAACCGGGCTAAGAAGGAAGCCCATTGTTCCTTCATCGGGTCGAACGGTGCAAATGGAGGCATTGTCGCCGTAGCCATGGTGATGCTGTGCGTCGCGCTGCGCTCTGTTGTTGAAGTATTCGTTACCCGTTGCGTTCTAAGGCCACGGCCTGAATCCCACCTTCGTCGCCAGTGTTAGATCAGACAAAGGATTCCGACTCAGGCATGGTCAAAACAACAGGAACGTTTATTCACACTATTTACAACACACACAAGATTCAACTGGCAAGGTTCCTTGTCAGGAGCCTCTTATATAGATTTACTTAAGCAGGAACTGCTGACAAGCAATTGCAACATTGTAAGTATTTCCCGGGCAGATTCCAGACAGCTTGTCTCTGTTAATCACTGCAGCTGCTGGCTCAGCTCCGGAATGCGGTGACTCACAGGTTACCAGACGAGTTGTCTGGGACATAGGCTTGAGGACACAACATGGAGGACCATGTGACGGCCGTGGCCAGGGGGGCGTTCTATCAGGTACGCCTGATACGCCAGTTGCGCCCCTTACTGGACCGGGGAGCCCTTCGCACAGTCACTCAAGCGCTTGTGACATCCCGGCTGGATTACTGTAACGCTCTCTACATGGGGCTCCCCTTGAGGTGCACTCGAAAGCTACAGTTAGTACAGAATGCGGCCGCGCGGGTGATTATGGGTGCCTCAAGGCAAACCCACGTAACACCTCTCCTGCGCGAGCTGCACTGGCTGCCTGTGGCCTTTCGAGTGCGCTTCAAGGTGCTGATGACCATCTTTAAATCGCTCCATGGCTCGGGGCCTAGCTATATACAAGACCGTCTCCTGCCCCATACATCCCTTCGTCCGATCCGCTCCCACAGAGAGGGTCTTCTCCGGGTGCCGTCAGCGGGGCAATGCCGGCTGGCGACACCCAGGGGAAGGGCCTTCTCTGTGGCGGGCCCGGCCCTCTGGAACGACCTACCCCCCGACCTTCGCACTATCTCGGACCTCCGCCTCTTCCGCCAACGTCTTAAGACGTATCTATTCCAACAAGCCGGCCTAGGATAGCCCCTACTTCTGACTTTTAAAATTAAAATTAATTTGGTATGGTTTTAAAATGGGTTTTTAGCACGGGTCCAATAATTTAATATATTTTAATCTATTTTGTATTTTGTATTTTGTGGTTTTAATAATGCCTGTGCGCCGCCCTGGGTCCTAACAAGGAGAAGGGCGGGGTATAAATTTAATAAAATAATAAAATAAAATAAATAAATAATTCTGTTATATAGTTATTCTAATAATTGTAATTTTAGACCTATCTACTTCTGTTTCTTCATCTGATGTGTCTGGTAGGGCTGCTGTATATTGTAATCAATTACTAACACACAGGGAAGGAGGGAAGAATAGAAAACAGTTTTTATGGTATTGCTTTAAATTGAAGTTTTCTTCATCATTAACATGTATCAACTGGACAATGTTTTCCTTTATGTTAAATTCTGTCTTCTCATGTCCTCCTCCGTTCATATATTCTACACATCACACATTTTATTCCTAACTTTTCATTGTGAAATATCTTTGTGAATGCATAAATTTATTGGCAATATCACATGGTTGATTGGTAGTGTCTATGTCTCTGTTTCTGTAGGGGAGGAGTGGATGTACATTGAGCAGTTTTCAACTCTTGTATGGATATTGTTTTTATAGTGAATTTGCTTCTTTTTTGTCCTGGATATTTCTAAAATGTAGAGTTATTTAGCACATTTCAAATAAATAAATCTTAAAAATAAGTTTGAGAAAGCCTGCTTTGCTTAGACATTGCTTTGTTTAATATCTCTTGTACAAGATTTGCTTTTTTATTGTAATATGACCTGTAATGATTGAGACTGCAATCAATGTACCATTTCACTAATATAATCCTAAATGTAAAGGTAAAGGTTCCCTTCGCACATATATGCTAGTCATTTCTGACTCTAGAGAGCAGTGCTCATCTCCGTTTCAAAACTGAAGAGCCAGTACTGTCCAAATTGGTCATGTAGCCGGCATGACAAAATGCCAAAGGTACACAGAACATTGTTACCTTCTCACCAAAGGTGGTTCCTATTTTTCTACTTGCATTTTTATATGCTTTCAAACTGCTAGATTGGCAGAAGCTGGCATAAGTAATGTGAATTCACCCAATTATACAGCACTAGGGATTCGAACTGCTGAAATGCTAACCTTTTGATCGACAAGCTCAGTGTCTTAGCCACTGAGCCAGTGAGTCCCACATAATCCTAGGTCCCACATAATCCTAAGTAATAACAAAATTAGAAACATAAAAACCAACAATATTCACCAATGATGAACTCTACAAAACAATAAACTAAAACCAGTCAATGGGCTTCCTAGCCTCCCAATCCCCAGGCCTGCAGCATATCCAGATATTCAGTTTTTTATGGAAGGCCAGCAGATTTGGGTACATGATAATCTAGAGACCACTATTCATCCTTCTCTTCGTCTGAAGGTGTGTGTGATAAGGTTTTGGTGCTGAGCTAACATGCCTTTTTTCAGGAAACCCAAACTCTTACCAGAGAATAATACCTTATGAATAATGCCTCCTGCTTAGCAACAGGAGCCATTCCAGGAAAAAACAGTTTAGGAAAAGGAATAAACTGAGGCTGGGAAATAGCATCTGCAGCCTAGCTGGTTTGTTTTGGATGGCATTTGTTTCTCATCTTAGTTGAAATAACAGTGTTTTTTAAAAGATAATCCTATATTCTGATTATTAACTCCTTTCATATTTCTCATTTTAAAGAAGTAAAATGATGTTAGCAGTTGTTGCCTAATTTAAATAACACCCAAAAGATCACCTTTATTTCTCTCAATGTGCCCCAACTCCTGTTTTCCCTTTCATACACATTTAATGAATGGTTTCACAAAATAGAAGAAATACACAAGAAATTGGACGAATTAGGAGCTGCTGTTTTCAAAATCTCTTTTCAGTATATCAAGCCATGTGGGGAAATGCATAGGTAAATCCCAGAAGATATCTGTACATACACTTTTGAAAGCTTCAGGAACATACAATGACTTTAGATAAGCACTTCGGCTTGTGATTCGATAAGCATCTCTTCTTTTTCAAAGTGACTCTGTTAGACATACAGATTTTACAAAACCTCTTACTGAAGTCTGCACAATACTTGCTAGCACTCCAACTCATAAAATGTCACCTCTGTCCTGCAAATGCCATTCTTCATATCACTAATCAGAATATTTTTCCCAGTGTCTGTATTATCTGCAGAGAATGACTCCTGCAAAGGGCAGCATTATGTTAGATGACACAAGCAGAAAAAAAATGCTGTTAAAAAATAATCACTGCGCATGTTTAAAATGCAACTGAAATAAATGATATTGCTAGTGAAATATTTTCACATTTTGAAGTCTGAGTAATGTACATAAATATCCATGTATACATGAAAAATCCTTTTCAAAATTAGTTGTCTGTTTCAGAATCCTAAAAGTGAGGGTTGTCATTAGGCCATGAAATCCATCCTTCAACTCAATAGTAGGAATCCAAATTAATGCATCCCATATTGATAGTTGTTTAGCCTCCATTTGAACATTTCTGTTAAAGGGATAGCCACCACTTTTCTTGGTATCCAGTTCATTGTTTGTCATCTCAGTATTATCTTTATAACATCAAACCAAAATCTACTATTGGTCATTTAAATTCATTACATTTACTTATATTCCACAGATCTTGACTGACACGTTTCTAATTTATTTGTCTAACTTTAAGCATCAAAACGACATAGAAACTTGAAAGTTCAAGAAATTATGCATTGAATGAGTTAGATTATCTTGCTATCATACATTTCAATCTATTTTGCAGCCTAAATAATCCCAATTTCTATTTGTAAAAGACAGTTCAAGAGAGTGCTGATTTCATCTTGAAAGACCATGGTGACTTTGGTTGTATCACTAAGATATCTCCTAAGCACAGATACTGTACCTAATGGGGAATAAAAACATATATCCTTACATATTTGTTTTAAAAAGCCCTACATTTTAAATATAATAAGTGGATAAGGCAAGGTCCTAAATTTCTGATAACTTTGAAATACAGTTTTTAAGAAGGTCAAAATTTAGATTGACATCAATCAATATGTTTTTATAAGCAAGAAATGTGGGTTATATTGGGTTCCCCTCCTTTCACTATCCTATTCCCTATGCTGTCTTTGGAGTTGTTCTAACTAAAGTGCTTGGATCATCAAAATATTGTTTTACATTTTTACATTCATGTTTATAACAATAACAAAAATACTAACTGCCCGATCTATCCCAACTTTCATTGACATTCTTTTTATCTAATCTATTGCAGCAGGTGCTGACAAAATCCAATACTAATCGCAACTGGCTTTAGAAGTATTGAGTAGACAGAAAGCAAGCAAGAATTGTATAAAAATAAAAATAAATAAAGTCAAGGTCATAAAAATTGAACAGAACCTTAAAGCAATCTTCTTAACATTGTGAAAGAGATATATAGTAAGTTAAATTCAGGTGCATATGAAGGACATTACCTAGAAAGAATATTATAGTTCAGAAACTTTTATTTTAAGCAGAGTGAAAAAAAAGTATTTGATAAAATGCTAACATGTCTTAACCAACAGTCTCTAATATATTCTGTGCTACAGTGGTCAGCTACTCAAGAATAAAATTTTTGCAGCACTAGAATCTTGATTCTCAAATTCCATATTTAAGAAGTTCACGAACGGATTACCTGCATCACACAAATAGCCTTTAATATGTTTGATAGTATCATAGAAATTCTAACTCCCAGACAGTGGATCTAACTGGGATACAATAGTGCAGTGATGGTGAACCTTTTTAGGTTCCATAATGGGGGGAGTGCGGGGGGGAGTGCGCCAGCGTGCTGCACCCTAATGCAATGCACGTGCCCCAGTGTGCATGCGTGCATGACAGGCACTGCCCCCCCCATTTTTACATGCTCACCCTCCCCAGGCTCCATAGGCTATATTGGAGGCTGGGGAAGGCAAAAACATCCCCCTCCACCCCCAGAGGCCCTCCGGAGGCTTCAGTAGCTTAAAGCTCTGGAAGACTAAGAAAGGCCCTATGAGCAAACCAGAAGTCACTTCCAGTTTGCTTGTAGCATTGTTTTTAGTCTTCCAGAGGCTTCAGGGAAGCTCCTGAAGCTCCTATAAAGCCTGGGGAAGGCGAAAAATGGCTTTAAAAATGGCTGAATCAGCTGGCCATTGTGCGCATGTGCACTGGCCACTGACAGGGCAATGCCTCATGTGCCCTGCCAAACGGCTCCGTGTGCCACCTGTGGCACGCATGCCATAGGTTCATCATCACTGCAATAGTGTAAATCAAAAATATTCATCTATTTTAATCATGCTGAAACTGAATATTCTTGTGAGATTGTCCAAAGTCCTTCCACATTTCTGTGACAGGCTACCTACTGATTCTGATGTTCAACTTTTGCAGCATGCCCTTTATCAAACACATACAGTAACAGTAGAGTAAAACTCAGAAGAAAGAATTAGACTCATTAGTTAAGTGATTGCCAAGAATGTAAAGGATTGATATACAGAATCTTGAGAACTGAATAAGCCAAAAATCTAATATTCTTTTTTTTTTAGTGAATATCTTGAACTCTGAAGCTGTTTGAACCACTTTTAAAGAATGGAAAGCATCCTATAAGACAACATAAGCCAGAGTTTTGAATTAGAAACTTTAGCAGTCTTCTGAAATCAACTTTCCAGGAAGACCTAAGCACCCTGGAAAGCAGTGTCATTATTTCCACTCAAGTGAATTCACAATGATACTGTTCTAATATTCACAGAATGACATAGCATGCTCACTAAGCCACTGTCTTCCTGTCCTATTTCCAGCAAGAATTACTCATCAATGACCAAATCACATACATTTAATAAGTAACTAATTAATTATAATTATAGCTAGCATATCAATTGTTATTATTTCTTAAGTTATCAGACTTGACAAGAATTATCCATATTTTCCTACTGCATAACCTGACATTATATTGGCTATTCTTGAGAAAATGCAGCAGTTGGATTGCTAATTTCTGTGCCATCTTGAAAGACCTTCTGGTTGCCAAGTGTGATTTGTGCAAAACCTATGTGTTAACTTTAAATTATACTTTTTATAACACATGTTTATCCCCTAGTCTTTATACTTTCAGAAAACAATGATCCAACAATTCTCACTTTAGTTTCACTGTTTTAGACTGTATCTCAGTGTCCAGTTTAATTCAGCAGTTTATATTGAACTTTCTTTTTCTATTTCACTCCTTCGCTTTTTCTTTCAATTTATTGGCTGACCAACTCCAATGTTACCTGCCTTGAGAAGGAAGGAAGGACGGAATGAAGGGAGGGAGGGAGGGAGAAAGGGATGAATTAGGAAATTATATGGAATTAAGAACTAGAGTTGTGAAATCTTCCATTTTAAAGGGTTTTTTCTTCATTAGAAAAAAGTACATGTCTCAACAGTACCCCAAAGAAATTTATTTAATCACTTTGAAATCACAATATGATTAGGTTCTATCAGAAATGCTGATTCTCAACCTAAGGATGAGATCAGGGGGGACATTGACCTAGCCTACAGAATTAACTCAGCATATGCCAGGATAAATGAAGTGCCTAGAGAGATACATGTGAAATTTGTTAGGTCAACCAGAGAGGAAATCCTGAAAGCGCAGAGAGAGAAACCTTTAACTTATCAACGAAAAACGGTCACTATCTTGAAGCAGATCCCTAGAAAAATTAGAGATTTAAGAAGGAAATTTTCCTTCTTGTCTAAAACCTTGTTTGATCATGGGATTTGGTTCAAGTGGATGACGCCTGAAGGGATGCTGGTGTTCTGGGAAGGAGGAAGAGTGAGGATTACAACACTTGCTGAGGCGGAAGCCTTTTTTAAAAAACATTCCTCTGTCCTGGGGGAAGATCCAGGGGGGACGGAGGGGGCCACGGCCCCGCCCACGGGGGGCCAGGGAGGAGAGAAAGAAGATACAATAGCCAAAAGACTTAGATCAAAAAAATAACTTTGCCTTGATTTTTCTTGAACAATTTTGCATAATATTTCTATCTGGACTTTTTGTAAATGTCTGACAGCATGGAACGGAGAATTTAGGCAAATATACTTGCTTTCATCTTGTAGTGGTATGGAAAATGCTTTCTATGATAACTTCTTATTGTGTATTTTGAGGTCTCGGAAGGTCCGACGACTCTAACGTGAATGCTCTCAAAATTTCTTTGTAACCATTACCCTATCCTGTTAAAAAATGTAAAACCAATAAAACTTTTTCAATATAAAAAAAAAAGAAATGCTGATTCTCAAAAAGAATTTTGCCTGTCATTCTGATCAGTTGCTGGGCAGGGAATTTGCAGCAGAGATTATAAAGCAAACAGATATAACTATCATCTTAACCCATACTAAACATAGTTCAACAAGAGATAATTTGTAATAGAATTTTTATTATTTAATCATAACATACTTGATATGATTTACTGGTTTTCCATATTCTTTGCACAAAATAATCTGAGCATCTGGTCTCAGGAATAAAAGGTTAATATATCACCAGTGACCTTTGAATCATCATACGGTTCAGCAAATGTTGCACTTTTTTTTATTCAAGAGATTATTATTTCCCAAGAAATGGGTAGCTAATGTTATAACAATGACTCCTAGATTCTACCATTTAGAAACTTCAATTTATAAACTGTTGTCTAACAAAAGTGCTGTGAATAACTGAAGTGTGCAAAATAGATAATAATGTATATGCTAGTCCAGTGGTAGTCAACCTGGTCCCTACCGCCCACTATTGGGCATTCCAGCTTTCATGGTGGGTGGTAGAGGTTTTGTCCAATACTGAAGCACTTTCCTTTTTTTAATTTAATTGACTTCCCTACTTTATAAATCACCATTACTGTGGAACCAGTGGGGTGTTAGAAAATTTTACTACTAACAGAGATACAAAAGTGGGCGGTAGATATAAAAAAAGGTTGACTACCCCTGTGCTAGTGAAACTCTCATTGTCTTGACCTTTAACAGGGTGCAATGATGCATTGTAAGGAAACAATTTTTGAACCAAGAGGCTAACTTAGAGAATGTGTCTAAGTCTAGGGCCCATGATTCCCAAAGAAATAAAATTTGGAAAAATTGTTAATGCTTCAGTATTACAGGCTGCTGGGTTGTCACTGTGATCACAATATGTTCATTCTCAATGTTCTATTACAGTTTCCTAGCCAGTCGCTCAATGCCTTGCTCCTTCTCCCAATCAGAAGCAGCCACACACCTTCCTGCTGGGAAGGAAAGGGAAAGAAAGGGGCGGAGAAGGGAAGGAAGGAAGGAAGGAAGGTAGGAAGGAAGGAAGGAAGGAAGGAAGGAAGGAAGGAAGGAAGGGGATGCAGCCCCATGCACTCTTCTTGTCCCATGCCTCCCTGCCTCCTACATGCTCCCCCACTTCAGCAACACCTCTGCATGCTTTTCCCAACTGGCAGAGTACTATTTATTTGTTGGTTAGTTTGTTTATTCTTTTTTCTTATTTAGCCCAGGTCTTTCAGAGAGGAGCTGGAATGGAAGGAGTCATTAGGAAGATTTTAAATATTGTAGTTAGTGTATACTTTTCACTCCTTCATTCCAGCTGTCTAAGGACAATTAACAATCATGGTAAACAAGTTCCTTATTCTTAAAAGTGGGGAATCTGAGAACAAATCAGATGGAATGAATGCAAATGGATGGAAACTAACCAAGGAGAGAAGCAACCTAAAACTAAGGAGAAATTTCCTAACAATGAGGACAGTTAACCAGTGGAACAAAATGGAAGTTATGGGTGTTCCATCACTGGAGACTTTTAAGAAGCCACTTGTCTGGAATGGTGTAAAATCTCCTGCTTGAACATGGAGTTGCACTAGAAGATTTTCAATATCCCTTTCAACTCTGTTATTCTGGTGGTTTTTTTGATCCAGTTCATTATTATAAGCCTATTGCTAACATTAAGGGGTGGTTTTTGCTCCTCCTTTCCTGAATTCACTAATGGAAAAGTAAATTTCTAGTTATGAACTGACAAAAATAATTTTAGCATCTGTGTTTTTTAAAAAGTAATCCTATAGTCATACAGATAGTGTTATTGTACAAGAATAACTTAAAACAACAGTAAACTGTTGAATAATAAGATGCTTATCCTGATGTCCTACAGGCTGGCTTTCTTCAAGTTAACAATTTCTCTCTTACTATAAGAATAATAAATGAGTAGCCTCATTATTTCTGCAGCTAATTTGAAAAACATACTATTGTCTACAATTATAAATCTGTAACCTTTTTCTGTGGTAAAGATGCTCACAGAAATAATTGTAATTGAAATGGTCTCATGTAGCAGTTTATCTCATTCTCCCTTTGACTGCTAAATCTGTCTTGGATTTTCTTTTGCCAGTTTGAATCCAGTCTGTTTCTTTTCCTCTCAATTCTGTAAACCACAGAACTGTGTGAAAATATGTAAGACAATCAAACTCAGCTTTATATTATATCAGTTTTTAGTTGCCTTTAATGCTAACTCCAGAGTTAGAACATGGCATTAATTAGAGACATCCTCTACTGATCCACATTTACTTACACGAAGTCCAAATAATATATTTTGTCACTTAAGAAACCCAATGAAAGACTTAAAATAAAACAAGACAGTATTTTGACCACCTTTCTATTCAATTTTATATGAATTCCTTTGTGCAACATCTGGATTATTGTGATTCATCCACCTAAGCAACCATACAAGCACATATCTATTTTAATATATAGTGGCAATATGGTACTGCCATCACTCACTACTATAAATACGAGAACACTATGTCCTGATCTCTTTTTGTAGGCAAGAATGGTTTACAATCAATTACAGAGAGATCACAGCATTTGCCATAACAGCATACACAAAAATTGATGATATTCAGTGTCTTGGCTTCTTAGGGCACTTACCTAGACAATGCTGCTGAAAATGCATAGGGAATTGTTTCATTTATTTACAGGCATTAGTTTGTATCCTCATGGAGACAGTTCATCCAAACTGCTCTTTGAAGTTCTCATCCACTCTTCTGAAGGACAGAGAATTGGACTCCTCTGGACACAATTTGACAGAGTTGTTCAAATATGCAGTATACAAATGCTTTTGTCAATGGCAAATTATGTCTCCATGTGTAATTTTACATTTAGAAAATAGTCTGATTAGGGGATTGGCTAGAGCTTGATTTGCAAGGATTGTTATGTTTGACATTGCAGGCTTAGTCTGAATAATACTATTCTACTGAATAGTAGAAAAAACATTCCCATGGTAAATGCCAAAGCAAGTTGAAGAGAAGCTATCCCTTCTGTTTGGGGGGCATGATGATTCCCTAACTACTGATAATCAGAGAACAATGGACTCTAACCTACAGGCAAATCTTTTCCTGACCAAGATTTTCCTGGATAATTCAAGTTCATAAGTCAACTAGAGATTTAGCTGATACTGTGTTTTCAAATTCCATAGAGCAGGGGTGAAATCAACTTACCTTTGCTATCAGTTCACAAATGTGAGCTCATGCACCATCTTTGCACATGCACAGAAATTTCCACACATGCGCAGAACATCAAAATGGGATGTGATGATGTCCGGACAGGTGGGCAGAGCGTCCCACCGCCACCGCTACCGGTTTGCCCGATCTGGATCAAACCAGCTGAATTACACAGCTGCCATAGAATCATATTAGCATGTGCCAATGGACACTAGACTGTGAGTTACAGGAAAGATTTAATAATATAGTTTTTAATTAATGGTTGTATTCCTGAAGCTCCAAAGATCTGGAGACATAACCACACCTTTTAAAGTGTTACCAGTCATATCAGGATATGTGGAGTGAAATTACTACTACTCTATTTACAAATAGTCCTAGAGATCTGGTCCCTCTTATGCAAATCTGTTGTTAGCGATTTAAATTTAGTCTACAAAAAAGATGGCTGTGCGGCTAAATGTAGCCTTCAAATATCCAACTTTATATATATCCACATGAACAACTTTGGGGCTTCTGTCATCTTGAGAAACATGGAAATGCATGCAGTACAAGGAAGAAACAGGCTGAACATTGTGATTTCTGCCTGTTTATAATGAAGTTCCACAACCCATACTTTAATCACAGTTGAGCATTTTGTTAACATCATAATACTGACCCTTCCTTCTTTCCTTCCTTCCTTCCTTCCTTCCTTCCTTCCTTCCTTCCTTCCTTCTTCCCTCCTGTCCCCTTCCCTTCCCTAATAAAAACAATAAAATAATAAAATGACTTTTGTGTCTCAAAAACTCTTCTAAGTGCTCTTCTAAGCAATAATTTGAATTATCAAAGAAACTTGATGATAGTTAATTGAAATTGTTATGGTCTTTATTGGCAGATTTATTTTAACTGCTAACATTACCTGTAATTATCAATGCTATGTCATCATCTAAATAAAAGATTTTTCATGCTACTAATGCCATATTTACAATTTTATTTTTAATTTAGTTTTATAATCTCTTCTTTGTGCTACTAAAATTTTGAAAATGTTAAAAAGAATGCAATAGAGGAAGCAGAGTACATAATTCTTTTTTCTGTAACATATTACATTTTTAGCTAAGCTAAATCTCTTATTTGTTCTTTCAGTAGTATATGAGTTTAGTAACTTGCCTCATTATTCCATAAATTGGATCAAATCAATTTAAGTCTCATTAATAATTTTGATATTCATGGTCATTGGGATTTTAGGCTATTTTTTTGTTTGATCTGATTAATGTACGGATTTCTTCTTTTCATAGCAAATTGTGCTTTAGTTTTAAAAACAAAAATTATTACAATATGGACAATAAAAGAGAAAGATTAATATCAACATTTTAGAAGAAGAATATATAAAAGTAAAGACTTCTGGAAAGGGTAGAAACTATTTAAAATATCATAACAACAGGTTATTGTATTATTACTTACTATAATGTAAGAATATAACTACAACTAGAAACAAAACAAAATTAAAAGAATATATATTGATTTGAGCAATTCAATATTCTTGTTGAAATAAGTCAACTCAGCAATAAAGGCAGTATAGTATTTTAATAAATAAATAAAGGCACTGCAAATATCTGGCATAAGGAATGTGATTAAATGTTTCTACCTATCCATTGCTGAAGAACACAAAATTTTAAAAGGAAAGTTTTATTGTATTTTCTTTCTAATAACACCAATGGGAAAGCCAAAATAACAGTTGTTCTATGGGTGGGTTCTATTAGTTATCTAAGGCATTTAGCATGTAGCAATCTATACCTTATGAGTTAAGAAGGATATGTTCAATCAGTCCACAACCAGAACACATATTCAAAAATGATCTTGTCTGGTCATAACCTTAATAAGATGAATAAGAAGGTGTATATCCAACTGAAGAAGATTTGATATAAAAACATTGATTTCTCTTTGATTGAAAACCATTTCCCTCAATTAAGAAGGTAAGTCCAATTAGACATCAGTGAAATCTAAGTCAGTAATTAAATATACTTCTCATCTCTACTTTCATCAGATTGACTTCTAATTCTAAGGAAGCATTAGAAAAGCAATAAAGGTAGCTGGAGTATTACTCTGAGAAGTTTAACTTGAGAAGGTCAAAAGATTAAGTTACGTTCTATATAGGAAATGATCTATAAATAATTTGAAAGCTGCTGGCACATAATGGCCTCCTGTGGTTGCAAAAAAAGAAAAAAAAGAATATATAGCTGTAGCCTTTGTTGGATATTCCAAATCACAAAGGTTCCAGGATATTTTTGTCATAAGTATGGAAAAACATCTTCTAAGTGTGAATGTTTGAACTCTTAGTAAAACCAAAAAATCTAAATAAAATTTTAATTGGCTTTCTTATCTGTATTGTGTCAGGAAATACAAGACTAGAGGCCTACAGAGCACCTAGACATAATCACTATATCTTCATAAAAAAAGATGTAGAAGCATTTATTTAGAATCTAGGAAATGCAGCCCACCAAATGATTGATGTAAAAATTAAACAAACATTAAAATACATATACTGTCTTATTTAACCCCCACCAACAGCAGTTAAGACCCTAAAGACTGAATCTCATTTTCAAAGAAATGCTGTTATAAAGAGTATAAATAAGAAATAAAGTTAGAGATAATTTGAAGAGTCTTCCAATTATAATTGCCATATTTCAAATCTTAGTAACAAATCTATTCTATGTAATTACAGGTACTGCAATACTTTCTTATTAAGTCATGAGGAATTATATGATCTCTAGGGTCTTCTATGTTCTCAAATTATATTTTAAATCCATAAACTCAAATCCCACATTGCTGGATATTCAGGAAGAATCATTAGATCATGGTAGGAATTTGGACAGTTATATTCTTGTTACTAATACAAATACTAAAATGCCAGTCCAAATTCTGAAGGACTGGCACTGTCCAATTTATATGGTTCCTAACTGGATTAATTAACAGTAATATGCAAAAGAGTTTTGTTCATAAGTTAAACGTCTCTTTCTTCAAGGATAAATATTTTCTTATGCCTTATCATACCTTATTTCTGCTGCCTATTTTGAGCCAAGAGCTCTCTGGATGTGATGAATGCTGCAGGTAGCAATATTTTGTTGTGTAGAATTAGCAATATTTTGAATGACTTAGGCTTTACTGAATCAAATATTCTATCTCCAGTTTTGATACAAATCGGAGGTGATATTGAGCAGGTTCTGACCAGTTCTGGAGAACCAGTAGTAGAAATTTTGAGTAGTCCAGAGAACCGGTAAATACAACCTCTGACTCCATCTATTCTTTGCCTCTCGATTCCCAGCTGATTGGGACGAAATGGGGATTTTGAAGTAACCTTCCCCTGTAGTGGGGTGGGAATTGAGATTTTACAGTATCCTTCCCCTGTCATGCCCACCAAGCTACAACTACAAAACCGGTAGTAAAAAGTTTTGAATCTGACCACTGATATAAATGAAACAAAAATTTAGATTAAGGTTTACTATTCTTTTGGTTAAAATAAAAATACTGAAGATGAATTAATTTTGAGCTTAATTTATATTTTAAATTGTATCCTTATTTCATATCTCTTGGGGGCCCTGGTTGCCTATGGGTTAAGATGCTGAGCTTGTCAATTTGAAAGTTTGAAAGTCAAGCACTGTGTAATGGATGAGTTCCTGATTATATGCCATCTCAATTACCTACTGTGATTGGCTCACAAAGCAAAATATAATTATAAACAAAAATCATTTAGAAGCCCAACCTAAAAACTTAATATTCGATTTAAAATGCCCTTATTTCATTTGAATGTTCTTTATTATTTCTGTGGATATTGTGTATTTCTGTTTAACTACAGTATGTAGTTGAAATCAATGTTTCTACACTTAATCTCTGGCAATGTATTCTTACAAAACTCTTCAGAAAAAAGCATCTGCCCAAACAATTATTCTATATGCACAAAGCTAGCATAACCAATTTCATTGTAATTTTATTACAATATTATTACAATGACAATAAAGATTATTATTATTATATTTATTAAACTGAATTTTAACAGATATACCTATAAACCTTTTGTGAAACATGAAACCCTGAATTAGAATCAAACACTTGAGATTGAGCATCCTAGCCTTCCTTTTAGTGTATGTTTATGTTCTCTCTTTCTATTTCATAGCACATGCCTCTGGTCTCCAATAAAAAGGTGATTGAAAGGTTTTCCTTTGAAGTTTTTTTGTTCCTTCTTTTGAAAAAAAATTAAATACTACAAAAACAGAGTCGTTTAAAATGTTCTTTGAAAATACTGCCTATGTAAAAGTTCAGGCTAAAACTTGATCCTCAATTTATTTTGTGTGAAAGATGTAAAACTCTTGGAACAAATTGGTTTTTTTTAAATAAAAATAAAACATTGCACAAAACAAGGTGAAATAAAAGACAATTTGCACCTTGATTCCAAGCTGACTTGTTCTGGTATTTCAGAAACCTTGTTTTAACTCAAAAAGAAAAAAAAACATTGACAAGTTCAACAGTAAGCATTTATTCAACAATTATAACCCCCTGGGAGCTTATAAGAGTGTTTTGGATCTTTGTTTTTGCATTTGGTCCTACTCTCTATCCACCAAATTAAGGGGAGAATAGAGGAAAGTGTAGCTTGAAGTGAACCTGCATCTTGATGTATGATGTATGAATTTAGAACTCTAGCATTATAACAATTATATGTTCAAGAATATTCCCTTCCCTATCTCAGTAGCTTTTGAGCCCACCTGACTTTTTGTTTGGTTCTACTTTCTACTGACACATCATTGTTTGCTGTGATACTGAAAACCACTTATATTTATGTTCATACAGAATAGCAATATAGGTCAATGTGCTTGAAATCAGACTGACTGCCTGATGCCTTAAATCAAAGCATTGCTTCTCACCTCCTCCTCCTTCACTTTATAGGGTGTTTTGCCTTCTGTTTTCAGCCAATTCTGCCTGACCTAGAAGTTTCTTGGCAAAGCAAATTATGTGAATGAAATGCATCAAACCTGAGTGAAAGTGTCCTGGCTTTTGATGTCTCACAAGGCCACATAGCAATAGAACAATTCTTACCCGATGACTGCAAATTTACCTCAGTAAAACTGATTTCTCCGGAATTCCTGCACACAGTCAAAAGGTTGAAAAATGGATGACGTTTTCCTCATGAACATAAAAACAGTATGCAAGGACAGTTTAGATATACCCTTACATACTTTCTGAAAATAGGAATAACATTTTACAGATAAGCATTGGACTAGGGGATGAATTTGGAAATAGGGGCCTGATCTGAGTTATATATTGATTTGAAGCTCTGAATCACTTTTACTGTTTCTGTGACAGACTATATATATAATGTTGCAAACCACATCTGGAAAAAATACTGATGAGGTCTTGAGCAGTGAGCACTGTGAAATTTAGATGAAATCCATCCTCGTGAGGATGGATTTCCCTTGCACCTGTTTTCCCTTCCTTTCTTCACCTCACCTACTTGAATTTGTTTGCCATTCAGCATATTACAAATGCTCTCTGAAGGACAGAGATCAGCAAAAAAAACAAAAAACACTTAAAAATATGTGGTTCATTGCTTTTGGTCTCTTTGTTCGATTGCGTGATTCTGCCCTTTTCCAAATTCACATATATGATTAAAAACCGATTTGCTTTTCACATAATCTTCTGTCTGTCTCTGGATATTTGTCAGATTTTAGTTTTGCCAATTTTGCTATTCATTTTTATTCATTTCCGTTCCCTTTCTTTCTTCCCACTTCCACTTTCAATTCCCCCAATAAATAATTAAAATCCCACAAACGCAAAAACTTTCAGTGTTTCCTGCTTGTCTGACTTTATTTTGAGCAAGTGGATATGAATTTGTTTGATGTGTAGAATGCTGACAATTTTCATTAATCACAACATATTCTGAACACAAAGGTGATAGCATGCACATATCTCAATTTTATTTCTTTGTAGAAATAGATTTGTGATCTTGGAAATGCCAGGTAACCAAAATTATTTGTAGAATTATAGTCAGCTGGCACGGTGTGTCTTAAATATTTCAGGACCGCTGAACGCTCCCTTTTTTTAATGTTGCCTAGGAAGACAGACTACACATGTCGTAAAACAAGAATAATAACAACAACATACATTTAAATCTCTTAGTTACATTTATTTCATAAAATAATTTAATAATCAACATAACCATAAAATAATGATATATGGATATAGTGGTGTTGGTATGGGCTGGGAGAAGGAAAATAGAAGTGGTGGTTGGTCATCATACATAAGAGTCTACCAGTCAGTATTCTTTCTTCATGCGATTGTGTCAGTGTTGCATATCTTGTGATATCTTCCATACTATCTGCATCAGACAAGAGCCCAAAGGCAACAGTATGGCAGCTCCATGGGGCAAGCCTTTGTGGGTTCACAGGACTTGATGCAGGCACAGCACATAAGGCACCACTTATTATTATTATTTTATTAACACAGTGAAGGAAGCAAAGCCAGTTTCTGCTTTTAGTCTGAGTCATCATTTCTTTATAGAAACCATATATAACTAACTCTTCTTTGTATTCTTTTGTATCCCTTTTCCCCTGTCCAGGCAGTTTTAAAGAGAACTCATTTCTTCTACTGAAAATATAAATAACTTGAATGGTGCCAAAACATTACTAAGGAATTGCTTATCTACCAGTAAAGTTTCCTGTATCTAGTATCTAGTAAAAGCAATATCACATAATGTCTTTGGCCTACCTTATCAGCCACAGTTAAATGCTACAATTTCTATGTCTAAATGTCCTTTCTACTTCGTGACAGAGGTAAGAAGAATTTTGATTACATTGTTGACATTATTTCTCTTATGGATTGGTCATTGCACAGCCTCCTTTTTTCTTCAGACTTGTCCATGGAGAAGACTTTCTATATAGAGAAGCTTTTGTTCCATGGTGCATTTCTTTGATGGCTTTCTCCAAACCTCACTCTGCTCTAATTTTAAAGCATCAAGTTTTCCTTAAATGTAGAAAGCATCTTGCTGTCTTAAATCAACAAAAAAGGCAGTTCCAGAACTGCCTAAACCATTTTTACCATTCTTTTCAAAATTAGCAAGCTTCAGCAGTCATATCTAATGAAATCTAACAGAGTTTGCCAAACATTACTCCTCCATTTTGCATTACAAAAATTATGTTTTTCTTCAATCCCTTTTTTAAGTCTTGCCATGTCTGCAACGTCAGCATTAGTCCCTTCCCTTCTTCTATAGCAAAGCACTGCTTATGAGAAAATGTGTTCTATTTTCAGTGTTCTACTATTAACTAAAACAACATGTTTATTTAAATATTTTGCAACCACATGATAGGATGTTAAGAGAACCAAGGGGTCTGTCCACCGGCAGCAACACTGCTTCTTCTACTCAGACTCATAGTGATCTACACTTTTAACTAAGGACCATGAAGTAGCTGGGATATTTCCAGCAGTCACAAATATACAGTATATCCTGATTTGTTATATATAACTATTGCAGAATGCAAAGCATTTTTCCACAACATACACAATGCCTTGGAGCTTCTGCAGGAAAATGTGAAACTCGCGTATTAGTTCCCAATCTCCCCTCTTTTAGACAGACGAGGCAGAGTGCTATGCAGCACCATGGAACTATATATTTAATTAATTTAATTAAATAATTTAATTTGTATTCAGCTTTGTGTCCATACAGCTCACATCAGTGAAAAATGAAATGATGTAACGTAAGAATTAAAGCAAGAAAATTAAATCAAGACAAAAATAAACACTACAATAAATTCAATTGAATTAAAAGTTTGGCGAAGAAATGTGTGGCTGTGGTGGGGACTTTAAAAAAACCAATGATATATCTTCTCTTCATGAAGATCTTTTTGAGCCAGATAATTTAGTCAACTATCACCCAGTCTAACTATCCTTTTCTTGCTGTTGCTAGTCTTCTCAATACGAAAGTCTCAATAGATCTGAGCTAGCAAGAGGACATTTGTGCAGAAAATTGATGACCAAGGGTATAGTAGAAGTTACAATCAATTTTCTTTAAGCAAGGAAGAATTTATATTTCTGCCAACATGGCACATTACTGCTTTTTGTACCCTATCACTATTCTTTGCTGCCATTAATTTTGGATAAAACAAATGGTGCTAGTGTTCTCAGAGTTAGCATGAATATATGAAAGACATTAGGATTCCTTACTTTGAAGAAGATTCTATTTATTCATTTACTTATTTATTTCTAGACAGATTAATGGTTACTGGAAGTACAGTCCATGGCATATGTCCAATGGGAACAATCTGAATCAGGATGGGCAAAGGCAATTTTCTGCTATGCTGCCAAGTCAGAAGATACAGTTTCATTCAGGGATTGCTGCATTATTGATGAATTACTCAAAGCACATTTCTAACTTGGACATCAGGCTTTTTTCAAAGGTTCAGCAAGCAGATTACATTACTCACAATGTCTGGGCATAACTCCAATGTATACTCAATGTTTGTAGAAAGCATATAATAAGCACCTTCTTAGGAAGGACCATATATTCCTGAATGTGTTCTTTGTGTAATATACAGTGTATGTAGTTTTGTTTTGTTTTAAAATGAGCATTAGAATTTCATAAAAGTTTTGCTCTAATTCACAAAGCTTGGTTAAAAAAATAGATGAGTGACATTAACAGCCTGTTCAAGGTGAAATACATCCTTTGACTCAAAGGGAACACGCAACCAAATAATCAGCCAGTGTTTTGTATCATTTGTGTGCAGCTGATTTAAAGATGCCACTGAAACCTTAATATCAACAATAGTATCCATGAGAGATGGATTCAAGATTTATTAGATGTGCCTCTACATGGTAAGATTTCTGCATTTATCACACTACAAGTTCTGTTTTCAGGATGTGAATAAAATATGGCTGGTTTCCTGTATTGTGATAACCCATAATGTGGTTTGTTTCAGTTTACAGAGGTATTGCGATTTCTCAAATAGGCTTTACAGTTTTCCCTTTTATATGAATGAAACCACTAAGGTTCATTTTTCAGACTATGCTTATTTGAACCATGCCTTCAAGTTATAAGGTCTAAATAGTTGATATATCTTGGAAGTAGATGGAATTATTCTTGTATGTTACATAATAGACTGCAATACTTTTAATAAAGAGAAAGGGTACATAATATGAAATCAAATATTGAACTAGGATGCATATTATGGAAATCAACAAGTTTAAATTGCTTTAAGATTGTTACAACAACATTTTTCCCAGGACAAAACTTTGCTGAAAGTATACATGCCTCTTTTTTTGATGAAAAATGCAGCAAGGGGTGGGAGTGGGCAAGGATGACTTGGCTGTAAACCACCATACTGTACTTGATTTCTGAATTCATCCATTTTGAGGTTGATAATTTATGCTATCATAAAGTATTATATTTATTACCTAAGCATATCTTGACTTATTTTTAGTAATGTACGTTTTGATACAATGTATTTGTTTCTGATTCTGAGCAAATTTATGCATTTTTCTGTTCAGGATAAGATGCTTGGAATAGCTTTTACTGCATTGTTGACAACAGAGATGTTTGTTTGCTTAGAGCAAAATAGAATTATATATTATGTGCAGGATGCATCATTAATGATGGGAGATAAACCAAAAATGCTGTAGATGCTTGGCATAAACACACATTATATGCTTATTCCTACTGGAATAAAATACATAAATTAAAAATTGGCAATAAAATCAGCAGTAAAATTGGGATTAAAATTTATTTTATTCATAATCATTTATCATGCATTTATTGAGAGGTTTGAAACACATTTCTGCTTAGTACGTTATTCTCATCTTACTGTACAAGAAAAGTGAGGTGAGTTAATTTCTGGCTGAGGGAATCTTATTACATGTTCAGGTGTGAGAACTCCTTTTGCAAATAACAACAACACAGCCCCTATCCAAATAATACGGAAGGTTTTCATGTTTATATCAATTTTCTGATTGAGTATATCTGCTAATATTTGTTCACTATAGTAAACAGATTTATATTTATATATATCACAACAACCTGTTAAGCCCCAATTAAGGAAGCATACTGCTTTCCTTTTCTGCCTTTCAGCTCATCACCAGAGACCATCTAGACCAGGGGTCCCCAACCCCCGGGCCGCGGACCGGTGCCGGTCCGTGGCTGGATGGGAGCCGGGCCGCAGGGCTAGAGAGGAGGAGGAGGGAGGAGGAGGCAGCCCCCTGAGCACAGCGCGCGGGAGAACGCAGGCGCGGCTGTTCGCGCCGTTGGAGTGTGCCTCTTCCTCCACCCTCATCGACGGAAGGATTCCTGGACGCCGCCGGACTGGCCACTGATTCCCTCCCCTGCTGGCATGCCGGCCACTCATTTTCTTCCAGGGACTGCGGAGGCTCTGCGGGCTGGGGAGGGAACTGGCGGGTTGCTCCGGCGGCGCACAGGAGTCCCTCCGTCGATGACGGTGGAGGAAGAGCCCCCACCATCCTCCTGCGTTCTCCCATGCGCTCTGCCCAATGGGCTGCCCCCCTCCCTCCTCCTCCTCTCCAGCCCGGCACCTATCCAGCCACGGAGCCTGAACGAGCGAACGAGCGACCAAGCGTGGCAGGCGGGATGAGGAGGCTGGGGGCGGGGGGACGGGACGACGATGACGACGACAGACACACATAGAGAGACAGAGGGAGGGAGGGAGAGAAAGATAGACAGAGACACAGAAGGAGTGATTGAATGAATGCAAGACAGACAGACACACGCACACACACACACAGAGTGACAGAAATGGGCGGATGAAGGAGAGACACAAAGAGAGAAAGAAAGAAAAAAGTGGGAGAGAGAAAGACAGACAGAGAGAAAGAGACAGAAAGGAAAGAAAGAGACAGGAAAATATACAGAAAGAGGGAAAGAGAAAGAAATAGAGAGAAAGGGAAAGAGGGAAAGAAAGAAATAGCGAGAGAGAAAAAGAGAGACAGAGACAAAGTAAGAGAAAGAAAGAGAGAGAGAGAAAGAAAGAAAGAACTTATGACCACAGTTGAGGCCAAAAGTTTGGTTGCTAACCAAGATCATTAAGTGAGTTTCACATTTTCAAAGTTGGCCACGCCCACCCAGTCACATGACTGCTGAGCCCCTCAGCCGGTCCGCAGAATTTTCTTTAAAATGAAACCGGTCCCTGGTAAAAAAAAGGTTGGGGACCCCTGATCTAGACAGAAAGCTATTAGTTTCATTGTGTCTTTTTTATATATGTGTGTTAGATTTTTGAGCTGATAAATAAACAAACAGGGAGATTAGAAGAGATCTATTTCGAGCTATTTAGCGCTCATCAGCTAGCCATACCCTTACTGGGATTCGACACAAGCATATATTTGTTTTCCCTGTCTCAGCTGATCAGGATAGAACCAGTGGTCTGATGGCAATTACAACTGCCTCACATGTAATACTTCCCTGGTTCGAATCCCAGTAAGGGTATGGCTAGCAGATGAGAACTAAATAGCTCGAAATAGATCTATCCTAGTCTCCCTGTTTATTTATTTATCAGCTCAAAAAACCTAACACACACATGTATGTATGTATAACTTTTTGGTTATTTAAGCTATGCATAAGAATGGTGCTGAAATAAGACAGGTCACTTAACAACCATTCAAAATTACAGTTGACAAAGCTACTTACTGACCTGTTTCAAAGTTACAACAGATGAAGTACCCTCATGGTACTTACAGCAAACTGCTTACAGCAAACCACAGGTAGGCTGCAGCCCCTTCCACCTGTCTTCCCCATTCCACCTCTATGGGACCTCTGCTGACCTTAGACTTCCTCCCCATGCCTCCTGGAAGCAGCTGCCATTTTCAGTGCTCATAAAATAGCTTTCTGCATTTATCAACTGGCCTGATCATCTAGTCAGCAGGGCATGTCTTTTTTTTCAGTTCAGGGGAGAAAGCTGAAGAAAAAGTTTTTCTCTTCTACCTTGCTTGGTTCCTCTAATCCTCAGCTGGACAGAAAAGTGTTTTTTTTAATGGGTAGAGATTGAAGATCAGAGGGCGAGTTTAGTATTAGCACCTAATTGGGGTGAAGGGAAGGAAGATCAATAAGTCTGTCGGTCCCATCTTTTTTAATTGAAGAGACATGTCTTTCTGAAGGAGTGAGGGAGAGCTTTAAGGAGAGGAAAGCTTTTGGGAAGCTTGTCTTCAAGCTTTGTTTTATGCAAGGACCAGCTTCCCAAAGCCTAGAGAGGCGGAAAAGTTTTGCATTGTCCTGCTATCCAACAAATGGGGCTAGGAAGGTGCAGCAGTTCAGTGCAGAAAGCTGCAAAGGACTAAGGAACTGTTCCTTTTTTGCCCCAAAAAGGGAGAGCACTTTGGTAGGGCCAGAATTAGGAAAGTCAGGCATGCCCACCATTTTCCTTCCCTATTGTTACTTGCTGACAAAACAGTCAGTTGTGCTGACAGTCAGCAGCCATCCCTGCCCTCCTCAGTGCATTTGTTACATGAATGTACAGGTTGTTAAGTAAAGGTAGGGGAGAGCCTGGGAGCCCATTGCAGGCACTAATCCACTGCCTTAGGTCTCCCAATACCTCTTCCACCTTGAGATATGCCATGCTTCCCACTTCTAAGGCAGGTGGGCTAATATTATAGTTCTGGTCAGGTTACATTATCCAAATAAATTGCAATTGACAAGGTAGCATGTAGAACACTTACCTATAAAGCCACCAAGAGTCCGACATGACTGAATGATTAAAACAATGTTGAACTTTATCCATAAGATCTATGTGATACTTTGGGCAAGATTGTTCCATGAGCTGACCTTTTAAAAATATTTAATGTTTGTGGTCATAATCATTATTCAAGGCAATAAATTACACAAATTAATTATGTGTTGATGGAATTACTGAACTGTAACCATACAAGAGAAAATGACTGCATTAGTTTTTAGCTTACTTATTCCATGAAAATATATATGAACTTCAATCATTTATTTCCCCTTTTCCTCTTTTTTGCATTAGCTTTTCCAAATGCCATGTAGAGTTACACGCTTATCACATTTTCCTTTCTTGTACATATTCTGAATATGCATCCAGAAAGTTTAATTTGTGAATTTCATTTAACAATGCTTGAAGAATGATCCCTATATTAGTTCATGTGAACTAATAACACATGCTTATAAACTGCTGTTATGATGTATAGCCCCTTTAGCCACCTTTGTATTCTTGGTTATGGGAAGGCCATTAAAACTTTGTGAACTTTTGTTGAATTAGACCATTGTCAGAAACTCAATAGAAGAAACACAATAGCAGTAACCATAATAGCCGGAGCAGTGGGAAGATCTGCTTAAGTATACTTCAGGATGTCTGAAAGCATAGTTCAGAAGTCTCAAATAGACTGTGACTAAAACAAACAAAAAGTATGAGAAAAATGATTTACCAAACATCTGGTCTAAGTGAAAGATTAGGAAGAATGGCTGAATTGCTTCATGAATTGTGCAATTTATACACTCTCTTTAAAAAAAACACCTTTTTTTCAGTACAATAACGCTAGAATAAGCCAGTGACAAAGCAATCAAATGTGTCTGGATGAAGTTCCTTTTGTAATCACTTGTCATCTAAAGTCATTTACTATAGATAAGATGTTTACACATTTGATCTCTTGTTCAATATATACTTTTGAACTATGCATGAACTAAAGACATGAAGTACCAAGAAACTTAATGTTGCCTCTATGCAATCCTCCTTATATTACTAAGAGTTTAAACCTTCCAATCTTAATAGAGTTATATAAACAAGGGCTTTAGTAGGTAGTTATTTATATGAATTTTAATTTTTTTAAATATAAATCTATGTATTACATGGACCTGTGGCTTAACTCACTAATTTTTGTCTGATGCTTCTTAACATATCAGGTATTTTAATTTTGTTATTATATTGAAATTTCCTGTTAAAATAAGAAAAAAAGACTCAATGGATGACATGTGGAAATGCAGGTTGGGTGTGCCAGGAGAAAAATGAAAGTAAACTGAATGCATTCAAACTGGTTATTTACAAACTAAACATATAGGTAAAAAATGGGTAATGGATGGGTGAATGCGGACTGCTTTCAAAAATGAACAACCAGTATGAAAAAAGTAACTTGATATACATGCAAAGAATAAAGCTTAGAAACCATCAAAGACTCTATAAAAAGAATAAATGAAAATCAATTTACAAAATGTCTATGAAAAAGAAAAATGCATGTATTTAGTAAAATGGAAAAATAAAGAAAACTGTGTCTAAATATTCTTTATGGGATTTTCATAAAGAAAGATATAAGACATTTTAAAAAGTAAAACTAATATATGTTGAAGTAGTATATGAAAAATGTTAGCTTGAAAGATAGAAGGAACCAGAGAAATGCAATTAATAATATAACTGTAAAATAAATGTGGATTTCCTTTTCTCTTAGTGACTTTGATCTACTATCAATATTTTAAAGCCAGAACAAGTTGTGTTAGAGTATAAGAAAAGCCATCTACTCAAGACGTACCTTTTCCACAAAGTCGGTCTAGCTTAGAGCTTAGAGCTCAGATGCGACATAATTTTAGCTAACTAGTAAATGGATTTTAGAATCTTAATGGGAATATTTTAGCACAGGTTCTTAATTAAAATCAGTTTATATATTATTATTGTATTGATTGTTATTTATTGGTGATTTTTAATCCCCTGTGCACCGCCCTGAGTCCATCTCGATGGAGAAAGGAGCAGTATATAAATCGAATATAAATAAATAAAATAAGTAAATAAACAGTATATCATACAGTGGCCAATGCATGCTGGAAACTCCCAAATTTGGGCAGAAGAATGATTCATCTCCTTCTCTATTATAGTCACTGAATGCTCATCAGAAATTTGTCCAGCCCATTTTAAACTTCATCTACATTGGTATTGTCACCAAAAATGCCATTAAACGTGAATTGTATAAATAAATACTGCTTTTGTCAAACTTAAATAACTTACTTAAGGTAGCAGGCTATGTGCCATTAGGCGAGCAAATCATATAACTATAAACCAAAAATAGCAATAATAATTCAGGGTTAAAGTGTTTGATATTGTGATTTTATTTTATTTCAAAATTACCAGCTTAGTTCAGTGTAATACTTGTTTTGCAGCTATATTTTGCAATACTCTTTTCAAATTTGGATACTGTCCTCTTTGTAAACAAATTACTAGTCTACATGGACATATTACCTATCTAGAATCTCTAATCTGTGCTCTCCAAGCAGAAATTAGGTGCCCAATTTAGCCATTCCACTTTATTGAGCTGCCATGCTATCAGCCACCTCGACCACATGTGTTCCAGCATAACAGATACTGTGCTTTTGCTGACCTTAATAGGCACACTAAAGTGGCAGGTCAAGGTAGTTTTGATAATGATAACTCAAATAAGCAGGGGATTGTGGAATGAGATGAAGAATTTACTTTGGAAAGGGAGAAGTGTGAATCAGGTATTACACATTGATCTCATAAGAAAAGCAAGATATCCAAAAAGAGAATCCACCTTATGGTTTGTTATTCAATTGTAAGGGATATACATTTAGGATAGGATTTTGAACTTTTGAAAGAGGTTAGGTGTCTGCCAGTTGCTACTGCCAGTAGAGACAAGAGGCATATTCTTAAGGTAGTCAAGAATGCAAGTAAGGATTGTGATGTTGACACTATTATACATCTTTGTGCAAATGATCTGTTCCAAAAAGATGTACTTTCTGTGCAGAATGATTTCCAGAGCTTGGGGTATGAACATAGTAGTATAGGTTGTAAGCTTATCTTTTCAGACGTTTTACCAGTATATAAGGAACAAAAATGATTAGGGGACTGGATGCTAAAACTTATAAAGAAAAGAATGGTTACTGGAATTCAGTATGTCTAGTTTAATGAAAAGAAGGACCAGAGTGACATGATAGCAGTGTTTCAATATCTCAGGGCTGTCACAAAGAAGGGGAGTCAAGCTATTCTCCAAAGTACCTGAGCATAGAACATCTACCATGCCTTGCCTTCTTCCCTAAGCTACCTGACAGAGCAGATGTTCCTCAAAGGGTAATTGATGTAGCTTGCTAATCATTTGGTTGCCCCTTTTCAGCCTTTCTAGCTCAGTATCCTTTGCTAAATGAGATAGTCACAATTGTACACTGTTGCTTGAAATTAGTGTAAGTGCTTACTACAAAATTATCCATGTACTGTAAACTGATCTGTCAGTTTACAAATACCTATGTTAATAACATAAGACATGTTTACCCTGACTACAACAACAAAAATGCTATTGTACTATTTCATATATTGAAGAAAGTCATATAAAAGAAAATGAATACCAGGATATGCTAAAAGCTACTTTACTCTATATCACTTTTTTTATAAAAGGATTGCATTTGTTTCTTAGATGTATGGAATCAAGTATTTCTCTTAAGCAATAATTAAATTAATGTTTATCTCTTCCAGGTAACCATTATCAATAAAAGTAAAGACTTTTTTTAATTGTGCAAATTGGTGCAACCATTGTAGATATTGACTACCTCTTTCAGTAGTTTCTAGAGCGTTATTGATTAGACTGGTATTACTTTGGTGCACGAAGAAGAAATGTTTGCTTTTTTTTTCATAAAAAAGAGGCATTTCATCATACAATTATAGGAAGATTCAGGGAATTGAGTCATGACTCCATTTTCTAAATTTCTCCCCTTTAAACCGAGTAAATAGACAAAGTGATCCAGTTTGACAAGAATCAAGTCATCAGTTGTTGCCTCTCAAGACATTTATTTATTCAGTTCTATCCATGGACATAGACAGATTCATTAGATATTCTAGCTATCTCTAAATGCAATGGCACCAGGAAGTCTGAGTGATTAGAGAAAATTTTTAGCATTAGAACAGAAGCATTCTCAATGTCATTCTTTCCCATATGCTGTTGACTACTTCTGGTATAAGATTCTACATCTTGAAGATTTCTGAAGGTGATATTATTCCTTCCTCTTAAGATATCTATCAAGATGTCTGCACGCTAATTATCTGGTATAGCAGCATTTCTTTGCATTCTCAATATCACTAACATAGTTATTTTGTAATGGTGGGTATGGTATTCAGTTCTTCTGAAATGATGATTACTGAGCAGCAAAAACCATTTATGTTTTCAACAAAAAGTCTACAAAAACTATGCTGTAATTTTTAAAGTAGCTGAACATACCTTTAAAGTCAAAGAAGTCTTTTCCAAAGCTTTCTGAAAAATGCATGAGAGGAGGGGAGGTAGGAAAATTTCAATTCTGCACATATTCTTATTGACCCTAAATGCTGTAACACTCAAGACTGACAAAATTTTAGGAATGATTCTTAGTACCTGAAAGATTGCTTATTTATGAGTTAAGCTATTAAGACAGAAAGATTTCATACTTAACAAAAACTAAAATCTTTTGTAGATATTTTGAAAAAGTAGATACTTAGCAGTGAGCAGTAATCGAAAAATGAGTACTCTAGCTTCATTTTTTCATTTTCATTATGTTTCTATTTACTCTTCATGTAACACAGGAAAAATGGAAAGAAGTTACTAAATTCATATGTACAGTTATTCTTTTCAAATACAAAAGAATCTTAAATTGGAAAATTCAGTGTCACTATATTTCTGAATATCTTTAAGATTAAACTATATCTTACAGATATAAGTGAACAGTAAAGTCTTACGCATGTCTACTCTTTATACTCATTTCATATAAATGACAATTCCCTCCACCCCACCCCAGCTGAGAAAATGCAGCTTAATCTACTTGGAATACTCCTGCTTCCAATTTATTTCCTTGATGATAGTAAAGCAGGAGGCTTTTTTTAAAAAAAAGCAGTAACACAGCCTACTATTTAACAGTGTAGAAATCAGGTTTTCTACTCAAAAGACCAAGCAAAAACCTTACTCACTACCATTCAATAAAAGACCCCAAAATCCAAGTTCATTCTCAAGTAAACCAGCTAAGTTGACGGCCTTTCATGGTCCTTTATTAAAAAATTGTACAATCCAGTTTACTCTACTCTGGCAGTGAGATCCTATTTATTCTTTATATGAAAGCCTTCAGTGTATAAATAGTAACATCTGTTATATTAACAGTTTATTTTCCTATAGAAAATTGGTTTAACTGAAGAGTTGTGATTATTTAAGAAAATTGCAGAAATGACAGCATTCCTTATTCTATTTTTTTTTAATGACATTTTTTTCAAGCAGTATCACCTATATTTGGGTTTAACATAGAACTCTGGCACCAATTAATTTAACCATCTATAAAATGTTAACGATCCATGTTTGTCAATCAAATATATGTAATATTTAACAATCGAACTTTGTGTTTTAAAGTACAACCTTTTCAAAGAACCATACTCAGCCAAAAAGTTCTGCACAAGTAAAACAATTGGAGTCTTTTTGCCATTAATTATTGCCAGCTAATGAAGAATAAATATCTCGTTTACTTTTTTCCCCCCTATTCTTTTGATTTCCCCCATTTCTGCAGTAATTTAAGTTTAGGTTAAGTTTTACAGAGGGTAGTGCTCATCTCTGTTTCAAGGACCATTGAGCCAGTGCTGTCTGAAGACATTAAGACATTTGTGTGGTCATGTAGCCAGCATGACATCACAGAGTGCTGAAGTGGTATCTATGTATCTACTCATATTTGCAAACTATTGAACTGCTAGGTTGGCAGAAGCTAAGCAAGGACAGATGTTCACCCTGTTGTGTGATACTTGGGTCTCGAACCTGGGATGTCGGCTTTCTAGCTGAGAAGCCCAGTGTTTAAAAACGGAGCCATCATCTCTCTGCTAAACGACTAATTCCCACAACACTGTCATATTACCTACTAAGATTATATTACTATTATTCTTTTCTTTCTTCCTCGTACCTATCTCTTCCCACTTATGACTATAAACATGTTGCTTGTATCTTTACATTTTATATTGTTTTATTTGTTTCTAGTATAATTTGATTGCTTATTAGTAACCTATGACTATCACTCAGTGTTGTATCTTATGATTCTTGATGAATATATTCTACTTTATATTTCCTTATGTACACTGAGAGCATATGCACCAAAGACAAATTCCTTGTGTGTCCAATCATACTTGGCCAATAAAGAATTCTCTTCTATTTTATTCTGTTCTGTTCTATTCTATTGTATTCTATTCTATTCATGCCTACCTATAGAAACTAAGAGTAACTTTAAAAAAAAGCTATCATTCTGCCTTATAAGAATGAAAGGTAACTAAAAAAGACCTTTGTTACTTTGGTAAATATAATCATAGGGCCCCAAAAGTAGATGACATTGGAATACTACCTACCTCTTACCTTTTTAAAATTCACTCAAACATTCAAAGTAACCAATGAGCCAGAACCAAGCTTAGCTACAGGAAGCAGACTGCTTGTACAAACAGACATGAAATTAAGAAATAGCAGCAGATTTCCTCCAGAGCAACTAAGAGCAAAATAGAAACAGCAAAAATGGAATTTGATGACTACTGAATAGATGCTTCCTCTTAATGCATATGTACAATACATTCTTTTTATAACTGGCAACCTTCTACAAAGTTCCGTAAACGAAGCCACATATGTTTTGTATTTGATATTCTGACAATTCAGCAATTTAGCAATTCTAATCTGTAATGCAAATGTATAGTGCATATATTTATGTTTGGGAACTCAATGAAGTCACATTCTAAGTAACACATGAGAACCAATATGTTTTAACCTGAATAGAAAACTATCTGTTTGTGATAGTTTTTGTATGTTTTATTTAATAGCAGTAAACCTGCCAACTAAGTATGTGAAGAATTAACCAGCTTGTAGTTTTATTGAAGTTAATCTTCTTAACTGAAAGTCATTAAGGTGTTCTAAATATTTATGCACAACACTTTATCAGCTTATAACTAAATATAAGAATAGCTCAGTCAGCCCATAAAAATTGTTTTTTCTCCACAAGATTTTAAAAAAAACCTAAAGGAAATTCTGCTACCAGATTAATTAGAACTGATGGAAGAAAAAGTGTATTTTTGACTTGTGCTAAAGAAAGTTTTCAAGTTCCAGGAAATTTAAATCCTAACTAAATTCCACACACTCACAATGCTACTAACAATGAATGGCCTCTACGGCCATACTTTGGTTGCATGGTTGAATAAAAGGAAACCTGACTACTTCAAAAATGCCTGCACTGTGGGAGAAATAGTTTATTTAACTGTTATAAAAATGTAAATCAAACACATAGATCTAATAAAGCTATAGCATATGGTGAAATTTATTGGGTCCTGTGTCTTCATTTTTGAAGTGCAGATGGAATTTAAAACATCTAGAATAAATAATATTAATAAATGTTATACATACTGTGTTTTGTACGCAGACACAATAACAAATTCTCATAAGTGCAATTCCAACAGTAGCAGATGGATAAAAATTGATAAAGTTTGCAGCCTATTGCTATTTCTTAAAAAAATTGAACAATTTTGATCTAGGAGTTGCATTTTATTATCACATTACACACACATCTGATAATTGCTTAAAACAATATTATTTAACTACAGCAATCAAAACCATTCTACATATCCACAAAAAATTGATTGCAACGGTGATTTGTCATCTGGAAGCTACCTTAACTTTTTATGTATTGTATTGAATATTTTTAATTAAATTTCTGTTCCATTGCTTTGATAAAAAAAAAAATGAATTTAGCCTTTCTGTCCAACTAGAGAGATTAGCATTAGCACAGAAATCCAGTAATGTTCCAAGTAGCTTCCATAAGGAATAATAGAACCACAGAGTTGAAAGGTCTTCTAGTCCAACCCCCTGCTCAGGCAGGAAACTCTATATCATTTCAGACAAATGGTTGTCCAATCTCTTCCGTGAACAATGAACAGTGAACCTGCATCTATCAGAATATTTTGGTATTTTAACCCCATATTCTTTTTTTAAGTAATTAAAATTAATGATTAAAGATTATCATATTTAAGGGACTTAGTATTGTGCCAGGGATGCTGGGTCCATTGCATCTGGTATGCGGTACAGATTACACACATAAGATGTGGAGATCTTGCTAATCATGTTATTGATTATGAACAGTTGCCATCAGAAAATCATGACATCATTGAAGAGTACATCATTGATGAGCACAGTTAAAACACAACCAAAACGCATTGTTGTTGTGAAAGAAAATACGAACTGCTCAGTATCTTATCTATTCCTGTTTCTTCAGGAAAGGTTTTACTATTTTCATTGTTTGTTTCTAGCTGATAAGACAAGCTGCCTTCAAAGAGAAAGGGATTTAGGCTAGTTATGTAACTCACATACCTATTTTCTACTGAGCAGGTAGCAAAAGTCAATCTGGGGCCAAACATAATATTGCTTCTTTATTTTAATTCTAAAATAACTATTCCATCATTAAAACTATCCAATCTAAGATGCAGAATTCCAGACAACATCAGATAACATAAAAGGAAGATGGAAAATGCTAAGATTTTGTTAGTATCGACACACCAGCCTTCAGAATTACAGTATGTTTCCAGACAAGCCTTTAGTTACACAACAGAAAATGACAATAGTGGAGAGTTGCAGCAAAGCCTTTTGTTTGGAAGGATGACCATCAATCCTATAAAAAGGACAATGAGAAATTGGCAAAACTGATGAGTTTCTAAGAAGTAGAAGAGAAGAGCATTATTTATTGGCCAAGTGTGATTGGGCACACAAGGAATTTGTCTGTGGTGCATAACCTCTCAGTGTACATACAAGCAACGAATGATAAATCTGATCATAAACATAAAATACATTCATCAAGAATTGCAAGATACAAAACTTAGTGATAGTCATATGATACTAAATAAACAATCAACATAAATCATAGTAGGATACTAAATAAAATGATTAAAATAAACCAAAAGATGCAAACTACAAAGTTATAATCATAATAAAAAAGATGAGAAGAATAATAGCAATTCAGCCCTAGAGTAGTTTGATAATGTTATGGGAATTACTTATTTAACAGAGTGATGGCATGGAGGAAAACTGCCCTTGTGTGTAGTTTGGTGTGCAATGCCCTATACTGTCATCTTGGGACAAGAACTTGAAGCAGGTTATATCCAGGATGTGAAAGATATTTTCACAGCCCTCTTTCTGGCTCATGCAGCTCATCCTCAATGGATGGCAGATTAATAGCAATACAAACATGCCAATTTGCCTTATAAATTTGAATATATTGTTATCAATTTTGTGAAAATATTTATATTTAAATCATATGCTCCTGTCATGCACATTTTATTATTTCTTTCAACATTCTACAATATGAGCATCCATTCTTTCTTCACTATAGTTGGCTTGCAAAAATAAAAGTTAACAAATATAAACACAAATTAAAGAATTTACATTAAATGTCTTGATCCTAATTTTTGAATACACATCTTATGTTTAAAAAAAACACCCTGTAATTATGGCACTGGGTGACTATCCATTTTAGAAACAGAGATTGTATTTTTTTATTAAGTTTGTACTCACGTCAATAGAAAAGATCTGTGTTCACCATAAGACATATGTGAGTTCATGTTAAGACTGCATTTCAGTCTTAATTTATGGACCACTTCAATTCAATATTTATGGACCACTTCAATTTAAAAATATGAAAACGTACAGTAGCAGTGACTGAACAATGAAAGGCTAACTGTGGAAATGGCTTTTTAAATTCATTGACGAAATGCTCAGTAGGCTATATCAACCCAGAAATGAAAAAAAAAAACCAGTTGGGAATTAATTTTTAGATGTTGATTGATGTTGGTTGAAGGCATGGTTTATGAAAAGTAGTCACAGGTGCACCACAGGAACAGCAGGTTAAACTTTAAAAGATTGAATTGAATGACATATTTAAGAAGCACATTTTAAGCCAGCTAGAAATATGTTTGGTATTTGCTGAGGTCACAAATTTTCAAGTAGGGTTGCTATATTAGCATCTGAAGTTTACAGCAGCTCAAAAGGGACTCTTGTTTTAAAGGGCATATTATCATTTCTCCCAAAAGTAAATTCAATTGTGGATTCCTCAGTAATTTTAATTAACATAATCAGACCTTCAATAATGTTATTTTGAAGAGGAAAAACATCTACGGTGTTTGGGAATGTTCACCGTTGCTGTTTAGTAACACGTTTTTAACTGTTCATCATTTCAAAAATAGACTTCAATTGAGGAAAAAAAGCAGATTTCTAAAAATACTGAATTAATAATTAATAGGAAAACTCCTTTAAAAATGTAAATAATTGAACAGTGAATTAATTTCAGAAATAACAACAAAGCCATCATATACAAATTAACAGTTATACTGAAAATTTAGGATTTTAAAATTAACATTAGGAAATGTTTAAATTCTTCTGTCCAGATATTTAGACTTAAAAATTATAACTGACGCATTTTTAATTATCTGATTGAATTATTATATGCCATCAAGTCAAAGCTGCCTATTAGCAATTGCATAGCGTTTTTTCCTCTATAATAATCTGCTCCCAAGACCTGGTCCTTCAAGTCTTCCAATTCTACCTCCATCACTATTACAATTAATCCTAATCTTCTACTCTTTCTTTCTACCATTCTCAGCATTATGCACTTTTCAAAGCTAGGTCTTCATATAATATGCTCAGAATGTGCTAATTTGAGCCTGGTCCCTTATGCCTCAAGTAAGAACTTTAAAAACTTGTGTTTTGTATCATCGACTTGTTTGTTTTCTTGCCTAACTTTGATTTTCCCAGGAAACTTGTCTAACATTATAAACATCTGTACTTTTAACATCCAGAAACCAGATGACCACAACCCTTTTATAAGTCTTTAAATACTTAATCATGTGCCAAAGCCTGAGGCCCTGAACATATGAAGCATCCTGCCTCCTGGTTTGTTAAAAACCATGGATCATAACATCTCTTGTCTGTTTTGCATATTTTAATGATTATTTTTTAAAAATATTATTGTTCACCAATCAGAGCCATTTGTTGAGATGGGCAGTCATACAAATTGAGTAAATAAATAATAATTAAAATGTTGAGTCCATATTGGCTTTCTATTTTGTATATAAGTTCCTTATGATGACAATAAGATGTTCTTCCCCATCCATGATGCAGCAGCTAAGCACGCATGCATGTACACACACATATATCTGTGTATGTGCATGTTCCAGCATAACTCTGGAATGCCTTAAGCAATTTCAACCAAACTTCATACACAGATTATTTATTCTCTGGAAACAAATACTGTGGGGGTAAGAAACTCCTAAAACCCCTAGGTGTATGTGTTCTGTTAAGATACAGCCTGTTGTGCCTTAATATGGCTTTTATCGTACTGGCGTAAAATGGCTTCTACTGTGCAGCATAGTGGAGTTGCCATGGTAACAGCTTCACGGCACTCCACAAAAGGGCTCCCTGTGGTAAGGAGGGAAATCCAACATTAGAAATTATGTTTGGTCTGGACATTTTCCCCCTATAAATAAATACCCGAGCAATGCTGGATTATCATCTATTATCAGTATTCAATAAAGTACTCTTGATAAAGAACTACATTCTTCTATATTTTTATGGCTGCCTTTCTTGAGAATACAGGCACAAGCATTTGTAGAGTTAGAAAAAGGCTCAAAAAACAGTCTGCTCTTCAATCTTTTTTACCTAAAAAAAAGGAAGTACTTTTTACTGGTTCCTATTTCTATTATATTATTTATTAAAATTATTTTAGCCCAGGATCATTAAATGAGACAGTGTGAAACAAAGCAAAGCAAAATCACCCTTATAGTTTTACTGCCTTGAATGAAATGTATTCTTCTGTTTATTCTGTCTTTGTGTAGGGCTCAGAACCATTGCTTCTACCATAACAGTCTTCCAAGGACAAACTAATAAGTTTTTAAACTCAGCTCAGCTTTTATCAATATTTACATCCTGATCTACTGAGAGGCTTCAACTTTTGCAATATTCATATCAGTTAGTAGGATGTTAAGCTCCACAACAAACAGACAAAGTAAGCCCCACTAGAGTTTAAAAGAAGATGAAAACATATCAAAAATATTAATTCATTCATTAAAATACCATCTGAGATCAGAATAAAGCATTTTTTTAAATGTTAATGGACTAACTTTTCCCTACTTTTAATAGTATTAAAGATGATAAATCTTGTAAAAAAAATCAAATAAGATCCCATTTTGGTAAAGACTTATTAGTTTCATAGGAAGGGTTTTGAAAGAGGTTTTACAAACATTATTGCAAGTTAAACTGAAGTTAATACTATCATACATCAAAAGTCTCCATGGAATAGCTATTCCTGTTTTTGTATTTTTCTGAAGATGTCTTACATCTAGAGATTGTTTTGGCAAGTTACTGTAACAATGATAATTACTGCTTTAAGAAAGTTCAAAGCCTCAGAACTATTCACTTCAGACTGGACTCATTTTTATTCATATTTATTATTATTTTGTAAACACAATATTTCCAATATATTTAACTCAGGTTTATGCCTCCTGTAAAATGATACCAAGTTAAAATTTATATTTAATTCAGATTTATATATTTAATCCATTCCCATTATCAATCAAGTTTGTGACTACTAATTTATATTACTGTATAATTAAATCCTAGACGAGATCAATCCTGACTGCTCTGTAAAGGCCAGATCCTGAAGATGAAACTCAAATACTTTGTCTACCTAATGAGAAGAAAGACTCACTGTACAAGAGCCTAATGCTGGGAATGGTTGAGGGCAAAAGAAGAATAGGATGACAGAGAATGGAGATGGATTTATGGAGTCACCAAAGCAACAGGCATGAGCTAAAATAGACTCCAGGGGATGGTAGAGGACAGGAAGGCCTGGAGGAACATTGTCCATGGGGTCACGATGGATCGGACATGACCTTGCAACTAACAACAACAACATAATTTTGCTTTTAATGATAGCACAAAATGAACAATATGTCTTTAACATTTGTTCTGCATGCATGTTTCTTTTTCCAAAAATAAAATCAATACAGTTCTAATTTTCTGAGCTACAACTTTTTGACCTTGTCCACAATTATCTAAATGTATACTTCTCTAGAGACACACAACAAGTAACCCTAAATTAGCAGCAGCCTTATTTATCCAGACATTTGGGACAATTGCTAGAAAGCCATTAGTTATACTGTAAACAAAGAAAAAAGCTTATTGAAGACTATTATGTGTAAAAGCAATTTCAATTAAGGAATGTGTTACCAATCAATAGCAGCTATGCTTTAACTGTTCCACTAACAAGACTGATCTGTGTTTTCAAGGTCTTTAGATTTTTGTTTTGTTTTACATCACAAATAGTTTAATCTCTAGAAAGAACAATGATATGTTATGAAGTCAGAATCTATTTCCCTGGACTCATTTTGCAATTTGGCAAATAGTCCTTTAAAAGTACCAAGGTTTACTAGCACTGGCTCATCTTTGAGCCAGATGTTAGCAAGTTTTTGTTATGAAAACTCAGAAAGCTGCTTTCCATGTTAAAAGATTCATTAGCTGGTTCATTATCTGCCTTTTCAAATTACCTAGTGTTAAATGATCACATAATAATTATAATAAGTCTGAATTGTAGATGTTGCAGTATCTGAAGACAGCAAATAGAAAAGAAAAAGACAAAGACCTGTAAATAGAAATACAATGATATGGAAAAAGAAAACAAAGATAGATCCAACAGTAATATGGAACACCTTTAGCATTTTGCAAAATTACCATCAACCAATTGCAAAAGGCAGCTTTACTTGGAACACCTTACATTCTTCATCCAACAACATCTGCCTATCCCAGATCCCTCAGAAAAATTAGATAGGCAGATAAAAATGCCATGTCCAGTCAAAACATCTGGCTGTGTGACCAACCATAATAATAATATATTCCGCTACTTCTATAAAAGCAATGCATAATTTAAAAAAACAATCAAACAAATCAGAGCAACTCTAGACAATTAATTGCCTGTTCCTTTAAAATATGTGCCTTCACTGAAATGGAAACGGACCTTATTTCAATAGATATCTTCATTTTCATATAAGGAATCAAGCAGAGCACATGTTGCTGCTGGTCCTTAATCAATTCGAACAGAGCTGGAAGTGACCTTGGAGTTCTTCTAATTCAACACCCTTTTCAATCAGGAGACCCTATACCAGTGATGGAGAACCTTTTGTGGCTTGTGTACCAAAAGCGGGGGGAGTGCAGGGGGGGTTGTGCACAGGTGTGCCACACCCATGCTATGCGCAAAACCCCAATGTGCATGTGTGCACAACCAGCACTCCCCTCATTTTTGGTGTGCTTTTTTTGCCCTCTCCAGGCTCCAGAGGCTTTATAGGAGTCTGGGGAGGGTGAAAACAGCTTCCCCGTGCCCCCAGAAGCCCTCTGGAAGCTCCTGAACCCTCCGGAGTGCCTATTGGCAAACCAGGAATTCAGGAGCAGACTTCGGGTTTGCTCATACAGCCTAGCATGCCCAGACAAATGGCTGCGTGTGCCACCTGTGGCACGCGTGCCATAGGTTCGCCATCACGGCTCTATACCATTTCAGACAAGTGGCTGTCCAGTCTTTTTTTATAAACCTTCACTGATGAAGTAACCACAACTTCTGAAGGAAAGCTGTTCCACTGGTTAATTGTTTTCATTTATAGTAAGTTTCTCCTTAATTCCAGGTTGCTTCTCTCCTTAATTAGTTTCCATCCATTGTTCCTTATTTTCTTGGCGCTTTCGAAAATAAGTTGAGCTCCTTAGCAACTGCAAGTGTCTGACACACTTTGACCTTGACTAAAAGGTTGACCCTGCTAGCCATTTATCAAATTGACTGCATAAGATTTCCAAAGTTTCAAGTTGATGGTTAAAACTATATCAGTTTTGTGCTACATTATTATTACTTAGATGGGTGAGGGATTATTATGTAGGAAGAATCACCAACCGATAATATAGAATCAATCCTAATATTTTCCTCAATTTGTTAAGAATGTGTCCCCAATATTTATTTTTTACACATTGCCCTCATAATATTGCCTTTGTATCATCCCAGTCCACTTTTTCCTGACTGAGAATTTCTCATTGCCTATATGAAGACATTACTTCAGGGATGTCCAAACTTGGGAACTTTAAGACTGGTGGACTTCAACTCCCAGAATTCCCCAACTGCAATTGGCCATTTCCTCCTGCTACAGGTCTTCACCTTCCCTTTTACTTCTGGTCCTTTACAGACATTTTTGTTTGAGTTGCAGGAAAGACCAATAACATGGATTCTGCAGAGTCATTTTGCCAGCTGTGTCTTATAAAAATACTCCTCAAAAGTGATGCAGATTTCTTATATGAATAGATTTAGCATTCTTTTGAAAAATCAACTGATGTCTTACTATAAATACAAGTTTAATGTTGAAATCTAGACCAGAGGCTCCCCATCTTTGTAACTTTAAGATGCATGAACCAAATCCCAGAATTTCCCAGTGAACCCATGTGTTTTAAAGATTGGGAACCCTGATCTAGAGTGGTACATAGAAATTCCTTTTAGGGAAAAAGATAAGTTCCACCACCATGTTACTAGTCCTAGTACAAATTAAATCTTTATAGTTTTTCTAGTGCATCATTTAATCTAATTGTCTATCATTTTGTCTATTCCATAAACTATTTCTATACATAAATGTCAATGGCTGCTTGATATCTGGACCATTAATCTCTCGAATCTATAGTCAAAGATTAAACACATTGTGTTTGAGAACAAGGAGGTAATGTTGTTTTAAAAAGGAGTGGACTGCTATTCATAAATAACTCAGGTGCCAAACAGGCATGGAATGATTTCTAATCTACTATATCTAAACAGTCACACTCCAATTTTGAAAGAATGTTTCATCAAATAGAGAAATAATGCAGCCAGGAACATTTTCTTTAACTTATCCTGCATTAAAACTAAAGATCAACCAATAGGCATTTTTATTAGGGAGGCAGAATTGGGCTCAGAAATTTTTATCCTGATTTAAGGACTGTAGGGTGCACATTAACAAGACTACCCAACTGTATTCTTAGACTTCACAAATATTATCTTTCACTTAAGCTTAAAGATACAGTTGATTAACCTCAAGGTAATAGAAGGGACAATATCACTGAAAGAGAGGAATGTTTATAATGGTTTATAATGTTTTCCTACGTGTGAAACAAGAATTGCTTTTCCCATTATTATGCAAAAAACTGGGGGAGACTAGTTTAGTCTTATTCATGTCTTCCTTTCCAAATTCAAGGAGACATTTTTTTTAAATGAAGTAAATTAAAATTTGAGCTGCATACATTCTGATCTAATAGATCCATTTTTCCATTTCAGAAGATGACTGTCATATTATTTCATATGTAAATAAGTCTATATATTATATATTCATATCTTTACAATATGAATATAGAACTTACCACTACAATATCCATAAATAAGAAAAAAAATAGTGAGAGTTGAATACAAAATGCAGAATGAGAAATATATATTTTGGAAATTTGAAAACTTATGCTGTTAAGGCAGCAGTGTTATACACACTAGAATATAGTTTCATTGCACTGTGGAGTTTAACTTTGTTTAGAAATGACTTGTAAAGGCTATATTTCACTTTTCACTTTTTTTGCATGCTATGTACATGCTTGCATGTCAGATGTTCAGCACCATGAGGCTTAAGAGGTTGATGCGTTGCTTTAAATTAGTTACTCCTATATCACAATAACAATAAAAATGCATGATTACAGATTATACATAGAATGAATATGAACCTGGGCTGCAAAATTTAGATGAGTATTAGACAACAAAAAAACCCTTCTATTTCTATAGGTTTGCCATATTTTTATAATAGTCCCAGAGTATAGGACTAACAATTCAATGCAATGAAAGTCAATTTACTTTGTAAATTGTTATTGCATATGGAGAGAGAGAAGGTTGAGGAAGACAAACTAGTTATATCTGAAATTATATATAGAACCATCAGTGTTGGCATTTGTCATTTCCATTGTACTGGAAGATTGTATTTGAATCCAGTTCATTTAAATCCAAGTCATTTCAACCTTAATGACATCTCTTCTGTAGAGCATTGCCAGATGAGAGTTAAATATATTACAAGGTCTAAAAAACCATGAGTATTAGTGAAACAGACATTAAAATCTGGGAGGGGGTATCATTTCCTAAATGAGAATTAAAGCTAATCAATCCATGTCCTTCTAAAATCTCATTACAAAGTCTTTTTAAGTGCTTTATGGATAAGAGGTTC